>CM053773.1:67572899-67626549 GCA_028658325.1 Potorous gilbertii
ATCTGTGTAGTTTTGCAATGACTTCCATAATAGTTGTGTTGTATAAGACTAACTATATTACCCTCCCTCCTATCCTGCCCCCCATTGTTACAATTCTCTCTTTTGATCCTGTCCCTCCCCGAGTGTTGACTTCAAATTGTTCCCTCCTTCCATTGCCCTCCCTTCCATCATCCCCCCCACCCTGCTTATCTCCTTCTCTCCCACTTTCCTGTATTGTAAGATAGGTTTTCATACCAAAATGAGTGTGCGTTTCATCCCTTCCTTTAGTCGAATGTGATGAGAGTAAACTTCATGTTTTTTTTTCTCAGCTCTCCTCTTTTTCCCTCCACTAAAGAGTCTCCTGCTTCTCTTCTATGAGAGATAATTTACCCCATTCCATTTTACCCTCTCTCCTCCCACTACATCTCTCTCAGTTTACCTTGATTTCTTTTAAGATATGATCCCATCCTATTCAATTCACTCTGTGCTGTCTCTGTGTGTGCATGTGTGTGTGTAATCCCACCACTCTCTGTTCAACCTGTCCTTCCAATAACTGCCAAATTGATATTCCTAAAATGCAGACCATACCGTATCACTCCCTGCTCAAAGAATTTCAGTTACTCCCCATTGATTTTATGGTAAAATAAAATTCCTAGATTGGCATTTAAAGCCTTTTAACATCTAGCAACATTAGTCTTTTCAGACAGCCTGTTCATTGCTCCTTATCATGTACTGTTGTCTTTGTCAAATGAATCTCTTATAGTTCCCCACATACTCATTCCATTTTCTGCCTCTCTACCTTTGCACAGGTTGTCCTCCAAGACATTTTATACTCCCTCTTCTCCTTTACCTATAAGGCTCTCTAACTTTTCATCAAGGCTCAATATTTATACAGGACATTCTACAGGAAGCCTTTCCTGATACACATTATTATTAATGCTGTCTTCTTTCTCCTCCAATGATCATGTTTGCATGATGAAACTACCTCCAGTAGAAATGCAAGCACCTTGAGAGCATGGACTGTTTTTCGTTTTGTCTTTTGTATTAGCAGTGCCTAACGTACAGTAATCATTTAATAAAAGTTTTCTAAATTGGAACATAGAAACTTTTTTTTTCAGGTATAGTACTCCTAGTCATCAGGTGAGCTGGGCCTTTGGATCCTGGCTAAGACACACCATTGATGTGGTAAGCACAGCTACTCACTGTAGCAGATAAAATAGGAAATTCAAGAACTTCAAGGGCTCTACACTAAGTTGATGATGGCGTCATAGGATTCAAATGTTTACAGATGCTGAACAGCCAGTTAGGTTGTTCCCTAGAGTACCCAAGTTCCTTAGGAGCTTAAGATCATCAGGAGGTTAAAAAAAAATATCTAGGTTATGTTCAAATTAGTCTGGAGTTCCCTAGAGAAGTTTTGAATATGAGTAGGATTATGGATGTTATGGTCCTCTTATATATAAACTAAGCAAACATTTCTTGAGTTTGAGCATTGGTTAGGACTAACTCAGCCTACAAGAATATTGCAGGCACTGAACTCAGAAATGAACAACACTAACGATCCATGCCTCCCATGTAGAAATCATATAGGAAAGTAGTTCTTATCCTCACCCATAGTACTGTCATGGAAGAAGATTTGGGTGTATGAACCTAAGTTTTGGGGGTGTAAACCATCAGACTTTGAATAAGAGAAGATAGATCATTACACCATGCCAAGAGTTTAAGATGTTCAAGAATGTCTAGTGGGATTACTACTTTAAGAATATACCTTAAGAAATTTCTGGGGGCCTTACCAAGTTTTCAGTAGCAATTTTCCACAGCAAAAAAGTAAATAATGGCAGGAACTTCTCAGAAATGTTGATACAACTTGATGATCTCATCGTATTTGAAAACACAACAGAAGACAAAACTACTGAAGATAACAGATTGGTTAGAAATCATTCATTTAAAACTGCCTTTTGGCAAGGGACAGAGCTTTTGTCCCGAAAGTGGACCAGATAGACTCTCAGCAGGGAGAAAAGACTGATCCCAAGAACATAGAAGCTCTAATCACCTAGTCACATCCAAACTATCAAGAGAAAAAAATTATGAAAAACTATGCAATTTTTTCCTTTTTTCTTGATATTTTATTTTCCCAGTTTATGTGTAAAGACAATTTTCAACCTTCATTTTTAATAAGATTTTGAGTTTCAAATTTTTCTCCTTCCCTCTTTCCCCACCCCAATCCCCAATACAGCAAATAATCTGATAAAGATGATATATGTACAGGCATATAAAACATTAGTCATGCTGTGAAAGGAGAAACAGAACAAAAAAATAAGCATGAAAAAACCCCCCAAAAGTGAAAATAGCATGCTTCAATCTGAATTCAGCCTCCCTTAGTTCTTTCTTTGGATGTGGATGGCATTTTCTATCATGAGTCTTTTGGAATTTTCTCAAATCATACGAGCGGAGTCAATCATAGTTGATCATCACATTATGTTACTGTTATTGTGTACAATGTTCTCCTGGTTCTGTTCACTTCACTCAGCATCAGTTCATGTAAGGTCTTTTCAAGTTTTTCTGAAATCCACCTGCTTATCATTTCTCATACAACAATAGTATTCCATTGCATTCATATACTACAACTTGTTCAGCCATTTCTCAATTGATGAGCATCTCCTCCATTTCCAATTCTTTTGCCACCACAAAAGGAGTTGCTATAAATATTTGTGTATATGTAAGCCCTTTTTCCTTTCCTATGATCTCTTTGGAATACAGACCTAGTAGAAGTATTGCTGGACCAAAAGGTATGCATGGTTTGATTGCCCTTTGGGCAGAACTATGCCCTTTTGATTTAACTTGTAACAAGTGTGGACATTATTGGGGGATGGAGAGTCAGTAGAAAGTGGTGATTTTTTTAAAAGGATGAAAAGACCATCAATAAAGTATTAAACAACAAAAATAATAACAAAAGTCATTGTTATAAATCCTCTTCAAGATCTCACCCATAGGTATAGAAGAACTAAAAACAGATATGAAAAATGAGACAATTTGGACTACACCTTTTGGAGATAATTGAGAAATTATGAGAAATATGTATAAAAAATACAAACAAACCTTTAAGGCAGGGGTTTTCAACACTTTTTTTGTGTCATGGACCCCTTTGGTAGTTTGGTGAAGCCTATGGACTCCTCAGAATAATATTTTTATGACAACAAACATTTACTAAGTGCTTACTATGTTCCAGGCACTTATGATAAGCACTAGGGATACAAATACAAGCCAAAAGAAAGACAGTCCCTGCACTTATGAAGGGGAAATTCTAATGGAGAAAGACAACACATGAAAAGGGTATGAAAAGCCAAGGATGAGGGTGGGAAAGGAGGAGAATATCTGCAGGGGCGTACAGTGGTGACTATCTGGAGAGTCCAAGCAGAACCAATAGAGGAACGAAGGATGACTGGTCTGGACCCTTCCTTAAGATGGAGATTCTAGGACGAAGTCAGCAATGGGAGAAGGGAGCTGACACAAATAACCCAAGACTAAAAAGGAAACCTATTGTATTGAAATATAGTTATCAAAATTTTTTATTTAAAAACCAAGTTCATAGACCCTAGATTAAGAACCTTTGCTTTAAAGATCAGCTTCAAAGTGTTCTACATACATCATCTCTGTTGAGACTCAACAAACTTTAATGTAGATCCTATAGGCATTTTTATTCCAGTTTCACAAATGAGGATATAGAGGCTCAAAGAAGTCGTGACTTGTCCATGATCACATAGCTAGTAGGTACCAGAGGAAGAAGAGTTCAAATCCAAGTCTTTTTTACATTAAGTCCTGACCTCTATACATTATGTCATGTAAGAAGAATGAGTCCTGAGTTCATTGTGTTCACAGGAAAGTGAATTTGACTGATATTGACTAACTGGAGAGGATAAGCAAGCCTTTGGAGATGTTGTGTATAACCTTTTTGTCTTTTAAGGGATTAGGAGTAACAACTTTAACAAAGGCAGAAAATTTCATATAATGCAGATAGACCTAGCTCCCAACCAGGTTTCTACATAGTCTAGGTATAGACTACTTACTAATATTTCTCATGGCTTTCCTGCAAGGATGAATCCTGGTCAAGTTGTGATCTTTGAAAGTAAAATATATAGGGGTTGCTTTCAATTTTGCAGGAATCCAGACATTTAGAAGTATACTTTTTAATCCTCATGGAGACTTGAAGCCACAGCATTTTTATTGCACACAAGTTGAACTTGTTGAGGACCCAGAAGGCTGAGCAGATACCTCAGTGGAGTCACCATGTGGCCTTGCTAGCAAACATACATTCTTTCAAGAATGAAGCCGTAGTAATTGCTAGTGTTTGGGCAAGTGCCACATCTGCTTACTGATCTGTGCTTTGTAGTTTTGGCAGCTGGAGAAGACATGGAGATTCACAAGCAAGTACATCATTCAAATGAGAGAGAAGGTGAAGGAGGCCTTGGGCTTAGCTATGCCCATAATTCAGAAGTTCAGGGAAAAACTAGAAATGGTCTGACACTTGAATTAGCTGCCAGAAACTCCCGCTAGGTGACAAAGTCCTGCTATGAAACCTGTGTGTCTAGGTAAAGCACAAGAGGTCAGACTGGTGGTGAGCCAACCAGTCAAAAAGCTGAAAGAAATACTAGTCTACAAAATAGCCCAGTAAGGAGATAGGGGCTTGACAAAATGGCACATCACAACCACCTACTTCTGTCAGGGAGTTAGTTGGATTCTCTAGAGATCAGATCAGGAGCAATGAACACTTAAGGGAGTAATGATATTGAAGAAATGCACATCTACCAGTTACAAGTAGATAGTTAGGTACTGGTCCACATGGAGAGGATTCCAATTAAAAGCTAGATGAGTAGGAAATCTCATATTGGTGACCTCTTCAGGGCTAGGAAAGCTTGCTAAGATAGATCCAGCCTCAAGAGCACATCTGCCCGGATAGGTGGTGGTGGTGATGATGGTGGTGATAGTACTGGATGCAGAATCCTTTTTCATGTCTGACTCTTTAGGAGTTTGAGTTAGCAGCCTTCATAGCCTAATTCTATATAGTAGGGGGCCTGAGGATATCAACCCACCCATGGAGAGGGCAGAGACTGAGGTTGTGGCAATGGATCATTCCCAAAGGTCACTACTACTCAATAGATCAGTGACCAAACTGACATATGACGTACTTTGGTGTGAGGGCATGTAACCAGGTGATTCCCACTGATGAAGTATATCTAAAGTATACTTGGTATTAAAACTCAGCATGTGTTGCTATGATTAAGTACTTTGAATTTCATGTTTGGTAAACTTTATGCAACTCTAATTTGGATGCTGTGTTATATATTATGAACAGAGACTCTTGATTTTTCTCTTTGCACTTAGCACAGTGGTTTGCCTATAATAAAGGCTTTTTCATTAATTGATTCCTATGTCTTTGCATGTAACCTAGGTATTTAATCTACTTTTAATCTATCTTATTTTTGCTTACTGCATGCCAGTCTGATTTGAATGTTATATAATATGTATCTGCACATATTGACCATGCAATATGCAAATTCATAGATAATGTAAAATGTGATATGCCTGATCAGCAGTGTGATTTGCAAAGATTACAATTATTTTTTTTTTAATTAGGGGAGTATATAAAATATATAGCTAAAGAAGGAAATTTCCTGGGACTTTATTTCCTATGATGCCTGGGGACCAGAAATTATCAGCCATTGGAAGAATTTTCTACAGTTCTTCAAAAGGTCTATATATCAATTTGCATCTAGAGAAACTACATATGAATCAAGAACTCTCATTGTTAGAGAATTTTCTGAGAGGAAGGAGGGTTAAAAAAAATATGTGTTTGGGAATGGATGGAGTAATGGAGAAAAAGAGAAAAGCTAGGCTGTATCAGAGCAAGGAGAAAAGGAGCTATATGGAATTAGACTATCATTGTGTCCTTAAAGCTAGGCACCCATGTAATCCAACAACTCGGGAACCCGAGCATATATCTCTATACTGGTTACAAAGACCAATTAAAAAAAACAAAAACAAAAAAACCATGACATAATACACTGAAGCTTCAACTTTCCTCACCAGGAGAGTGTGTCTTTAAGATGACTGTTTTACCAGTAGGCTTTACTTGGGGACTATGGATTATATGATAATTTCTGAGGAGCCTATGAGAGTCTAGTCATTTGCGTTCAGGGGCTGAGGTTTTACAAAGCATTACTGATCCCTGTGAAACATGAAACAGTAAATGGCAACAACTGGAACTGGATGTGTCCCTGATTGGTTCTGGCAGAAATTCCCCTTAGCGGAATCTATTTGATGAAAGTAAGTAGAGCCTCTATACTTGAATGATCACATGCCTAGACTTGCAAGTATAAGAACTCAGGGACTTTATTTTAGGTAAAGCACCCCCGGTCAACTCAGGTCTGAGTTTACATGGTTAGCACTGCCTTTTGGAATCTAAAAACCCCTCATCCTCTTTGGTGAAGAGAGCTACTGGTGCTTACATCTACCAAGCTTACCAGGGAGGACATAATACTCCCCTTCAGGTCAGAATACTGTCACCGATGAGGAATTTATTCCCAATCCTCCATTTTTGTAGTGAAGTATTTTCTTCCAAGTTCACTCATTTTTCACTCCATGCTTATTAACTTTTGTCTTCTATCTTCTGCCCTTTGTGGTTAAACTCATTGAAAAGCTGCTTCCACTTTTTCTCCTCTCCCTCTCCTCTTAACCCTTGATAGTCTTGCTTCCAACCTTATCTTTCTATCTAAACTGCTCTCTCCAGGTACCATTGATCTCTTGGTTACCAAATCCAGTGGCCTTTTCTCAATATTCATTCTCAGCAACCCCTCTGTAGCTTTTGACACTACTGATCACTGTCTTCCTTGATATTCTTTTCTCTCCAAGTTTTTAGGGTACCACTCTTCCCTCATTCTCCTCTTATTTGATTGCTCTTTCTCCATTTCTTTTGCTGTATTCTTATCCAAAACACACTTTCTAACCACGTGTCCCCCAGGGCTCTGTCCTGAACCCTCATCATTTTCCCTCTATACTACTTCCTTTGGTGATCCCATCAGCTTCCACTTCTGTGCTAAAGATTCTCCCCAACCTCTTTTCTGATCTCCAATCTTGCATCTTTGCCTTTCAGACATTTTGAACTAGATGTCCAGTAGACATCTTAAATTCAACAGATCCAAAACCAAACTCATTATCTTTTCCTCTCAACTTCTCACCCATACTAATGTCCCTATTACTGAATGCATTTATTCACATTCACCATCATTCATTCACTAACCTTCTAGCTCCCCAGGCTCATAACCTAAGAGTCAACCTCTATTGCTTACTGTATCTCACCCCTCATATTCAATCTGTTGCCACATTCTGCTGATTTCACTTATGCAACATCTCTCCAATATATCCCTTTCTCTTGGGATTCTAACACTATCATTACTCTGGTCCAGGCCCTCATCAACTCACTTGTGGACTACTGAAATAGTTTGCCTCAAGTCTCCCCTTACTCCAAATCATCCTGTATTCAATCACCAAAGTGATTTTCCTAAAGCACACCGTCCCCTCTTCCCCCGCCACCCCCACCCTCCCCCACTTAATAAACTCCAATGGCTCCCTAAGGCCTCCAAGATCAAGTACAAAATCCTTTTTGGTATAAACTAATTCCCTCCTACCCTTCCAGTAGGAATCTTACTCCCTGCCACACTCTTCAATCCAGTGACTCTGGCCCACTTGCTCTTCCATGAACAAGACATTCCATCTCTTGGCTCTGGTATTTCCTCTGGCTGCTATACTTGGAATGTTCTCCCTCCTCATCTCCTGTTATTCTTACCTAACTTCAAGTCCTAACTCAAAACCCCATCTTCTACGGGAAGCCTTTTCCAACTCCTCTTAATTCTAGTGCCTTCTCTTAGTTCATATATATATATGTATAGGAGAGCGCATGGCACATAATAGGTGTATAATATTTATTGACTGTCTCGTGACCTTGAGGTATTATTATATTTTTCTGACACTGGAATAATCATTCAAACCAAATCAAAACAGCATTTTTAAAAGTGCTTGGAAAATCCTTTAGAAATTGGCTCATGCCATTTTGGATCAGATCCAAATTTAGCAGGTGTTTTCTTTTTATAGCATCTTTGAAAAGGTATTAAAGCTCATTTACTTACAATTTTTGTCAGTCTCTTCATGCTTCATGGTGTAAATAAGCTGATTGAGCTCTACTGAGCAAAAAAAGCCACACGGATGCAGCCCAAGTTGCTACAAACAGAGATGTTTACCTGAGTGCACCAGAAACATAAAAAATAAAAACTTAAAAATAAAAAAATATTAAAAAATAAAAACATTTATGAAGTTATAACCTAAGTTATGATTCTAAGTTTAAGTGGATTAAGCAGATAGTAAAGACAGTTAACATAGTGTTTCAAGGTTAACAAAGCACTTCACAAAGTGATCTCATTTGCTCCTCACAATCATTCTGAATACTACAGGTAGGTTTTTTTTTCTTATAGATGAGAAAACTGAAGGTCAAAATAAATTAAGTGAATTGTCTGTTATTATATAGTTAGTGTCAGGAGTGGGAGTTGAAACTAGCTCTCTCCCGATTCCAAGTCTAATGCTTTTTCTTCATTGTCCCCAACAATGGATAAAGCATTTAACAATCCTATGTACATTAAAACTCATAGCTTAGTCAAACTTCAGATATATTTTTAAAAAAATTCTTAATTGAAACATTGTACCTATGCCTGTTACTTTAGAGACTTTTGTTAAATTAGACAATATTGATCATGTGTCACCTCAGAGTTACTGTCAGACGCAAAGCACTAAATGTTACTATAAGATTGTAAATGTCTTGAGGGCAAATAATTATCTTTTTATTTTCTACATATGGTACTTAATATTTATTTAAAGTTAAATGATCTTAACCAAACAATACCATTTCTAGGGCTGTATCCCAGAGATTATACAAATGGGAAAAGGACCCACACGTACAAAAATACTGTAGCTCTTTTTGTGATGGCAAACAATTGGAAATTGAAGGGATGCCCATCAATTGGGGAATGGCTGAACAAGTTGTGGTATGTGAATGTAATGGAATACTATTGTGCTATAAGAAATGAGGAGCAGATGGACTTCAGAAAAACTGAGGCTGAGTGAGGGGAACAGAATCAGAACATTGTACAGTTACAGCCACATTGTGTGATGACTAACTTTGATAGACATGATTCTTCTCAGCAATGCAAGGTTCTAAGACAACTTCAAAAGGGATCATGATAGAAAATGCTATTCACATCCAAAGAAAGAATTACAAAGTCTGAATGCAGATTGAAGTTTACTATTTGCTCTCTTTTCTTTTGTTTTATTTCTTCTTTATTGTGGTTCATTCCATTGGTTATGATTCTTCTTTATAACATGAATAATGTGAAAATATGCTTAATATGAATGTATATGTAGAGCCCATATCTCTGTCTTGGGGAAGAAGGGTGAAAAATTTAAAACTCAAAAGCTTGTGAAACTGAATGTTGTAAACCAAAAATAAAATTTTTTAAAAAGTTAAATGATCACTGTGAAAGACTTAGTTACTTTGATCAATACAATGTGATGCAAGAGAATTCTGAAGGACTCATGACAAAAAAAAAAAAAGCTAGAATCAATGAACTGAGTGCAAATTGAAGCATAATTTTTTTCATCTATTTTTCTTGCTTTTTGTGGGGGGGTGGTCAACATGGATAATATAGAAATGTTTTGCATGACTTCACATGTATAATTACTCTCTTGCTTACTTTCTCAATGAATGAGTGAGGGGCTAGAAGGAGAGAATTTGGAACCTAAAATTTTTACAAAATGAATGCTAATAAATAATTCTCCCCACCCCAAAAGACAGGCAAATGATCACTTTCCCTTATCAAAACAGACATTGGGAGATCATTTTCTCCAAAATATTTATGATAATCTATCCTGTATTTTTGAAATTGTTAATTTTAATTAAGTACAGGCTACATTTATCATTATTAAATTTCACATGATGAGATTTAACTAATCATTTCAGACTGTCCACACCTTCTCAGATCCTGGCTTTGTCATATTAAAAAAACGCTGTATTTCCACAGATTTGATAAACAAGCCATGTCTTCACCCAAGTCATTAATGAAAATGTTCATGATTAAAGTAAGAACCCTGTGTCATGCCACTAGAGACTTTACTATAGATTGACATTTAGGTAATATGAATCAACTAGCTATATATTCGTTCTTCCCTAGCATAGTTCATCACCTTGTCCAAAGGTTACCAAAACCTAACTTGTTAGGGTTATCTTCTAAATATGCAACAAGAGAGTGATGTCATAAATACCTAGGTTCTGGGGGAAATGACAGCATGTATATAACACTTATAAATTCAAAATTCTTTGGAACCCAAGTAATTACATTTCTTTTACCATTTAATAATTATAAATATCATGAGCTACACATTTTAAAATTAACAAAATCTTTATGTCAGAAAGTGACAATTTTTTTACTCAGCATTACAAATCTTTCAACACTAAGGACAAGTTTAATAAATACAAGCCAATTTACTTTATATCATATCCAAATCTCACAAAATAAAGTTAGAACACCCAATTTTCTTGTTTTGTGCAAGATTTAATATAACAAAATTCTAGCATAAATAACTTTAACATCCCTCTTGAAGCTAAATATAATAGACACTTCTGTTGCAAATCAAATACAGATTAGTCTGAAAAACATGTGGCACAATAAAAATAAAAATGAGGTTGGGAAAAAATTTGCATCAAATATGGTAAATTAAAAACTTGACATCTATCATTCAAAAACAACATAGTTTCTAATAAATAAATGGTCAAAGGGTATACAGAACTTACCAAAAAACACCCCAGAAACTGTGAGCAATCACTTGGAAAAATGCTTAGTCTCACTAATAATTAAAGAATTGCAAATTCAAGTAACATGGAAGTCCCATCTGCACATTCCTCAAATTGGTAAAAATAAGTAAATGAAATGTTGACAGATTATAGTGAAACAGGCACACTCATTCATTGCTGGTAAAATTTCTAAGCCAGATGAACCTTTTTGGAAAGCAATTTTGCAGGCTGCAGCAAAAAGTTATAAAACAATCAACCCTTTGACTCAATGATTCCATCAATATTATTGGAAATTCCCTGATTTCTTTTCCCTGAAGATGAAAAGTAATTATCACATGTGTATATGTATACTAATATCTATATGCATAGATATTTATATACACACATACTTTTAAAAATGACTTAGTAATTATCAAAGGGAATATATTACTAGATATAGCATTAGAAAAATATTTTGATTAATAGGAATTACTGGGAATACAGCACGAGAATTTTATCAAAAAGAAAAATAAGTGTTACCTACCCAAAGATATTTATAGCAACATTATTACTAATGTAAAAAAACAGCAAGTGACCCATAGTCCAACAATAGGGGAATGGCTAAATAAATTGTAGAATATCAATAGTCATAGAAAGTGTAATGTAATTAAGATAAATAAAAAGAATTTAAAGAAATCAGGAAAGCCCTTTCACGTATGAATTTTTAAAAAAGATGAACTAGAAGAACAAAGGACCCTTCAACTACAACCACATAAAAAGAAAATTCAGTAAGAATAGACAAAGAAAGATGAAGCTTCCAAAGGAGTGACTAACAAGTTGCTACTAGCATTTTATGTATGTAAATTCATTTATTTAAATACAAACAGTTGTAAATCAAGTTTAATTGGTTTCACTGATGACCAATATTAAGCTTACAATTTTAAAATGTGATGGACCTGCAAAATTTTTTTTAAAGATTTACAATTTATTTAGCCTTTGGTTAATGACCTAAGGATATTTTACATATATGATTTGGTAGCAAACAGTAATGTTGTTATTTACAATGATAAAGTTAAATGATTGTTAGAAATATAATCTTCTCTATTCATTTTGGGTCTAACAAGTTCTTGACTGTTATAAAAGGCACACAGAAAAAAATGTGTCAGCAAAATACAGATATGTTAACTTCAGGTACTTTTCTTGCTTAGCAAACCATAGGATAAACCAAATAGTGTGAATGAGTCAGTTCAAGCAATCACTATAAACAACTCATATTTAACTCCTACTGATGGTGGGAAGTTTGGCATAGAATAATTCTATCAGCAATGTTATTTTCAAATGTAAAAGCTTAAATATAAAGTCTACAGTCTTTTACTTGTCTCAAGGATAGCCTTAACTATTTGGGAAGAATAGAATACAATGTGCATACTTCTGAAAATTCCTGGGTTATACAATTTACCGTTCTTATGACAGGGTATTTACAGTATGATAAAAACATGCTGAATGTCTTGAACATAGTAAGAGCTTAATGTCTCCTGAACAGAATTATTTGGCTTATTCTCCACTTCAGAATAGCATTCAACAATTTTAACCAAGAGATTTTTTTTTTTGGCATTTTTTTTTTTGGTTTAAAGACAGAATGAAAAGAAAAATCTAATTCCCTGATTTCTTTTCCCTTAAGGTGAAAAGTATTTATCACATATCACAAAAGTACTTATCACATATAATACATATATACATATGTATTTATATATCCAAATACTTTTTAAAATGATTTATTGATCATCAAAGGGAAAATATTAACTAGATATTAAATTAGAAAAATATTTTGATTAATAGGAAGAACAATATTAGTAGCACAGCAGATGAGCAAATCTTTAATTTTTTAAAAGAAAAAGAACTAGTTAGAAGTAGAGTAGCAGTCAGGTTGGGAATGAGAAATGTACTGGTACAATGTTTTAAGCAAATGAGCTTTTGCAATGAATAATAATCATATTAACATTCATTTAACATTCCACTCTAATGCATTAAAAAACAAATTCATTTTACCTTAAGCAAGAATTTAAATTGCAGACACACTTTTAATTATCATATACTTATATTACTAATTTTTATCTGTTAACCTGTGATTGTTAACAGCCCATACGTATGACAGCATAAGTCTTCAAAGATAGTCTCTGCATGTTAGTTGTAATTAGATAGCATTAAGTTGTTTCAAAATTTGTGAAAATCTTTTCATCGTTATGAATTGAGTGTGAAGTAAATAGGCAATTTTCATTTAACAACCCTGTCACATATGGTAGCATAGCAGAAAGTTCTTAAATCCCATTTTACTAAAATTGCAATTCACAATTCTCATAAATAAGATTCAACTTAATTTTTCAATAAAAATGGTGCAAAAAAGGGCATAGCGAGGTATTTACAATTCATTTTTTAAAAAGCACAAATTAAATCATGGTCCTTGTCATAATCAAAAATAAAACCAAAAGAAATTTTAGAATACAAGATTATTCTGGGATTTTAATGTTTTTAAGACTTAAATCCTTACTCTCTCGAGGTAGGTAGAAGGTAAGAAATGGTAGAAATAAGGAAAAATAAAAGCAATTTTCCTTTAGTTTGAAAAGATGTAATTCCTTTCAATTATTACTTAAAGGACCTTCAATATTACTTATGTTCTGATGAACTTTGAAAATATCCAGATAACTATGCAGTGACTATGGATCTGAAAAGCCTTAGTAGTACTACTTCCCCGGTGATAGGCACCTCTAACATTTTAGTTATAGCCTTGCCAAATTCCCTCTGTTCAAATAAATCACATGAGCGTAGAGGAGGACTAATATATGAAATTAAAATACGAATGAGTAGAATTGAGCCCAGGACAATGAGCACTGTGTTCAAACAAGAAGAGTCAAAAATGTGAAAATATGTTTAACATGATTGTGCACGTGTAATGCATATTATATAGTTTACTGTCTTGGGGAAGGGGGAGAGGAAGGAGAAAAATCTGGAACACAAAAATGAAGGTTGAAAACTATTTTTATATGGAGCTGAAAAAAATTAAAATACTATTAAAGAAGAAGAAACAAGAAGAGTCAAACCTATCATTTGCACCATTCAAATTCTTATTGACTATTAAAAAAGGTCTATACAACTTCTCAAGTGCCTCTTTTGATCATGACTATCTGGATGTAACGAAGTATAACATGGACTAGTGATCAGAAGACCAAGATTCTAGTACAATGACTGCAATTTACTGGATATTTACCTTGGTCTTACTCTCTTTAATTCCAACTCTGTCATCTGTTAAGTGGAGAGAAAGTAATACTTGTCTTGCAAAAACCTAACAGGATTATTTTAAGGATCAAATTAAATAACATGTGGAAGTCTTTTGAAAACTGTAAAGCATTACAAAATGTAATGTGGTATCACCACTGGAGGTAAAATAGCATTCCCTGGAGATAATCATTAATGTATGCATTAAATCTATCCTACCTGCTCATTTTCACATTCCTCACAGTGATTCAGCTACATTAGTCTAGGCCTTCTAAAAATATGTATTATGTCACAGGTTTAGGGATGAAAAGGAAATGAGCTAAAATGGCAAGAATCACTGAGCTCCTCCAAGTGCAGATGAATATTTTGGAGGTAATATATATACAGGGCTGACAATATTCCATAGAAACTAGAATTCATCAGTGTCACTGATATAGGACTTCCCTCCCACAATTAATTAAACTAAGTAGACTTGACATTTACATAATTCAATTGTTTCATGTGATATCTGCTTTGTTTTATTTGTTAAGAAGTTTGTTTTTACTAGTTGTTTTCCTTCACACTTTCTTCAAAGGTCTTTAGGATGATCAAATACTAAAGAACTATTGTGTTGGCTGACCCTGTAGTGATCTATCAAAATCTACTTTTCCCACCTCTCAGCTATATTGCTGTTATAATATTAACTTACGTTATTTCTGCCACTGCAAAATTCAAATATTTTTATTTGTAAAACTTAGTAGTCCTACTGATCTTAACACAACTCATACCCTTAGAGACATACCTTTTGGACAAATAATTATGAACTTCAGAAAACTGAGTAATATTGTATTTATACTACTGAATACCTGTAAACAATATGGTATTTATTAAAATACACACTTAATTTATACTACACCCCACACAAGTTTACACAAGTCTTTTCTCCTTAATTTTTAAATACACACACCAATATTTGCAAACGTTATTACTTAACTTTATATACAAAACTGAAATTGTGATATATGAGCCAGATAGTGATTTTACAAGAAAGCACCTGTGAATGGCTAATGATGTACAGTGTCAAATCTCTATCAAAAGAAAACAAGTGTGATTCTTTTCACAGCACAGACCGATATTTACAAGCAAACATGATCCAAACAGCACAAGCAGATTCGGGATAGGTAAATACTCGAACACGGACAGCAAGTCGCACCTGGTCACCTCGGCAACAGATTATTTCTTCACAGAAAGGAGACCTGTACAGAGACAGAATAAAAACACTAATACCAAAGTTAAGTACTCAAAGAACATAATGCCATTGCATCTTTTTTTAAGTGAACATGTATTCTTATAAACACTGGTAGATTTCTGTTTTAAATATTATGCTAGAATGTGAGATGTTAGGTTGTTAATGAAGACCAACAACCCCACTACCATATTTTCAGTCACATGGCTGCCTTAACTACCAAATCTGATGGTCTTTTCTCGGTCTTAAGCATTCTCAATTTATCCGTGCATTTAATACTGCTGACCACCCTCTCTACCTGGATAATCTGTTCTAGGGTTTCATAACACCACTCTTCCCTGGTTTTCTGCCTACCTCTTAGATTGCTTCTTCTTAGTCCCCTTTGCTGGTTCATTCATATCACACTCATTGTAGATGTACCAAAAGGTCCTGTCCTCAACCCTCTTTTCTCTTCCCTCTACATTCACTTACTTGGCAATCTCATTAGCTCAATATCAAGTTTATGCAGATCTATATATTCAGTCCCAATCTCTTCCTTGAGTCTCAGTCTTGGACATATCAAACTGAATGTTTCAAAGACATTTAAAATTCAACAAGCCCAAAATGTAACCAAGTCTCTCTTCAAAAAATATACCCCTCTCCCAAACTTCACTATTTTTGTCAAAAGTACCACTATCTTTCCAGTCTCCCAGGTTCACGACCTCTCCATTATCTTCACTTCACATATCCAATCACTTGCTACATCTGACTTTTACAACATCTGTCACCAAACACCCCTTCTTTCTACTCATACAGCTACCAACTTAGTTCAGACCCTTAAAATCTCTCTTCCACTTAATTTTAGTTATTTTCTCAATTACATATGAACAAAAAATTCTAACATTTTTAAAAACTTTGAGTTCCAAATTCTTTCTCTCATTCCCTTCCTTTCCCCCTCCTTGAAAAAGCAAGCAATATGATATATATTATACATGTGGAGTCATGCAAAACATTTCCATATTAGCCATGTTGCAAAAGAAAATGCAGACCAAAAAACCCAAACAAGAATAAAGAAAGTATGCTCCAATCTGCATTCAGACTGTCAGTTCTTTCTCTGGAGGTAGATAAAAATTATTCATCATAAGTCCTTCAGAACTGTCTTAGATCCTTGCACTGCTGGTAACAGCTAAGTCATATATCACCTCTTTTAATCATCGTTTTGTGCCTAGCTTACTGCAATAGCCTTCTGAATGGTTTTCCTACTTCAACTGCCATTCCACTCATCTATCTTACATTTTTCCTTAAACGTTGATCTGATTAAGTCACTCTCCTAAACCAACAACTCCAGTGGCTCCTTAGGATCTGCAGAATAAAATATAAACTCCTCTTTTTAGCTTTTAAAGCCCTTTAACACTTGTTCCCATTTATCTTTTTAGCTTCAATGGACATTCCACCGCCTTCTGCATTCTCCAATCTAACCAAACACGCCTCTCTCCATTCCTCACACATGACATTTTATCTCATCTGCTATCTTTTCACCTGGGTGCCCTGAATCCCTGGAATGCCCTTCCTCCTCTACCCTCACATCACAGAATTCTTCTTTTCCCTTAACACACAACTCAAGTACCACTTTCTTCACAAAGCTTTCCTTGAGCACATTTCACTGCTAGTGCCCACCTTCCAAAATTATCCAGCATTTACCTGATTTGTATTTATTCTACATATTAGAATATAGAATGTAAGTTCTTTGTGAGTGGCAAGTGTTTCATTCTTTGTATGTGTATCCTTAGTGCCTAGCTAAGTGACCAGCGTATAGTAGGTGCTACATGATTACTGATTCTCCAGTAAGAAAATAATTGTCAATTGGTTACTGATCTATATCAGTGAAAAATACTTCAAATTTACTGACAGCAAGGAGGCCTGGAGTCAAAAAGACTCAAGTTCAAAGCTTGCCTCAGATACATACTAGCTGTGTGACCCTGGGCAAGTCATTTAACCTCTGTTGGCCTCAGTGTTGTTGAAGATAAAATGAGATATCTCTAATAATGTTTTGCAAAACTTAAAGCATTCTATAAATGTTACCTAATATTGTTGTTTTTGGTTAGTGTTGTCTTATATTAATTTCAGCTCTAGAGATAATCGTTTTGATATCCCATTAGCTCCCCTCTGATGGAGCTTGTCCCAAAGAAACAATATTCAAAATATGAGAAAAGTGAATTTCCTCATTTTCTGCAAATATTACAGTTTACTGGATAATAAACTTAAACTTGGAAGGTACTTTAGCTGTCATCCATTCCAACCACTTTATTTTCCACAAGAAGAAACTAATAGCATGATTTAATTATTTGCCCAATGTTACCCAGGGAAATGAAACAGGATTTGAACTCAGGTTTTCTCACTCCAAAGTTCATTACACTGTACCATGCTGCCCGAAAATTCCCAACCCAACTTTTGTGGGACTCTGAATGTGGTACATAATCTTTCCAGAACTTTGTTACTGTATCTTTAAAATAGGTCTGGGTTAAATGTTCGCTATAATCTATTCTCACTTTAAAGATTCTCTGAAGATCCTACCGAAGACATGTAGCAAATGCTCGTCTTGCATTTCTATAAACGAAATATATAGGGAACCCCTTAAATGTATGACCATCAGGTACAGCTCTGCGGATAGCATCCTGAAATTCTTCATTTCCTGCAGATATACTAGTTGTGCGCTCAAATTCATAAGATGCCAAGGCTGGTGACAAAAGATAGGACAGCTGGTCTTCCCAAACAGTAGTGAGGCCAAGATCCTGTAGCAAAAAGTAAACCATGAAAAAACACATTTTTCATCTATAAAACATAATGAAAATCATATAATCTGGTATAGTTCAACAAAGGGTTTTGATGAAAGGTATTACAAAGCCATATAAGAGAGAGGAAACTGGTGTGAGGTTTTACTTTTAACATGATCTAAACATACTGAAAAGATGATAGAATGCAGTATATATATTGTGTGGGTGTGTCTGTGTGTACATATATACGTAAAGGTATGTGGGTGTGGGTGTCCACCTAAGAAAACACCACAGAATATTCCCAATATAAAAGCACAGTACTAATAACATAACTGTAGTGGAACAAGAATTAGCTTCCTAGACAGAAGAATAGGATTCCAGTGTGAGGGCTGCCATTAATTGGCTTGTTCCCCTCAGCTAATCTCTCTGCACCTCCGGTTGCTTACTAGAAAAATTGAGTTGGATAGAATAGATGGTTTCTGAGATCTCTTTCAGCTTTAAATTCTGTCATCCCATCCCAGTTTTGTATGGCATAAAATGTTTCACATTATGTATCAACAATAAGTAGAAAAAATAACTTAATAGTACTTTTTAATAATTTTTTAAAATTTTCACCCCTGGCTACAAAGTCACTGAAAAAGTTTCAATATTTTAGTTACTGATTTCTAACAGCTGCTTTTAAAAATCTATGATATTTAACTTTTAAAAATACTTACCTGCCTGTGTTCTGACACCAGCAATCTCAGCTGCATCTCAATTTCATTACTTGTTACTGAAGAATCAAGCACTGAAGCACAAAGAGGTGGAAAGGGAGGAAGCGTAGTTGTGGCACCAGGAGCACAAACCGATTTGATTGCTTCTTCACTCATGGGTTTCCATTTGGACTCATCATTCAGATCAAATACACAAAGTTCTACTGAGTCTGAAGGCTGGCAGTTTCCCAGAAACATCTGATGATTGAAGACACACCCTATAGTTCGATATGGGTAGAGTGGCTTGGGTTGTTCAACAGCTGGAGGATCATCAGGATTGATGGGCTTATGGATATACCTGAAGATAAAAATAACACACTTTAACAGTAAAGACTTTTTAAATTAATGATAAGGTATTTAAATTAAGTTTTAACATTTATATATATTAACATATATTAATGATGTCATTTAAATTTTAACATTCAATTTAACAATACAAAAACATTCAGTTGCCACTGAAGGACAGAGCTGCTCCCCAGTGCTGGTCACTTATTTGGTTTTCTTTCTTGTATATTTTCATAGTTCAATCACTCACTTCACTTGAATGATAAGACCTCTTGTGAGTTTATGGCCGACACAAAACATTTAATCAAGAAAATATCATATTGATCTATGTTAAGAGCTAAATATGGATTTTTATGAAACCTGAGTACAATCACAGTTATTTTTTCTAGATATGGATTCTGTCATATGTACACACACACATATTTACACATGTAGATACATGCATGCAATACATTTTATTTTTTTTGCTTTTCAGAGAACTCCTTTCAGAGGAGAATTGCTTATTTTGAACCAATACTATTGTTACATTTGCAGATCAAACTAAGCACACTTAGTGAAAAACTAAAATAAGGTAGCTATACCAAGAATAACTAAGACTACTGCTCTTTTCTAGACAAACACAGTTCACATTTATATGATACTTTAACTCACTGTAATCACAAATTCTCTGAAGTAGGCATTATCACAATAATTATCTCAAATATTATTATTCCTGTTATACATATGAGGAAACTTAGGATCAGAGAAAGTATAGCTTGACCATGGTCAGAAACCAGAGTTAAAACGAGAACTCACAATTTCAAGGTGTGTACTCTTTCCTCCACATCAGAACATTATTATGTTAATGAACCCACTAAATCAAAATTGCTGTTGATATTTTTTTTTCAGTTGTGTCTGACTCTTTGTGACCCCATTTGGGATTTTCTTGGCAAAGATAGTGGAGTGGTTTGCCATTTCCTTCTCAGCTCATTTTACAGATAAGGAAACTGAGATAAACAGGGTTAAGTGACTTGCCCAGGGTCACAATGCTAGTAAGTAAATGAAGTTGGACTGGAATTCATCAAGATGAAACTTCCTAACTCCAGATCCGGAGTTCTATTCACTGTGCCACATAGCGGCCCTAATTAAAATCATTCACTTCAAAACAGGCATATAAAGGTTTTCCAAAGATAAGCATGGTTTCATTTCACTGACATTCTTGTAGATTTCTTCATATACTTTTTTTTACCATAATTTAAAAATCCAACTTCTATCCAAGCTTAGGAACAGTTGGCAGTAAATTTGTTTACAGCAACAATTTAAGTCAAATAATTTGAAATGGTAGTTTAATTTTACTATGTGTACCTAAATAAAAGAGAGTGATCTGTTTAAAAAAAAAACAAACTTTTATAGGTCAAAAGTTTCTTGTTACTCATTTACATAGCTGCCTTAATTGAAATATTTACATGACCATATAAGGATTAGAAAATTACTATTACTCTACAATAGACATTGCAAATCACATTTCAACATGAACAATGAAGTTATATTAAAAGTGCTGTAATCTTTATCTAATGAATTTTGAGGGGAATGGGGCAGGGAATGAGGCAATTGGGGTTAAGTGATTTGCCCAGGGTCACACAGCCAATAAGTGTCAAGTGTCTGAAACTGGATTTGATCAGGTCCTCCTGAAACTAGGCCTGGTGCTCTATCCCATGTGCCACCTAGCTGCCTCTGTCTAATCAATTTTTAAAAATTAAATTTACTGACCTATGCCCTGTTAAACTTTCCCAAAAAGTAATGGTGCCATCAGTCCCACATGTCATGACCCAAGCATGAGGGACTCCTTTAGCCTTTGTCCCTACACAGACAAAGGCTTCTAATCCATATCCAAGGAGAAGGCTGCACAGAAGGTTAGCATGGTCTTCACAGTCACCCTAGGAAATGAGGAGAGTGCATTAAAATATTTATCAATTATTTTCCAGCATACATAAAAAATACAAAATAGTGATCTATAAATAAGCTTCTGTGACTTCTAATCAGTTCAAAATGTCAGAGCCAAGGTGATAAAATGTCTATGAAGTTAAAAAATAATCAGCAGTTTTAGGGTCAAATACAAATTCTGTTAGAAATTTAAGGTTCACAAAACAAAAATTTTCTTTATGGGCAAAACTCTATTTTTACAAGTAATATTTTGAACCTGGAAACCAAGGAATTGGGAATTCTGAGTCCTAGTATAATTAAAGATTTTGTCTGTTACCTTCGATGAGTCACTGAACTTCATTTTCTGTCAAATAAAAAGATTGCTATTTTCCATTTATACAGTTCAAGGCATTAACTCTTTTGACAACTATTTTATTACTATCTAAGGTGTTAAATGGGCACTTAACATGAACCCTAATTTGATCTCTTTATTCATTTCTAGCACAACTATATTTAGGTCAAAAGTAAAATTAATTCTTTAAAGTTATTATCAATTGAAACTAAAAGGAAAGTTAGTAATTTATGATAGGTTTATCACATGGAACTCCTCTACTGCGTTCTAGTAAGTAATAAAAATTATGTGCTTTATGTTATTACTCCCAATACTAGGGTAATATTAATATTACTGTTAAAATGTTTCCCTTTATGTTCTATTTACAATTCTAGTTCTACAACTGAGTTTAATATGACATATTTAATTACATTCTCATTTCTAAAATTTCTTTTCAAATATAAAACCTCAAAATCTACATATACTTCCCTACTGAGATGCCCTAAACAAACAGGTAAATTACTAAATTTACTAAACAAGTAAGGGAGAAAATGATTCATTGCTTTGAAAGAAGTAATTACTGTATGATTATCTAAAATATTGGATGACCTAAATAAACTGTAATGCAAGGTGGCCCCAAATCCAGCCGGTATAAATAACTTTTCTTAAAAATAAATATTTGTTTGACTTTTTTAGAACACAGAAAGGGCAACAAAATATAGACTTTTTAAAAATTTTAGATGACTGATGGGATCTACTTTTCCAAACACTTTTAGACACATTATCCCACTTGAAAAATCAATTTCTTTTAATGAATGTATTGTCTTTCACTTCTGCTAGAGATTCATTACATATCTCTGAATACTTATCACATAAATAATCTCTACCTAACAGAGGTTAAATGAAAATAAGTTTGTGTTGAAAATCTCTATTTCTTGTATTGACATTGTTTCAATGATGTGAATCCTAAAAAGTACCTCTACTTGCCCATTACTATTTTTAAAGATAATAATGGAACACATAAGATCAAGAAACAGTTCAATAATATCCCTAAGTTAAATTATTAAAAATTACTAGAAATTTTGAATTTTTAAATGTTATATAATTTCTAGTTATTTGTATTTTCCTCATTTATTTTAAAAACATCAAATTTTCCTTTTAATTTATTGCCCAGGCAAATTGAACACACGTAGGATAAGGAGACTAGGTTTTAGTCTGGGTTCTACCACAATTCACTATTTCATCTGCCACTATCTATCAGTATTTATGTCTTTAAACATGAGATAAATGCTAGTTGTCTCTCCCTATTTTACATGGTTCTCATTAAGAGAAATAGAAATATAATGACAATTAAAGCAACGGGCTGCTATACAAATCCAAGATGTTATTATTTTCTACTCTCCTTCCTTAACCATTTATTTTTGGTGACTCATTGGCTTTCACTATTCAGTCTTGTCATTATTTTTCTTTGATTTTTAAGTATATTCCCTCTCTACTTCACAATGGTGAAAGTAATAGGTTAGGATTCTGAATCATGACTCAATGTTTAGATTGTCATCTAAACATTTTAAGGGATAAAAATATAAATAAAAAGTTCAGAGTAACTATAATGGACTGCTGTAATAATCCTATACCTTGTTTCTACAGAGAAAGGCCAGTAGAGTGCACCACTGTTCGTGTTTACCTCCTCCTCCAATAACAGAGGCTCTTTCATAACCAAGGACATTAACAAATCTTGCTGCTTGCCTTGGAGTATCCAGGAGCCGTCCAGCCCGAAGGGGTCTGACATAAGAGCATACTGGTCTATTTATTCCATTTTCATCCTGAAAATAAGGTACCATTTTATGGTTAATTTTCATTCAACTTTATCCCTTTCTTTAGAATAAGCTATATAGGAAAAGATGAACAAGAAAAATAAAGTTAAAGGAAGTTTTAATGTTATTTGTACAGAATCATTTATTAATTCAACAAGCATTTATTAAGCACTTGCTATGTGCAAGGTTCGGGGATACAACGATAAAAATGAAACAGCCCCTGCCTTCAAGGTATTTGCATTCTATTGGGGTTGGGGAGTAACCCACCCCTCTTCCTCACTTTCCTATTATTGTTGAGGGCACCACCACCCTACCAGTCATCTGGGCTTACAATATAGTTATCATCCTCAACTTCTCACTTTCTCTTATTTCTCATATCCAATTTGTGGCCAAGTCCTGTCAATTCTATCCTCCTAACATCTCTCATATATACCCCTTTCTCTCCTCTATCCTGGTACAAACAGTTATCACCTCATGCCTGGACTACTGCAACAACCTACTGGTTGGTCCCCAGACCACAATTCTCTCCCCATCCAGTGCTAGTCCAACTATAGTCACTATACTAGAAAATAATAACATCTATTTAAGGTTATATACAAAAAAAGCACTTAAACAGTCCCTTGGAATGAAAACAAAACAAAAACAATTTGACCTTTCCAGAATCGTGTTTCATCAAAAAGAAATCTATTATATACTGAGATTGTGTAACTTGTTCCAACAGAATTTAATCTGTATACACAGAGCACCAATTCATTTTGTAAACTATCAAAGCAATATTTGTAAAGTTCACAAGTATCAAGTAAATAGGTTTCTCTAATTAAATGAATCATTTTTTAATCTATTTTAAAGTAAATATTTACAGGAAGTTTAGAAAAGTCTTTAATCAAACCAGTCTTATAAAAGAGTGACCAAAAATTATAAACCAGGTTGGTCAGCCTATTCTTCCACCTAGGAGATACTCAAATAGAAAAAGAAAATGAAACTGGCATTCTATCCCATTTTCTAGGTACAAATTTTGATTTTTCTTACGTGACTATGCTAAATGAAACATATATACCAAAGCAGATAATGGATGTATATGGAGAAATTACTTTGATGCAATCCACAAACCTGTGCAAAAATCTTTACCAGCCTTGAATTATGGGAAGGTCGTATTTGCAGATATTCTCTCCACCACTGCTTAGCATATACGAGAAATAAACGCTCTCTCTCTGCTGTTTTCTGTCGTTCCAAAGCAAGCTTTAATAAAAAATAACCTAGGATATTAGTTTAAGAAATTCTTCTATATCCATTCCTCACAAAGTATTAAACTTGAACTTGTTAAAAAAGTAACGTAGTTTTTAAATGCTAAAAATTATAATGCCAAAGAAGTTAAAATTAATATTTTAAAGTCTTTAAAGAAATGTGTACTAAATTGATTTCCAACTTTATACGTAATTATTAAAATATACTTATTTTCAATTTTTTTCAGATGCCTTTTGTTTTTACATTGCATTTATTTTCAGATGATAACCCTCCAGAACCATTCACTTTAAGTTTTTTTCCTGGGTAATTAATAATCAATTTGTTAATTAGGCTAGCAAATAATAAATTGATGGTCCGTGGTATCTCTTGATAACTAAAGACAAAACCATGGAGATCAATGAATACTTAAATACCTTTGGAAAAGAAGATGCCCCTGACAGGTTAACAGTTTTTTAAAACGAGGAAAGCAATTATGTAAAATCAAACAACATATTAATATATTATATATAATATTCCACACACATAGTCTCCCAGAATGGTTTATCTGTAGGAAGAAAATTAACTTCTGCTCAATCAAAAAATAAAGGCTTTGCATTTGAAAGTATCAAAAAATAAAATTAACTTGCAGAAAAAAGTTATGAAAACTATTATGAGTACACAAGAAAGTGTCTTCCTTGCCTGAAGTACAGATCAACTTTGGACTTTTCAGTTTTAAACTTGTGCTACAAAAATGTAAATGAGAATTGAAAGGGACCTCAAACACTATCTAGTCCAACTCCCTTATTCTACAGATAAGGAATATTAGACCCATAGAAGTTCAGTGATTTGCCTAAGGTCACTGAGGTAGTAGCAAATTACTAGCAAATTCTGGTCTTCTAACTCTAAATAAAGTGCCATTTCCAAACCCTGGAAAAAACATGTTACAGAATGAGAGCATAACTTCCCAACACCATGGCTGGTGCTCACTCTGCACAAATCTATGTAAGGAAAAAGAAGAGAAAATTGTAGCATATGGCCATGATATAAAATACTGCTGATTCACTATGCAAACAAAGGAGTCAGGTTTCTCTTCCAAACTTAATTTTTTTCTCCATCATAGTACTACACCCAAAACCATATTCATCTTCCACTTAATTTTAATTAACTAATTAAATTATTTAAATTAATTCCCAAGATTTTAAAAATAGAATGCTTTTCTACCAAATATGATTTATGCTAATATTAACCAATTAACTTTGCTTTGCACTATCAATACATCTTAGGAAGTAAGAGTACCGAAGGAATTTTCAATTTTTCTCTTATTTCATTCCACTTTACTTTCATCACATCTTTATTCCATATCCCTTCAGAATTTATGTATTCAACTTCACTTACCACTTGCAATTCTTGTCTAGTTTCACACACACACACACACACACACACACACACACACACACACACACACGCGCGCGCGCGCACACAAGTCTAGTCTCCCCAGTAGAACACAAGCCTACAGCAGGGTCCACATCCTTTGTATCACCCCCAGAACATCTCTATATATTTAACATAGAAAGGTAGTCCATAAAAGTTTAATAACTTCAATGCAAATAGGCAAATGTGTTATTATAAAAGGGAGTGCCAAGATGAAAAAATTCAGAATTACTTACCTGAGTATTCACTATTTCTTGGGACAATGTTTGGTTAAGTTGTGGATATACCTCAAGTTTTACATTTAAAATTCCAACAGAAACTTTTGATTCTGTACCTACAAATGTAAATATTAGAACTTTAGAGGTTTTAACATCACATAAATTCTAGATAACAAATGTTTCTCTCAAATAGAATTTAGACTACTTAACATGTATGTGGAAAAAAAGAAACATTACTATTCATATTCAATAATGAATCAAAGTAACAAATTTAATATAGCTGTATTTTAAAATTTTATTTAAGGTTTTAATTCATTAACTTGAGAAACTGAGCCAAGTAATGACAGGGTATTCAAAATATGTGCAAAATTACATATAGTATTATGGTGGTCTTGGAAATAAGTACAAAATAAATTGTACAAGCATACACATTTAGCTTTAAAAAAGTGAAATAATATTTAAAAAACTGCCGTCACTTCAGCTTGAATTAATGACAAAAGAAATCTTTTACTATTAATTTTGTGTGTACAGTACATGCCCATTTGGCTAGGACAGACAGATAACATTATCTTTACATTTTATAGGATCACAGATCTAGAGTTGGAAGGGATCTAAGAGGTCATGTAATACAACTCCCTCATTTTACAGATGAAGAAACTGAAGGGTCAGTGAGGGGAAATACCCTGTCCAAAGTCAGACACAGGTCTTCTGACTCCAAAGCAAATGCTTATTCCTCTGTAATATGTTGGCCACCATTTGGACTGTGCTGCCACCATTTGGACTGTGCTTATAGTTTACCGAGTACTTTCACATCTGAACTCTATGAGGCAGTCAGGGAAGGTACTGCCCTTATTTTCCAGATGATGAAACAAATGCTGAAGTGATTTACCAAAGGCCACACAAATAACGAAGTTTGGCATCAAATCTATATTTTCTGTCTATAAAGTTGGTCTTCAGGTTTTTGTTTAATTGAACAAACTGATTAGATAGCTTTTTTTTCAAATATTTAGAAGATTAAATACTTCACACACAAAATAAGCATAATGCTGAGGCATGAAATCTGAATCTTGCAGTATTCTAGGGTTGCTATTATGAATATCAAATATCAGTAAACAATATTATCACAAAACAGAGGAGTTTGGACTCAATGTATATAGCAAATTCTTTGGAGGTGATTTTTAAAAAATTTCAGACATCATCTTATTTGTAATTTGGCTCTTATAAAATTTTTTTTTTAATTTCCAGTTGTCTAAAATTTAGGCATTCACTAATTTACTGTATTATTGATAAAGGCGGGGGGGAGGAAATTTACAACATGATTTACTGGTTCTGCTACCCAGATGATTTCAGTGAACATTAACAATCACTAATCATGACCAGTAAGGTGTACACTAAAAGAGTAGTACATCACCTTGAAATAAATGTGAGGAACCCAGTCTGAATTAGCAAAAAATTTAAATTAAAAAAAAAAAGTCTATATGCAGTTTTGTTAGAGCACATACAAATATAAATTCAGGGAATGTAAATGATAGTAATATCTAAAGTGGTTTACATCTTAAAAAAATTAATTCACCATAGACATAGCTATATCATATAAGATAATCATAAATGTAAAAGCTTTCAACATATAATTTATGAAGCCCCAAAGTTGAAGCATGTTATGGGAATTCTTAATTTCATAAGTGGTTTACCTTGAAAAGGCTACTAATTTTAGCTTTCACAGTTCTGTAATAGACAATGAAATATTTAAACAAAGCAATCATCTCTAAGTGTTGACATAAAAATTTCCAAATTTACATTGTTTCTATCAGTGATGCCTAAAGTACTGAGATTTTAGTCTTTTGAATTAAGTTTTGTTACCAAATTCCATGCTAAATCTGGCTATTACTTAGTAAGCTCAATACTGAAATAACAGCATTATAATTCACTCATAAAATATTTGAGTTTCTTTATTCAAAGGCAGACAAAAGTAATTTTTTAATCATTTATTTTTGAAACTTTGGAAGAAATTAACCAAAATTTTTATGTACATTTTAGAGGAACATTTATGATTTTTGATTATGAATTATGATTATGAATAGCTAGATTGAGTATGATTTGAATATGATTACGAATAGCCAGACTGAGTATGGAAGGGTAAACTCATATTCCCTTTGTATATTTTCCAGTAATAGGATATGTGAATCTAATTGGGGGAAAAATGACTCCAAAGATGAAATATGAGAAGACACCTGCCCTAACACCCTTGAAGAAGTAGAGAGCCATGGGTATAGATCAATGTATAGAATATCAAACTTATTTGATATAGTCATTGCTTTTGCTGATTTTTCTTTTCACCTTTTTTTCTTTTATAACAGATGACTGAGAAAAGGTAAAGGGAAGGAATATAGGGGAAATTTAGCCGGTGATAAAATATATTAATAGCAATCTATTTTTAAAAAGATTATAACCTTATATATGTAATCTTGTTTTCTTGATTTGTAACCTTGATTTATAATAACCTTGTTTTTATAACCTTGTAACCTTGATTTCTAATCATCATACCTACACCTAGAAGTTCCACAGCAATATTGGTCATTCCGTTATCTGAGCCAAGGACTGATCGCCATTCCAAAAAGTAGGATGCTACTAAAGAAGTCTCACCAAATATATCAGTTTTTATTAGAACCATATGTACTGGATCACATATTGATAACATTGTTGTTGCATCAGCCATTCTAGTTCCATCACCTAGCAGTATCAAACCAAGAGAAAATGATATGTTA
This sequence comes from Potorous gilbertii, assembly GCA_028658325.1. Classification (NCBI taxonomy): domain Eukaryota; kingdom Metazoa; phylum Chordata; class Mammalia; order Diprotodontia; family Potoroidae; genus Potorous; species Potorous gilbertii. The sequence goes on from CM053773.1 coordinate 67,601,722, forward strand.
TATATCATCATATTAGTCTTAATACTTTCATCCAAAAGAGTATTCACTAAGACAAAATCAAATAGGATTTTATACTGTTTTCAAGGGAAAATGTATTCAGTGATAAAAACACAGAAATCTCTAATCTTCAGTTCTCTTCAGTTACATTTTTATATAAAATTAAAATTTTATTTATAATAGCATACCATAATTATAGTTTTATCTTCTAAGACATTTGGGTTAAACTGGGACAAGTGATCCAGGCACTAGATATTAAACAAGTTGTATATCTCTACTTTAAAAAGGAAAAAACATTAACATTTCAAATATATCAAAAATAATCTATAAATAGGCAAAAGTAATTCATCTAAGCCAAAATGAAAATTTCATCACTTTGGATTTAGCAGAAAAAAAAAAAAGTTCAATTAGATAATGATAAATTACATTTCTTATGGAAAAAACAAATTATAGTTTTAAATTAATATTAGAATTCTCTATTGCACAAGGATACATTAATGAAGTTTACCTCCTTTTCAGGTATATTGTAAAAGATATTGCATAGTCAAAGTAAAAAAAAGTTTGTAAAAATGATGATGGAAAAAAGTACATAATATTAAAGAAAGGGTTCTTAGCTTTTTTTGTGTCAAGGACACCTTTGGCAGTCTACTGAACCCTACAGATCCCTTTTCAGAATGTTTTTAAATGCATAAAATAAAATCCAAACAAACAAAAAAAAGTCCATGAACCATACATTAAGAACCTCTGACATAAAGTAAGATCAAAGATTCCATTATCATAACTTCAAGACTATGAAGTATACTTAAAATACAGATTTATCTTAATGATTCTAGAAATCTAATCACTCACCATCAATTACAAAGTAAACACAATCACTACAAACTGCTGACAAAAATCTGACACAAAAGGTGAAGAAAAGGATTAGGCAAGGTGGGTAACAGTTGGCACAAAAGAGAAATAATGAAGTGAAACAGCTATAAAAAGACTGGCAAAACTGAAAAAGGGAGGGGAAAATGAGGAAGCAAAAATGAAGAAAATGGAAGGAAAAGTGTGAGCGTTGAAAATTTTCCCTTATATAAAAAATCCAATTGTTTAATTTTATATATCATACATATTAAAAATATGCTGACATGCAAAATTAATTAAGATTAACTAAGCTAATTCACTGGATTTCTTACCTAAGCTTTCTCTGTGTACTTCAAGCAAAAAGCCATCATGAAAATCTGGTTCACAGGCACATGGGACAGGTTTAGAGCGGAAACGTTGGTTTCGAAAATGTAAACATAAAGTGAAGGTAGAACAAATTTGTCCAGGTAAAGGATCGGGTTCTTGTAGATGTTCCAAGAAAGCTTTTCCACCCAAAACCTGAAGGTAAACATACCTCCGTGTTGGATCAATATTAGCTGTAAAGTGTAGCAATATAATGAGGAAACTGCCAGAATATTTTAAGGAATGTGATTAAAACAATAGGAAATATTAAATTGATAGGAATAAAACTAAAAGACACATAAAATAATTTTTAAGAGTCATTTGCTCATTAGAATTAAAGATCACATGGAAGTAGGTGACCTTTTTCTACTGTTTTGGCTCAAAGAAGGAGCTAGATCGAGGTTTCAGGCTACCCGTTGTTTTTTAAGGTGCTTGTTTGAGATCTTAAGTTTCATCAAACTACCAACTCTCCCCTTAGAGTCTGAAAATTATCTGAGACAAAGGTATTTAAAATAATGTACTGATATTACTTTTAAAAGCAAGTTGCAAACCTGATACAAAATGTAGAAAAATAACACATGAAAAAGAATTCAATTACTTTGTTTCATAAAACTGAATATTGCCCCCAACAAAGTTTATTTTTGTTGATAATGAAATTTACATGTTTTTAAATGTGCACTATCAAAGAAAGTATACTATCATACATAAATGCCTAACTAAATTAAGATTAAGATTAAAATACACACTTTTTTTCAATAGGGTTGATTGCTTATCATTAAGATTAGATGGCTTTGGAGAGGAAGTCAGTTCTCCGTCAGCTAGGTCCTAGAAAGGGAGGAAAACACAGAAATAGACTCATTATTATATAAGGAAACTCCAACAACCGAGGTTTAAGGGATTGATTTCTATTCCTTACACAAAAAGAACTGAACTTTATAAACCACCAAAATCACTCTTTATTGTGCTAAATGTCTTTATAATAAAAAATAAGGGAATTTTGTACTTCAGTGATAGAAAAACCTACTAGAATAACATGCGAAGACTAACGTACAAAGGTTTAAAAACCTAGTTTATTTATTAACCAGCATAATTATTGAGTCTTAAAGTTCTGGAAAAACATTTAAATTTTATACACCCTACAAACAGAATTTTGATACCTTTCCTATTATGAACTAATTTTCATGAGGCAGTGACAATTATGCAGTAGAAACCGTTATTAGGTTAATTATAACAAATGGGTTCATGAGTTTTAGTCACCAAAAAAGTAAGTTGTATTAAAGTACTTAGTCTCTGGTGTATTATCAAGATCATCTCAATTCCTTCAACACATTACCAAGTAATTTAGGTCACAGTTTCTCATTTTATGACTTATTTTTACAAAAGAGGTCTGGTCACCATTACTATTGCATTGGGAATTTGTTATATCACTAAATGACCTATTTTTGCCAATTGATTTTATAGTATTAAAGCAGTTCCTGAATTATTCTTACTTAAAGAAATGAACAGCTTTATTTTTAGTTACTAAGACTGTTTCACAAAAGGGAATTTGATGTCAACAGCTAAACTCATTAGAAAAGTGGACTATAGCTTGACCTTTGGTTTACAAAGTTTGTAAAGTCATTTTAGAATTAAAATGAAAAATCTGTAGTGGTCAGGCTAAGTTAGTAATAGGTTCAAGTCTAAAGACATAAGAATTCGGGGAAGGCTTGCCTGTGATGAGAGATTAAGTTATAATTTTATTAAAAAGCAAGTTAGGTGAGTGTGAGAGCCAAAGAAACAACAAAAAAAGTATAAGAATTGTTCCAGGATGCGATGCTAAACTAATTTGCCTAAAACACAACCATTTTCATGACCATGTCTGAAGGATAAAAATAAAAAATTGTATCACTTTGGGAGATGGGAAATTCTTTTACCCAATAGCAATACTATGGAACTATACTAAAATATTATTTACCATAAAGCAGAATTCATTATAGGTAAGTATTAACTAAAGAAAGGATGTTTAGTTAATAAAATGCCAAGGCAGATTTTAGGGTAGTTTTACCTACAAAGCATCTCCTCAACATGAACCTTGGATGCTCAAGTGTTATAGTAAGCTTCCAATAGATTTACAGAGTTGTTGTTTCTAAAAGATTACTTACACTAACAAAAGTGAGCTCCTTCATGACATCATCTACGATACCTCGGCGTCTAAGGGCTTTTATTAAATCTTCTGTTGAAAGTTGTTGCTCCGGAGCCAATTCTTCTCGTATAGTTTCAGCAAGGACTTCTCTTATCCTGCCATGGACGTCCATCTACATAGAGAACTTAACATTATATTTTTTCCCTTTTATACAGCAACCAACAAATTTTCAATAGATATAATGATAGTTAAACATTACTAAAAAACAAATTTGGTTTTACAAAGGGATATACAGCAGTAAAGCAAAAATAACTTCAAAAAATATAGAATAAACACCCAAGTTTGAATCTTGGCCTTTCCCCATTAATAATAGACTATATAACAATTTGGTTAAAAAAAAAAGAGCAATAGGAAAAACTGATTCTATCATTTACTTTTTAAAAATTTTAAATTTAATACAAGTTAATAGAAATATTTACTATCTTTTACTACTTAGAACCTTCATCAAAATTTCCCCACTAGCATTCAGCAAATCGAAACATCCTTTCTTTTGACTCTCAGCATCTTAAACACCAAACTGTTCCTCTAGTGCCAAGGCAGCACCCTCAAGCAATCTGTTTACCTCTTTTCTAATGTTTCTTTGCCCCCAACGAGCCTAAGCTGCTGCGTCTCTCCCTTAATCTCTCTGACCAGATGGCAGATGCTTTCAAGTTCTAGCTTTCACCTTTATCTCTGCACTGCACTGCTCATTCCAGCTTTCAATACATGTCAAAACTTCGGCAGCATGACCATACAAATCTGATGTTGTTTAAGTACACACTGGTCTCTACCTACAACAGACACTCAAAAGTTTACCAGAAAACGCCAACCATATAGACCCACATTATGAAAGTGTATGCTTATAGGATTCTATATAGGAAGGACCAGGAAAAACTGATCCTGTGTTTGTATACAGGCATGGATGTATGTGTATGTGAACGTACATTCACATGTACATGCACACACATAAAATGAGAGCTCCAAAACTCATTCTGACTTTGGGGACATCCTTTACATATATACGAATATATATGCATAACATGAACATCTACGCATGATTTGCGCATATGTATTTAAGGCTGCCCAGAAAGCTCATCCATGTATGAGATGGGCAACCACACCTGTCCCTGTAGTTTCTTACAGTTACCGAAATAAAGAAATGAGCCCTTCTGCACAAAAAACATCGGAGTGACCGGATCCCCCTCGGATCGCCCCGAGCCCCGGCCCTCCGCAGCCCCAGCGGGCGCAGCATCGGGGCTCCTGCCCCGGACAGCTCCCGCTGCCTCGAGGGCTCCGCTTCCTCCCGAGGTCCAATCGCCAACCATCCCACCGTCCTCGCCGGGCGCAGACCGTTCCTTAAGCGGCCAGCGAAGAGGCCCGGGGCGGGCCGAGCCCCGCCGGGAGGAGGGCGAAGGCGGCTGTCTCCTCCGCCGGCCCCGGGGTACCGTCGGAGCGCGCAGGCCCCGCGCCCCAGGCCGCTGCCCTCACCTTGTTGAGCTGCTGGTGGATGAGCTGCTTGAGCTCAGACGCTTTCTCCGGCGGCAGAGACATGATGAAGCCGGCGGCTCCACGGCCACTACCCCTCCCCTTCCCTGCTCTCCCGCCGGGAGCTCCAAACGACCCGCCCGCCGCGCCCCGAGGTACTAGGCTAAGCCGGGACCCCGGGCAGGCCGCGCGCCGCCTCCCCGCGCAGACCGCCCGGCCGCGTAAGCGCCCCGCTCTGGGCGGGAACCAGGTCCGCAACCCAGGCGACAGTAGCCGACCGGCAACTGTTTTCAAACTGCGGCGGAGAGCAAGGGTGCGAGGGTGCCCGCCGCACTGCCTGATTCCCGTCTGCCTGCCTTTCGCTCGCGCCGTCTCCTTCCAATCCCTCCTCCCCACACGGCTTTCCTCAGTTTCCCCACCTCCGCCATCCCCGCCCCTGACGGGATCCTCTCCCCACCGGTACAAGCTCTGGCCACGAGCGAGACAGGCGTTTGGCTAGGACGGTCCTGCTGCGGGCCGGCGCCGACGGAGAAGAAGGACCCCGCCCCGCCCCCTTCCCGTGGAGCCCGGAGCTGCGTCCCGGAGCTGCGTCCCGGGGCTGCGGAGCCGGCGCGCTGCGAGCCGCTTGCCTCTGGTGCCTCGTAGTTCCCCCTCCTGGCCGGCTTTCTACCTCCGGGGTGGCGATGTTCGTTCCCTGCGGGTCGTCGGAGCCCGACTTTACTGGCTTCACCCTGCTGATGGTGAGTCCCTCCGCCTTACCGGGGCTCTGCGGGCGCGGGGACCTGGCACGGGGCTTGTACGCGCCTGTGAGCCCTGGACTAGGCCGTCAGCTGGCATTTATGAAGCACCTACTGTGTGCCGGGCCCTATGCTGAGCGCAGGGGATACGAAGAAAGAAGAAAGGCGGAAGATAGTCCCGGCCCTCGAGAAGCTTAGGGCCTGATAGGGAGAGGACGGGCAAACAACCACGGACTGAGGAGATTTGGACAGGAATAACGGGGGACCATCGCTACAACTGGGGAGGGCTGGAAAGGCTTCTTCTAGAAGTCATCAGGAAAGCCATGGAGGAGGGTGGGGAGAGCCCTGTTGGGAGGTGGAGAGTTGTGAACGGTGGGCGGCCAGGATTTCAGAGGAAATGGAGAGGAGTTAATGAATTAAAGAGGATGGGAAAGGTGGAAAGGAGTTGGGTTATTTAGGGCTTTGATTACTCAAGCAACCTGAACAGCTTCCAGCCCCTACATCAAGCTCACCTGCAGGTCTTAGTTAGGATCACAGAGTTAGAGCAGAAGGACCTTTAGAAGCCAGCGAGTGCAGTCGTTTTACAGATCAGAGAGACGCTGGATGAGAGAGGTGAAGTGACTTGCCCAAGGTCGCACAGCTGGTGCACGTCAGAGGCAGGATTCTAATTCAGATCTTCCTTATTCCCAAATCCAGTCCTGTGTATGATACACCATGCCTATCAAGGAGGAAATAAAAAGGTCACCTTGGACAGTTTTCATTTTGTGTATTCATTTGTCACAGCCCTTCTACATTAGCCACTTGCTGAGGTGTCCTTTTATTTATGCTCTCTCCTTAACCCCTCCTCTTGGAATTCCTATATTCTTTCAAGGCTCAGTTCAAGTATTGTCTCCTTCAAAAAGTCATTATTGAATTTCACCCCTAATTACTCTCTCCTTGAAATTTCTTTAATATTTTTTTTGTATTTACGTGTTGAGGTACCTACTCTTTACTCTCCCTTTCCCAATAGAATATAATGTCCACTTAAGTTCCTAGATAGAGAGAAAAGTTATTTTTCTGTTTTTTTTTCCATAATTGTCACTAGCTGTTATAAGATTTCAAACTGGAAGTGATGATAAACGTCATTCAGTCCAATCTTCTCATTTTACATATGACGAAACTAAGAAGCAGCTAAATTTAGTGACTTCCTTTAGGTCTTTCAGGTAGTAAGTAATAGGACCAGAATTCAAGCCCAAGTCTTTAGACTCTGAATCCAGATACTTGGATTTATATTTATAAAATTGGTTTTTAAGGATAAGCATCTCACCTGGGTAGAGGCAAAAAGATCCTTCTAAATAGCAGTTTAGCTGCTCCTGAACATGCTTCCCAAATCCTTGATGCAGGAGGATAGAGTGGAATGAGCCTTAATTCTGAGTTAGTTTGGTGTCCTTAAGTCAATCACTTGAGCTCTTTAGACCTCAGATTGCTCATCTGTAAAGTAGGAACGGGAGCACCAATATTAGATGATCCCTAAGCTTCTTTCCAGCTCTAATATCTTTATTTTTCTCCCTTTCTTCATTGTTGCTTGATTTTTTGCTACTCTAGTTCAGTCTTTTGTCTGTACTAATGTCTTCTTATTGGTCTCTCTGTATCCAGGCTTTTACCCTCTCCAAGCTTGTTCCTCGAAGCTGCCAAAATAATGGCAGTTGGTTAATAAGCATCTGTGCTAAATGTTAGGAATACAAAGGAGAAGACAGTCCCCGCCTTTGAAGCACTCATAGTCTAAAAATGGGAGTCATCAAACAAACAAATATGTACAAACTAGCTGTATTCAAGGTAAATAGGAAATAATTTAAAGAGATGGCATTTGAATGAAGAGAAATTGGGAAAGGCTTCTGGAGAAAGTAGAATTTTAGCTAGGAATGAAGGAAGCCAGGAGGTGGAGATGAGGAGAGAGAGAGAGCATTCCTGGCATAGAGGACAGCCAGAGAAAATGCCCAGATCTGAGAGATGGAGTTTCTGGTTTGTGGAACAATAAGGAGACCAGTGTCACTGAATTGAAGAGTACTTGGTGGGGCAGGGGAGGTATAAGAATACTGAAAAAGTGTGGGAAATAGGGGTAGGAACTAGGTTATGAAGGGCTTTGAACACCAGAGGACTTTGTGTTTGACTCTGGAGGTTATAGGGAGCCATTTGAATTTATTGATAGGGCAAAGAAAGGAGTTTGACATAGATTGGCACTTTAGGAAAATCACTTTGGTGGCTAGATATAAGGTGAAAGAGTACAGAGAGACTTGTGGGCTTTTGCAGTTCTCCAGGTATGAGATGATAAGGGGCCGGACCAGGGTGGTGGCAGTGTCAAAGGACAGAATGAGATAGATTCAAGAGATGTTGCAAAGGTAGCATCAACAGACCTTGGTAACAGATTGGATATGGGGCTGAGGATGACTTTTAGATTGTGAGCCTGAGGGAAGATAGTGTTACCCTGGACAGTAATAGGGAATGGGGGAGGGTTTAGGGGAAAAGACAATGAAAAATAATCTTACTGAAGCATAGCTGATCATGTTAACTCTCCAGCTCAAAAACCTATTGTTTCTTGGGTAAAATATATACTCCTTACCTGCTATTCAAAGCTTTCAACATTCTGGCTCTGCCTGCAATTCTAGCCTTATTTCATGATATCTTCCTTCATGTACTCTCTGTTAGTCAAAGTGAACTTCTAGCATTTCCCCACCTCTGGCTCTGTCCTTTACCTCTGTTTGCATAAGACCCTGTCATCTGTTCCCCTGCTCCCATCATACCTGGAATTTACTTCCTCATCTCTGTTTCAGAATAGTCTTACCTAGCTTACTGAGACCTGGGAAAGACCTTAACTTAAAAAGGCCAAGGTCTCCCACTGCACCTTGGACCATCTCCAGTCATCCTGATCTATATCTTACCACTGGACCCAGATAACTCTGGAGGAGAGATGAGGCTGGTGACTTTGCACAGCCTTCCCTCACTTAAAGCCATATCACTGCAAATCAGGACATCACCTTCCTGATGTCATTGGTCCTCTTTGAGAACAAAGGACAAATAACAGTTCCAAAATAATGGTAATTCTGACAGCTGAGAACAGGCAGGACTACTCAATTCCTATTTTACTTATGTTTTCTCTTCTGAGGAGAATTTACTTTGCCCTGGACATGAAAGGATGAAAATGGCAAACAGTGCTGATGGCCCAGAAAAGTAGTGAGTAGTAAGAGCCCACCTAGTTGCCTTTTGATGTATTAGGGTCACCTGATCCAGATGAACTGTGTCTTCCATGCTGAAAAATTGACAGATGTAATTGTTATGCTACTGTCAGTATTATTTGACATATTGTGGGAAATGGCTGAGATACTAGGTTTAGAAAAAGGCAGATATTCTCATTTTAAAAAGGAGGCGGGAGGGGAAGAGAACAAGCGTCTACTGACTATATTGGCCAGTGAGCAAATAGATCGTTAAAGAGATGTTTAGTGAACATGTAGAAAAAGAAACAGTGATTACAGTGAACTTATATAGCTTCATCAAAAATGAGTCATGCAGGTGGATATTTTATTCTGTACTAGTAGATCAGGGGAATGCTATATAGTTTATCTGAATTTTAGCAAAGTATTAGAAATGTTTCATACTAGCCTTACGGAAAAGATGGAGAAGTGTGGGCCAAACGATAATACAATTGGTGGTTTTGGAATTAACTTGAATGACTACACCAAAGGAATCGCCATGTAATTGTTCTCTGTCAGCTTGTTAGGGATTTCTAGTGGATTGCTCCAAGGATATTTGATTAGCCTTGTGCTGTTTAATATTTTTCACTGTATCTTGGATCAGGACATAGATTGTCTAGAGCTGCATAGTTAGCAGATTTACATGTGACACAAAGCTGGGAGCAATCACTAATACTGGCTGAGAGTCAAAAAAGAGAGGGGTGCTGATAGGCTAGAGCAGTGAAATAAATGGAAAAGGATTAGATTAACTAGTAATAAACATAAAGCTTCACTTTTTCACAAAATCTGGGTGGAAGCTTGGTTAGGCCATAGTTTGTCTGACTAAGACCTGGGACTTTTAGTGAACTGCAAGCTCTGTGGGTTAGCAGTATGATGTGGCAGCCGAGACCGCTAATGCTGTCTGTTACCTGTTTATTCTGGTCACGTCCCATCTGGACTGTTGTTTTCATGAAAAGTTCTAGGTGCCCGAATTTAAGAAGGACTTTGATAATCTGGAGAGAATTCTGGGGAGGATAACCAGGATGATGAAAAACTTTGAGTCCATCATATAAGAATTGACTAAAGGACTTGAGAGTATTTATTGTAGAGAAGACAGATAGGAGGAGATAGGTTTTAAGTATTTGATGACGGTCATTTGAACGAGGGACTAGACCCATTCTGTTGTCGGTGGAGGTCGGAACTGAGAGCATTGGGTGGAAATTGCAAAGGGACAGATCTAGGCTTGATGTCAGGGAAAGCTTCCTAATAATTTAGAATTGTCGCCAAGTAAAATGAGTTGCCACAGGAAGTACGATGTCCTACTTCATTGGAAGTTTTTATGTAGAGACAGTTGACCACTTCTAGTGGGATATTCATTTTTCAGGTGTTAGTTGGAGTGGATGGCCATTGAGGTGCCAACTCTGAAATTCTGTGGCTTTTCCTCAAAACTCAGCCTAGGTGCCAACCTTTCCTGGGGCCCCCGGTTGCTGATATTTTCTTCCTCATCAAATTACCTTGTATTATATTTACTTTGTACATTATGTAACCTTCCATATATAATATAAACTCCTTAAATATTGTTTGATTTTTGTCTTTATATACCTTGTGCTTGGCACAAAGTAGAAATGTTTTTAGCTGTGTTAACATGGGAAAGGTAACGAGAAGGGAAAGGTCTGTTAATCTCTTACTTACCTTGAGTTTCCTCATTTGTAAAATGTGGATAGAATATCTGCATTACAGAGATGTTTATTTAAAATATTTATATTTTATAAGCATATATTTATAAACATATAATATAAACTATTTATATTTTATAAACATTTTTTAAACATATATGTTTAAAATATTATGTATAGAATATATGTTATATATTATACATATATTTAAAATGTTTTATGAACTATAAATCACTATGTAAATTTCTGCTTTTACTATTAAGAGCTTAATAAATAGTTGTTGAATTTAGTTCAGAAACATTAAAGTCAACCTTATCCTCTGGAACCATACACCTCTAGAAGGACCAAGTCTATCTCTTGCCACTACCTCTTGAAAAAATAACAGTAACCAACATTTATATTACATTATGTGCTTGCTAGGAATTGTGCTAAGTGCTTTACAGTTATCTCATTTTATCTTCACAACAAACCTGGAAGGGCAGGAACTATCTGATTCAAATAAAGTAATGTATATAAAGTTCTTTATAAATCTTGAATTGCCATATGAATACCTATTATTCTTTGTTTTATCTCCCCCAGTGCCTAGCATAGTGCTCTGAGGACTGTAGTTACTTAATAACTATTTATTGAATCAGTGAATGGACACTACCTACTGAGGGGAAGCAACATATAGCCGAAAGCAACGTGTAATGCTAGATGTGAAATGTTGTCTGTCACTTGAGCCCTATGAGCCTCAGTATAATGAGGGGTCTAAGGTTTCATTCAACTCTATTATTTGCTGATGCCCTGGTGTCTCTTAAGGTCTGCAGATGCTAAGGTCTTGGTTAAAATATTTTTCAGTAAGTTTCTTTTACTCCTATTACAGGGCTTCTCCCAAACATTTGGTGACTGGGAAACATAGCTACTGAAGGGCATATTTCAGGAGGAAATTTAGACTTACAGACATCTGCATATAGGAACAATTACTAGTAAATCAGATAAGGTCATAATTATTTTATTGTCCAGGTTACCCTATGTAAAAAATCACAAGCTGGAATTTTATTGTTAAGCGTATGCAAATTATACATTGCCAGGTATAGGCCCTAAATTTTTAAAAGTATTTTTGCTAATTTTAATAACTGATATAGTGTCATTCTTTGTGATTTCAGCCAGCAGTATCTGTGGGGAATGTTGGCCAGCTTGCAATAGATCTGATTATTTCTACCTTGAATATGTGTAAGGTTGGTTACTTTTACACTGATTGCCTTGTTCCAATGGTTGGAAACAATCCCTATGCAACTGCAGAAGAAAACTCAACAGAACTCAGTATAAATGCTGAAGGTATGTGCATGTGATCTGAGCTTACACTACTGTGGTTCCCAATCATTAAACATCTGTTAAGCACCTACAATTTGTTAGGCACTGTCCCAAGTGCTAGGGATATACAAAGAGGCAAAAGACAGTCTCTGCCACCAAGGAGCTTTCAATTTAATGGAAGAAACAACATGCAAACAAGTAAAGGCAAAGTGAGCTAAATACAGGATGAGTAGAAAATAATTCATAGAGGAAAAGCACCAGAATTAAGAGGGGTTGGGGGAAAGCTTTTAAGTAGAAGATAGAATTTTAGTTTTTATTAAAGGAAGCCAGGGAGGTCAGTAGGTGGAGCAGAGGAAGGAGTGTTTCAGGCATGGTGGACCACCAGAGAAAATATCCTATTACATGGTAGGGTTGATCTCAAGGCCTTTGTGCCAACCCTATAGCAGATAATTCCTACTAAGCAGAGTATTAGGTGTAGGCATTTTCCTTCTGAAGAAAGCATTAAGTTCTTACTTTGTGTCTTTCATACATCTTAAAAATATTGACCCTTTTAAAAAAAATATTGTTCTTTTAAACCTTTTGAAAATAGTAGCTCTTTTAAAAAACTTGGTCATACTTTTGTTTGTATCTTTACTTTGAAATTGTACATTTTTTTAGCCACCTGACATTTCTTGTCGTTTTTTTCCTTTTCATACTCTCAGTTTTGTTTTCTATTTTTATTATTTATTAGACCTGGAAGAGTCCTTAGAGGCTATCTAGTCCAAACCCTCCTTTTTCAACTGAACAAATCGAGAGGAGGTGAAATGACGTACCCAAAGTGACAAAACTGCAAGTTTCAGAGACAGGTCTCCTGAGTCTTTTGACTCTAAATCCATTGCTTTCTCCATTAAAGCATTCTGCCTTAAGATACAAATAAGGGAACTGAAGCTTACAGAGGTTAAATGACTTGCCCATGATCACACAGTTTATCAGTGTCAGACCCAGTATTTCAAACAAGAGTCTCTTTGCCCCCATAGTTAACCATGTGCCACTGCTTATCCGACATTTTTCCTTGTAGCCAAGGGCATTTTAAAACAATTTGAGATGAACATTAATGTCTAAAAACTAAAAGCATTCACAGAAATCCTGAGGAACACAGTGTAGGCTAGTAATGTGTTATCCTGATAGAAAATTAGTCTTGCAGTTTTATTAGCTATTGCAGTTTTTTCTTCTCAGTATGGAAATTAAAACATCAGTGAAATTCACTTGTACCTTTTAGTGTACCTTTACTGAGAATATAAAATGATTAAGCTTTTGTGGATGTCCAGTATTTTAATAATTGAGGAAAATAATTACATAAAGAAATTTAATGAAATTAATTTTAATGTTTCATCACTTTAAAAAATACCAATTGTAATTCCTTATTGTCATCAATTTCCTTAACCTCAGATTTCTTTTTTTTCTCTTTTATTGTAGTATATTCGTTGCCTTCAATGAATCTGATGGCTCTCCAACTAAGATCAATTTTTATTAAGGTTAGTATTCTTATTATTTGCTTATGTTAAAATTCTTTACAAAAATAAAACTTAATTAGAAAGCATTCTGTGATTTCTAGTCAGCCAACAGTGGCAGACCAATAAGTTATATTTAAGCACTGAAACATTCTGGTCTTATTACTGCGGTTATCTTATCACTACATGTAGAGGAAAGGCAATGTGTTATCTAGAACAAAGAGGTCCAGATTTGGTAAGAGGAACTGGATATGAATCCTGCCTCTTCTACTTACCACCTGAATAATCTTGGGCAAGTCTCTCTGCAAATATCTGTTTCCTGATGTGTAGAATAGCAGATAGGAATATATTACATCTTAAATTTCTAAGATCCTTTCTAACTCTTAAGTCTTGCGGTGCTCTGAATCTTGTAGCAGTTACACAGAATTAATGACTTCACTTAAAAAACAGGCTTTTTCAGACAGTAATATAAAAGTTACCCCCTACTTTGTTATTCCAAAACACTTACCTTTCAACTGTTTAAGAATGGCTGTTAGTTTGAACTGTTCACAATTAGAAAGTCTACCAGATTCTGATTTTGACTTTTTGCTTCTGTCTAGGATCAGGATCAGTGAAAGGGGTGAGAGAAGAGATGGAATCATTGAAAAAAGAATTTTTTGGTTTTGTTTTTTTAGTGACTGGAAAAGGATATTAAAAATAGTATATTTCTGACCTTTATGTCAAGTTTTTACTAGCAAGTAAATCAAAAAGAAAAACAGGTTCAGAAATTAAATATTGAAGAGCTTTTGGCCACTGCTTTTTGGTTAATGATAGGGATGTATAAATTGACAACTAAGAAAAAACTGGACTTAATACTGGTTTTCATAGGAAAAGGAACAAATATATTGTTTGATAATTGTATATGATAATATGTATATTATCAAAAACATTGTATATTATTTTTGTTTTGCTTTACAATTAACTTTTCCATAGTACAGCTTTGGAAGTTGAGTAATAGAATAATATACCCACACTGCTTAAAATTTTCTTTCATTTTTGATCTTTAAGGATAATAAATGGGCTTGCAAATAATATTACTTTTAACGTATATAATCATGCACATAAACATCACATTAAAAAGGCCTTGCTCAAATGGACCAGTAGATTTTTGCCTTACATAAACACCAAGATCTGATTTTGATGACTTTTTTTTCTTCCTTTCATTGGTGATTAAAGTATAAATCAAAACCGTTCTGTGAAAAGCTCATTTCCTGGGTGAAAAGCAGTAAGTGTGCCAGAATTATTGTTCTTTCAAGCAGTCATTCATATCACTGTGATGACCAGCAGCTTCGCAGGTATGTTGAATCATCCTCCTCATAATATACATGAATAACATTGTAGTTCTGTCACCACTGCAGTTTTACTGTAGAAGTTGGTCCCAGGGTTACTAGCATAGTAATTTAGAAGTTGTATTCAGCCTATGTGACAGTGGATAGGTGTGAGCATTTACTGTATTTTGATCTCCTGTCACTGGAAGCTAAGAAGAAGAAGCCTGGCTGGGATATGGCATGAAGTTTTATGTGTTTTATAAGATCTAGAGCAAATGAGATTTGACAGGAAAAGCTAGATGTCTAGAACTCTTCATTCCTTGCTTTGTGCTTCTGTATCGTGGAACTTAGGAAGGAAGGAAAAAGAAGACAACTCATAAAGAAGGGTGCTTAACGGGTGATAGATCAGTGCCTTTCTGAAAGGCTGGACTGATACTTTCATTCTTATATGAACACTCATCTTCACAGAAGGAAGTTCAATTGACTTTAATTACATGCGCTCTGGAGTGTCAGCATTAGTCCTTTAATGTAGAGCAAAGGAAGTACTTAGGAAAACATGGTTATAACATACTGTCTTTCATTACCAATTACATACTTTAAAATTATATTTTCATTATACCTTATACCAGAGGCTAGAGTAGTGTCAGAGATGATTAAATGGTAGTTTTTTAAAAATTCTCTTTCATTATTTTTTTGTCAATGTTTTATCTTAAAACAAAAATATTCTCAAAATGATAACTGTGTCAGAGTACTTCTACCAGAGGAGTATGGGATGACTCCTGCATGTTAATTCTGAAATTTCATACTTTAAGTGGAATGAACTTAGCTAGCAGGGAAAACTCACAAGAGCAGTGTTAAATATGTATAACTCTGTTAATCAGAAATAATATTTGCTTGTACTAAGAAATGAGGTTTAAGGATCAGAATTTTATGCCAAGGATTTTTTTTAATGGCTATTTTTTAAACAGTTGCAGTCAAGGGAGTTTCATCTTATTTTTTATTGTTGAATCATTTGGTAGTGACTGACTCTCTGTTATCCTGTTCGGGTTTTCTTGGTGAAGATACTGAAGTGGTTTGCCATTTCTTTTTCCAGCTTCTTTTGCAGATGAGAAACTGAGGCAAACAGGGTGAAGTGATTTGCCCAGGGTCATATAGCTAGTAAGCATCTGAGGCAGGATTTGAACTCAGGTCCTCCTGACCCTAGGCCTGGCACTCTCTGCTGTGCCACCTACCTACCCTTATATTCATCTTATAACTAGAACTAATTTCTAAGACTCTTACAAAAAGTTCATAGCACTTATAAGACATGGGAGCAGAAAAAGGTAGAACAGTGAAAAACTGGATAAAATTTTAGGGTGGTCTTGACTCTCTTTTTAATTTTCCTTCCCCAGTTATGTATTATTCATAAAGCAGGTGACTGGTGGCTATAAAACTGTTGTGCTTTTAAAAATACTCTAATCTTCCTTGATTGAAGAGATTTCTCATAATTTTTTAGTTAATGGAAGCTTAAATAATTATAGGTCAAATGCTGGTATTAACTTTGTATGTGATATTTTTGGGTTTGTTTTATTTTAATGAATATATTAAATTACTATCTCCAGTGTTCCATTCCGATACTTACTTACACCTGAAATGGAAAAAAGTGTTGGTGAAACATTACAGAAGCTTCATTGGAAGGAAATGGAAAAAAGCAAATCATTTCCTGAAATACAAGATTCTGGGTTATGTATCCGTATCCCTGGAGGTGGTGTCACCAAAGCCTTGTATACTGAGAGGTGAGTATATCAATTGACTTAATAGAAATTTGGAAGAGATTTCTAACATGAGTATTTGTATTAGAAGTCATATGCATTTAATTCATCTAGGGGTATTTAACAGTATTATAATAACTTTGGTGTAATTAATCAAAAACTGTTCCCACTTTACCTCAAGTACTTAACAGTTAACTTTTGGTGACAGTGTTGAGGGGGACATGGAAATTAGAGGAAGAGAAAATTTTCCTATTTTTTTCTCTTACTTTTTCAGTAACACAAGCCCTTGAATCACATGAGGATTTTTAGAACATTTGAAACTTAGTCCCATTTAACTTACTTCTTTTTTCTGCCTAATCATTTCACAGAAACTTAGGCCAAGTTGGGCATCAGTTAAAAACTGGGCTATTAAAATGTAACCCAGGAAAAGTTTACTTAGGTTCAGAGTTTGGTCCCCCACAGTGTTCATTTATACTGTAGGTGTATTTTTTTTCCTGTGTTCTTTTGTGGTCTATTCAGATATTTATATAAAATACCTAGAATCCCTACTATATAAACTCTTTAAGAAGACAGCCATCAATCAATGAATTATCAAACATTTATTAAGCACCTGTATGTGCCAGGTACTGTTCTAGGCATGGGAAAGACAAAGTCAAAAATAAAATGCTCCTTTATTGCAAGGGGTTTACATTCTTTTGAGAGAGGTCACACATACACACACACACACACACACACACACACACACACACACATAGACACATCTACAAAATAAATACAAGGAAATTTGGAAGGTATGTCAGCAGCTGGGAGGGATGAGGAAAGGTTTCATATAAAAGGGATTCTAAAAGTAAAAGGAGGAGTGCATTCCAGGTAGTCAAGGTAGCCAGCTACAAAGACATGAAGGTGGGAGATGGAGTAGCATACTCAAGCAACAGGAAGAAAGCCAGTTTGGCTAGACAGTAGAGTGATGGATAGAGAATAACGTATAGTGAGACCAGGAGGTCAGGTTGGGAAGGATTTTAAATGGCAAATACAGTTTATGTTTTATCATAGAGAAAACAGGGAGCCATCTGTACATAGTAGAGAGGTGGTGTCATCCTTCTCATTTTAAATAAAGTGAATATAAGATATTTAAAATAGAACCACTGCCTGGGAAAGAACTCTCTTAACTGGTACTCTACTGTCATAGCAGCCAATCCAGTTGAACTGTGGTGATTATGGAGCTCATCTAGCCAATTATGAGAATACTTAGCTGTTGTTAGTTTTGTTTTAAATTACAAAGCACCATAAATGTGTAAAGAGCATGTCATTTACTAGGGGATAGTGCAGAAGTTTAAAAAAATTTTTTTGGTCTATTGTTTTCATTTTTTAAGTAACAAGGATTTTTATATTAAGCTGCCCTTTCCCCTCCTTCCTCTTCATTAAGCAAATTTAAAAGACAAACCTAAAAAACAAATGCCTCAGTACATATCCTACAAAACAAATTCCCACATTAACCCTGTCTGAGAATGTGTCTCTCTTTCCACATTATAATGTCTCACTTCTTTGTCAGGAGGTGAGTATTGTGTTTCACCTTCATTTTTCAGACTCGTTTATTATCACATTTATTGAAATTCTAAAATCTTTTATGGTATAAACTGTTCTCCTAGTTCTGCTGACTTTGTTCTGCACGGGTTCATAAAGTTCTGAAATTATCTGTTTCATCATTTCTTATGACAGTAATATTCCATTGTATTATTATAGTCATATGCCACAATTTGTCAGTTCCTCATTAGGAGAACTCTAGTTCCAGTTTGGGGCTACAGTGGGAAAAAAAACCCTGTAAATATTCCTAATTTGAATTTTGAAGACTGCCTAGTTCCTCTCTGTGGTCCTATGATTGGGCATCACATGAGACATACACACATTCACCCTTGTATCCATCCACTTATCCATCTTGCTTTTGTAGCTATGTATGTTTATCAGTTATACTATCTTGAGTTTTGATTGAACATTTTCCTATAGTTCCTGTTTTAGGGAAACTCTGTTTACTGTGGACAAGAAAGATTCTTTTTGTACAAGTATTTTTATTTATCCCATTACAAGTTGGGATTGCATTTAACTATCCTATTCCCTTCTGTAGCTTGCCTTGCTACTTTACATTATTAATAACAAACCTTTTCTACTTCATATTCCAATCAGTTGACCACAATGTTTCTGATAATCACAGCCTCCCTAAAATCTTTATTGGATGATGGTCAGTCTTGTGGCACAACTTTAAGACAGGGGTTTGACTTACCATGTAGCCCAAATGTTGGATATCAAAGTCCATATTAGTTTGTGGTATTTATTTGGGTACTTCTGTCACAACCATTAAGCTTATAAATCCCTGAGGACCGGACTGTCTCTTGTCTCTCTGAGTTCCCCCAGCACTTAGCATAGGGCCTTACATAGGAGGCACTTATATGTTATTGATTGACTCACTTTGAGAAGTAGTGATGGTGACATGATTTTTAATGACCTACTCCTGGATACTTAAAGCTCTTCACCAGAAAGTAGAGGAGCATATTAAATCATCTGCCTAAAGATTCTTCATTGGTTAAGGTATGGAGGGGGACATGCTTTATTCTGCTTCCCAAACTAGTGGGAAACAACTGATTTATTCTCTTTGTTGTAGCTGTTCCAAAGGGATACAGATGGCAGTTGTCCTGAAATTTGTTTCAGAAGGAGATAATATCCCAGATGCCTTTGACCTTGTTAGATATCTTAATGATTGGCTTCAGATAATTAAGCCTCAGGTAAGTGTTCTTTTCTTTAATTTGCCCTCTAATGAGATTTTCTTACTTCATCATTTATTTTATGTACCATTTATAAACTATTATAAATTTTTGTTGTTCATTTGAGATGAGAATCCAAAAAGTAGTTCTTTTCATTCATTGCAAGGAGTGGGATTAGAGCCAGGGGTGGGCTCCACTTTAGGACAATGATGGAGAACATTTAGCGATAGATCCATTTACTTTGGTTGCCTACACTTTGATTTTTATAAGTTAATCAAATGTTGCCATGTTTCCATATACAAACCCAAATATTCTCAGCAGCGCTCTCACCCTCTTGAAGAGTTATACTCTTCAGAATTTGTTTCCCCAAGCTATATGGTTTCTCTCCTATGTTATGGTCTCTCCATTTTAAAACTGAACACTTCGAAGTTACAAATATGAATGCTAGAGTAAAACTTGCTACACTCTTCCTTTACCTTTAATTTCATATCACTGAGATAGAAACAGAGTTGCTAAGTTTTCTTTTGAACTCAAATTGTTTCAGGAAGCATATGAGGTATTGTTTATGAGAAATTATGACTAAATAGCTGGAAAGCAATACTATAGCTGTTGGTAGAGTTCTATATCACTGTAAGACATTCCCCTCACTGTGAAGCCTTGAAGTGTTGGGGCATGATGGAAAGAACACTGAAATCCTGCCTCTGCCACGTTTACCTGGCACTATAAAAATTACTAGAATTTGTATGGTGCTTTAAAACTTGCGAAGTGTTTGAGCCTCCCAATAACCCAATGAAATAGGTGCTATTGTCCCCATCTTACAGCAGAGAAAATGGAGTCAGAGAGAAGTTGTGATTTGCCCAGGGTCACAGAACTAATGTCTTAGGACTTGAACTCATGTCTTAACTGACTCCAAATGCCTCTTTGACCTCTGACAGCATGGCATAGTGGACAGAGAAACAGTCCCAGAGTCAGAGAGATCTGGGTTCAAGTGCTGCCTCTGGCACAGACTGACTGGTACCCCCTCAGCAAAGCAGTTAACCTGTTAGTGACTCAGACTCTCTGAGCCTTTTGAAATTTTAGGACAGATGCTTTGCTTCCTTGGCAGAGAGAGTATCCTCATGGGATGTTCCTCATCCAGTGAAATTACAGCTCTGACCTATGACCACCAGCAAATCACTTAACCTCCAAACTTACATCCTTAAACTGCAAAAAAGGAGACTATTTACATTCCCTGGCTCCCAGGATTGTTGTGAGGAAAGCATTTTGGATAGAGTGCCAGGCCTGGAATCAGGAAAACCTGAGTTAAAATCTGACTTCAAACACTTAGTAGCTGTATGACCCTGGGCAAGACACTTAACCCTGTTTGCCTTAGTTTCTTCATGTGTTAAATGAGCTGGAGAAGGAAATAGCCTCCACTCCAGCGTCTTTGCCAAGAAAACCCCACATAGGGTCATGAAGAGTTGAGTCATAACTGAAACAACTGAACAACAAAAAAGCCGTAAAGTGCTATTGTAATTAGGAAACTTATAAAATGAAAACATAACATGAGGAAAAATGCTAGGTTTTTAAAATATTTTATTGCTGTTTTGTTTTTTTTCACCCTCTGCCAATAACTCAGCTCCCCCTTCACCCTTTTGAACCCTGCCTTATATCATAGAAAATCAGTTGAGGAGAATATACCATCCTAGGACTGCATCTGGATCTCTATGTAATAATCTGCACCTCTTTGGAGAGGAAGGAAATGGGCTTCATCATGGAAGATGTTTTTTATAAATGCCTTTCTGGGAAACCCAACCCCCATTATAAATACTTGAAAACTTACTTGTGTGTCAAGTTGCCTCCTGCCTGGAACAGAGACTGCTTCAGGCCCCACAGCAGCACAGCAGCTTGAGTCAGCATTCAGCAAGTTTGGCTACATTTTTAACAGGTGATTTTTAAGCCCTTCTCTTATTTATGATCCTGCTTAACAAGATCTATCAGCAGTCTTCATGACACTACTTTGTGCTTTGGACCCATGGTAAGGAATAGGCGAAATGCCCTTAGAAGAGGCTTGGTTCACATGAAGAAAAATATTTTTCCCCTGCTGGTATCAGAGCAAACAGAGACTGGAGACTGAGGAAAGAGGGTCTGTGTCATGCCTGCATGTTGAAATGGAATTTAATATTTATACTTGAACGTGTAATGTATTTTTGTTTTTAAATCCAGGAATGCAGTGACCCCACAACATCTGTTTCCCAGTGGAAAATGCCAAGTTCTTGGAGATTGCTGTTTGGTAGTGGCCTTCCTCCTGCACTTTTTTGATTATTTGTCACTGCTTATAGTGACTCTGACAATACTGTTATGTCTGTCCCCAAGGTTTGGGGATCATACCTGTGAGGAGCTGTAATCTTTAGAAGGTCATGCAACAGTGAGAGATCAAGTTTCTTCTGCAGCCAGTAAGAGGTAGACATTAAACCTAGTTCTTCTTGACTCCAAGCACAGCCCTCTATCCAGGATAGCTCTTGTATCCTGAAATACTAATTACCAAATACAACCATCCAATAATTTATCAAAGGATTTGTATTATGTCAATATGACAGAAAATTTCAAAGAAATAGAGTAGTAGTCATCCTGAGTTTCATCATATATAACAAGTATAAATTTTGTAGAATAAACTTTTTCTTAAGAAATTATTGACTGAATTGTGGTTTTTGGTTTTTAACTGAAAATATTTCTGACCAAAAAAAGAATATATTAGAAGTGGGTGACCTTTTTTACTCAAATGTTAAATATCCTACATTAGGTCCTTTTTTACATGCACTGAAGATTTGTATACTAATATCACATACAGAATCCCTTTCTCAATCTGAATTCTGGGTATGTAAGAGTTTTTTGTCCTAGGGATTGAAGCTTTATGTACCTCTGCCTTCCATGTTTTAGTACACCTGGCCTTGCTCATATTAAAATTTGGCCTTCCTTTTCTTCCAGCTCAGTACATATTCATGAGATCAATTGAGGCCATTTCAGAAAAGAGGAATGCGATAAACAGGCTTGGGCAAAAATAAGCAATTATTCTTGACCTCCCATGACCTTCAGAAAAGACTTCCTTACCCTACATGAAGTTAGCGTTGGGACTTAAGGAGATGCAGGCCAATATTTTAGGCAGTATGTTGAGCAGTGATTTGGGAAAGAATAGGGAGAAAAGTTCCAAGATTTCCAGCAGCCAAGTTAAGCTGGCTGTCTTCTGTTTCAAAAGTCCTCATCCTTGAAAAACTGACTACGAGACATTTGTACATGCAACTTTGCATGATGACACCTTCCAAAGACAGCTCTGTGTAGTTGCCATAGTTTTTGACTCTAAGGGAAGTCTCTAAATTATTCCGTCTAAAGCACCTGTATTATATTTTCCTTGCTGCTTTGCAGAATAGTCTATCTGTATTCTTTTCATTTCCTTACTCTTATGTATAGCTTAAAAACATCTGTTATCTTAAAATCTCTCCTTATTCCTTTTTGTGAGCCAAAGCTCTAATCATGATTGGAAAACCTAAGTAAACTTTTCTTTGATGCATGTATATTATTAAGGAAAAAGAAAGCCATAAGTTTTGTAGTGAAATAGAACATAATAGTGAAAGATGTCAACTTATAAAGACCATGAAAGTACGTCCATAATAATCACCATGATAATATTCTAGCTCTTCCATCTTTCTTCATTTTTTTTTAATTAGAAAGGCAGAGAGGTATAATGGAAAGCATTTTGAATTTGGAGTCAGAAATTTGGGTTCAAAATCTGACCCTTATTACCTGCATGACCTTAAGCAAACCACTGAGCCCCTCTGGACCTGTTTCCTCATCTATAAAGTGAGAGAATTGGACCAGATGATTTCTTAAGGTTCTTTTCAGCTCTAAATCTATGATGACTATTATTTGTTACAATATTTTTCTATTTTTCTTTGCAAATGTTAATTTAGCCACCAGTGGCTCTGTAATATCTTTGGCATAGATAGTATAAAGTAGTATGTTTTCAGTTTCAAATTTACATGTTTTTCAGCATCAATTTCTTAGGGAATATACCTCACAGGATGAAATTTTATTTGGTTGTCCAGTTGTCTTATCAAAACAAAAATTTTAAGTGTTTATTTTCGTTGGCAACCGAAACCCCTTTCAGCTATAAAGATTATATTCAGGCATAATTGAAATATGTCTAAAGTTATATTACATCTTCCAGTAGATGGAACTGTTGGGCCATATTTGCTTATCTGGTATAATTTTTTTTGTTCATATAGAAATTAGCATTGTTTTGGATACCACTTTGCACTGTGCAGATGGCATCTCTTAAAAATTGTCTCATAATGCTTATCTTTTTTTTTTAATTACAGATGCTTTCCTTCAGATATTCTTTGTTCTGTTTCATCCTAAATTTGTCTGTTTTTAAGTATACTGCTACCATGTAAATTTTATGGAGAAAAGACCTCATGAAAGAAAGGAATATAATTATACTTGTCTCTTGAGAGGAAGACTAATCAGATGTAATGAAGCAAGATAGGCTTTTTATTTCACCTCAGGGTGAGGCTTTTTTCAGTTCAACTGGCAGTATTTCAATTTTAAATTACATAGAAAAAACTACCTTTCACATCTTAAAATGAAGGGGGCAGCGGAGAGATTAGATCTATAGTCTCCTTCTGGTTCTGAAAATTATGATTTTATAAAATAAGTAATTTTTGCAGTAGGAATTTTTGCCTGTTTCTAGAGCTTGCTTATCTAGTCTGTTCCATTGATCTACTTTGTTCTTTCATCCAGCAAGAGATAATTTTGATAATTATTGCTGTTAGAATAGTTTGAGATATGGTGGAGCCTTTTTCCTACTTTATTTCCCCCAAATGAATTTGTTGTTTTGTCTCATTAAATAGTCTTTTAATAATTGGATATCACATTCTATAGTTATTTGGGTAGTGTCAGAAATAGAGAAATAAGCAGAAGTAGAAAGTCAAGTTGAGGAAAATGTTTGAACATCCACCCTGTTTTAATGACTCTAAATTTCTCTTTAAGAAAAAGGTCGGGAGGGGGGAGGGGACAAATGGGGAGAAAATTTTGGAACCCAAAATCTTGTGAAAATGAATGTAAAAAGTTAAATAAATTTATTAAAAAAAAAAAAAGAAATCATTAACATAAAAAAGAAAAAGAAAAAGGTCCATCTTTTTTTTTTCTGGTAGTTTTATATGGTTGAGAATAATGGAACACTACAACCTTTGAAGAATTGAAAATGACAATCATTTGGAGGGCAAGTGGTTCATAATATCTCGATTTAGTAAACATTTGTTAAATGCATAATATGTGCTAGATACTGTACTAAGTATTGGGGATGCAGATAAGAAAAAGAAAGTAGTTCTTGCCGTCAAGGAGCTTACAGTCTGATAGAGGAAGATAATTCACAGAAGGAAGCTGACAAGCTGGGACGGGGAGAGATGGGGAGTCTTGTGCTGCGAGTGGTAGGATGTTTCCTGGAGTCAAAACCGAGCAGCATCTGGAAAATGGAGAATTACTAAATGATGGAATGGAAAATTCTAAACCTTCCATAAAGGAAGGCATTGGGAGGAGTTTCATGTACTACTCTATCTCCCTCCAGTAATATGGAGAGGTAGCTGAGAGATTGAGAAGGTGCTGAATATCAAAAGATGAGTCAGTCTTCATGGTGTTCAAATTTTTTTTTTAAATAAATTTATTTAACTTTTTACATTCATTTTCACAAGATTTTGGGTTCCAAAATTTTCTCCCCATTTG
>CM053773.1:67627049-67706340 GCA_028658325.1 Potorous gilbertii
GGCAGGGCCGCCTCTCAGGCTCAGTTCCCTCAGGGGGTTTATACAGAGAACTTTTGTAAAGGAGCTTCGGTCGAGCTCCAGCCTGCTCTGCCCGTGGCTGCCTCTGCCACAGTGGCGGTCCGAGTCCCAGAGATACCCTGCTCCCCTCTCAGCCCGTCTCTCTCACTGACCTGTGCATCTGTGGGTGGAGGGACCTTCGCAGCTGCCGGAGATTCAGGTCCCTGACGCCTGCTTGGGTCTGCTCGGGTCTGCTCGCTCCTCTCAGTGCCGCGTGGCCCTTGGTGTTCAAATTTTAGGTGATCAGTGCATCCTGGGGGAGACATGTTCTGTCGAGTCAAAACTAAGGAGAGCCACTGATGGAAAATGGAGTTTCCTGGAAAGTTCCTATAAAGGAAAGCCTTACAATAAGCTCAAAAAGGCTATAGCACATTGCAAACAAGGCATTATTCAAAACAAAGGAAGTCATAAAAAATATGGTTTGAAAAAATGACATGCCCCCTCCTCCTTCACTGTCTGTCTGATGACGCCTGCTTTTTGGGACCTTGGCAAGGCATGTACAGAACCTGATCTCGGACCTACTCACATACCTCAGATTTAAAGGCCCCTTCAGAGATGTAGTCACTATGAAGCTTTGAATTCTGTCAGGCAGAAAAGTATGTTTCAAATTAAAGGCTACAGAACAGTAGAATTATTGATCCAGTGTTGACTAACAAATTCTGTAATGCCTTTTAACTGTGGTCCAAATGAGAGCAGTAAATGCAAGTTCGTAGAACTATTTTTGCTTCATGAAACACGTCAGTTATGGAGGTTGGGTGGAAAGAAGTAAAATGCAGTGAACTAATGGATGCCAGATTAAGGTGTGTATTTGAAATGCCCAAAGAAAATGATGAATTGATCCATGTAGAGCCTTGAAAAGCTGTTTCACTGAATGCATCTAAACAAGAGGGACCTGTGCCAAAACTGCATAGTGTTTCCCTTATTGATACTGCAACAAGAGGATTGATGATAGGTTATAAAAGGCATCAAGGTGAAATGATGAAATTATTGAAAGAACATTGACCACTGAGAGATCCACATTTAGTGCTCAGAAATAAAGCAAATGGAGATCAATCTGAATCAAACTCAGCTATGTTTTTCAGTTAGAATGTAACTAGTCCTCTTCCTTCACTTCATATATTTGCAGCCATTTTCATTGGACTTCCTAGGGAAATTCATCTTGTGTGGAGAGTGTGTGGAGAGCTGTTTTTGGTTTTTGTTTTTTTTTTTTTGGCTTGACCAGAGAAAGATTTATTTACCTAACATTCCATTGATAGCATAGTGTATGGTGACCATTTTTAGAAATGTACATCATCATACATTGCCTTTAATGACCTTTCCTTGTTATAAACACAATAACTACTCTAGCTACTTACTGGACAAATTGTGTATTATTACAATAACAGATACCAGTTGTACATTCTTGGGGATTTTTAATAAGACTTCAAGAGTTGTTCAGAATCTCATAAATCTTATTGTAATAATCTGGTCTTTGACTCAAAGGTCTGGCTGTTAGGCATATCCCCTGAGAAGGTCATTAACAAAAAAGCCCTATGTACAGATAAATATTTATGTTAGCATTTTTGTGTTAGCAAAGAATAGGAAACAAGATAGATGCTCATTGCTTAGGGAAGGACTAACCAATCATGATACCTGAATGTTACTGTGCAGAAAGAAATGATTACAGAGAAGCATATAAAGACTTAAATGAACTGATACAAAATGGAGTAAGCAGAGCCAGGAAAGTAATAAACAGTTGTCCACAATGTAAATGTAAAGAGCAGCAAATATAAAACATTCATAGACCATAGCTTGTTTAGCTATTTCCCAATTTTTGAGCATTCCCTTAATTTACAGTTCTTTCCTATTAGAAAAAAGAACTTATACTCTTTTTTTAATCCCCATCTTTATAGTGGTATGAGTCTAGCAGTTGTGTCACGGGGTGAACAATTATAACAATTGCAGTGACTCTTTGGATTAGCCAAACTTATTAAGAATGAGATTAATAAATACATTATTTAATAATTTTATATGATTAATTATGTATAATATGTAATATATAAAATATATAACATAAAATATAAATAAATTATAAAATATATATAAAATACATAATATAATTATATAAATAAATTTATATAAAAATAAAGATTTATATAAAAATAACAAAATATAAATAAATGATAAATATATATAAATACATAATATATAATTATATAAAAATAAAAATTTATATAAAAATAATAAAAATAAAGATGTTTGTACATTAGCAAAGATTATAAAATACATGTTGGTCTGAACATAAACTGTATGTTTATAAGTCATTTATAAACTGCTTTGCCCCCACCCACCATCTAACTTGTGTAAAATCTGAGTATCATTTATATCTAGTCAGTGCATGTCCGTATTTTTTTCCCTTGAATGAAATCTGATGTTAGAGATATAGCTTATGTTCAATAAATAGAATTTTGGCTTTGATATTTTTTCTGTACAAATTTCTTGTGTTCATATTTTTAAAAAAAAGTAATAGCTAAATGAATCAACAAGGCTCAAATTGACACCCTAAGGGATAAAGTGCAAAGCTTTAGTACAGAGATTTGGTTATAGCTGTGGCAGGCACTAAGGGGTCCTTAAACTTATTAGAGTTTTGGGCTGTTTTGTTAATTTGAGGCTGTTAGAAAATCTCTGGATCAGTGGAGTGGTATTTTGTTAACAATTTCTGTTATATATAACAGTAATTAGGTGGCTTTTTTCAAACTATTTTTCCCCCTAAATCTCCCTCCCAAGAAGTAGTCAAAATTTATGAGATGATTTCAGTTCTTTGGTACTGTCCAGTTGCTGCTTGTACTCTTATCACTACCAGGATAAACATAAGACTTTTATCATAGCTCTAGATTGCTCTGGTATACTATTCCTGTTCAAAAAAAAGGAAATGATGCTGAATAAGTCAAAGGGAACTGGCATTGCTAGAGGATAATATGCAATCCAGGCAGTGGGCTGGTAATCAAACCAATAACTATCAGAGTAGGTGAAGGAAAAATAGAGGATATCGAAGCCAAAGGAACAAGTTGTTGCTGGAAATCCATCCTACTTGGCAGGATGGCAACGAAAGGGTAACCAGAATGCAGAGGATATGGAATGCTTAAAGTATACATTTGTATTTTAAAATCAAGTTTCAAATATTTTATAACATGGGTAATATTTGAATTAATAGCTATTTCTCAAAATATTTGTAATGCACTTCATGATAATTCATCCTGATATTCAAGACCTTCCATAGTCTTGACTCCAACCTATCTTATACTGCCTCTTGTGTATGCTTTGTGCTCCAAATTAACAGCACTATGATCTGTTCCCCAAATTCATGTTTTCTTCCTTGTGCCTCTTGGCTCAATCATTCCCTAAAATTAAAATGAAATATTTGTTTCTCATCTCCATGTATTGATAGCTTATGAATCCTTTCAGGTACAGTTTGGGTGCTTAAAGCCTCCTTTCATCCCTCCGCACTGGAATCCATCTCATAGCACTTGATAGCTCTCTATGCCGCCAGGAATTCTAATTTGTAAACAAGTTCTTTTTGTTCCTCTCTCATCTTCTACCAAACTAAGCTGCTGACAGGGACATTGTCTAGTTCATTGCTTGCATGCCTCATGCATATCACAGTGGCTAGTATGTAAAAATGTGAATGGATGAATCTTTTACTCTTGTGTTTTCTTTTTTAAACTGTCTCTACTATAAATCCTTTGGATTTGGCCAATAGTGATTTGTCCGTTCAAGACAATTGTCTAAAGCTCATTTGCACATCTACCTAGAAAATAAAATTTTTGTAACATGTTCCCAACATTTGAGCCTTCCTAAAGAATGTTTCCAATGTTGACCTGGTTAGAGCAGACTTTCCCAGTTTTTTACATGCCATTGAATACTTGTTAGCTTTTAAGTTGCATGGTATACCTAGAAAAATGTCAGTGGAAGAAGTGAAGAGAATGTGTTTGACTATATATAATAATTGGGAGAAAGAAGGTCTCACGTACTTAGAATCCAGAAATAGTGGCAAGTGCTAATTAGGGGGTAGACACCATTTACACACGAGGAGGACCTTGAGTTAGGCTCCAAATGTAAAACTAGGAAAACAGGACAAGAATAGGAAAGACTGGGAATCAGCAGAATGCAGAGACTATCACGCAACAAAATAGTAACAATAGAACTGCTGCTCAATCCTGTCCCTGCTTAGGAAACTTAGATAAGGTCTGATCATAGAATAGACCGGTTAATTTCTCATAGAGAAGTTTAGAGGTCATAGATTGCACCCATAATTCCAGTCTCATGTTATCTCAGATGCATGATACCAATCACGAGGGGGGACCAGCCCAGGGAGGCTGGCTAACGCAGTATAAATCCAAAGCCATCACCATGCCTGAAAAACAATTTCTCTTTGACCCTATTGACATGGGAAGCATAGTGTCTTTAGGTGAACAATATATTTATTTTGCTTGATGCAGATTATTAAACTTTAAAAGTAAAGATAAGTGCAAATACTTTTTTACATTGGTTAGGCATGTTTACTTGGGCTATTTTGCATATTTATTGCATATTTAACCACTTCACACTCAGTGGTTAAAATTTTAAAATCAACCATCTGGGAAGTTATTCTTCATTGAACTTTGGGGGTGGGAGGAAAATAGTGGTTCACAAATAGAAGCCAACAGTGTGGTTTCTTCCCTCAGTTCCTACTGTCCACATCCCCACTATGGTTTTCCACATCCCCTTTGGAGTCATATCATTTCCCTGCATTCTGTCCTCTTAAGAGTCTACATTATTGCTGTGGTCAGCATTTTTCTAACCAAAAAGTCCATGTCAGAGCCTGTCAATGCCTTTCCAAAGAAAAAAATCAGACACCAGTTTCAGTTAAAGACATTAAATGTTCTCTGTATCTGATTTTTTAGTGTTAAACCTTTTAAGTGTTTTTAATCTTGGGATCTAATAATTGAAAGTTGGTCTTTAGAATCAGTGGACATCAGTGAATGAGTTTCTACCTCCAGATGTATTTTCCTAAAATACTAGTGTTACCATTTCCCTCATCCAAACAATTCCACTGAATATCCCTTGACCTCATAATCAAGGGTTTCCTGAGTCCCCTGTTGCCTCCCATATGTGATCAGATACAGAAGGACTCTTCTCTCTAGGTCTCCATGCTGTCCAGAGGCAAAGGCTCCAGCAGGTTTTCCTGATAATGGCTCAGGAAAGACTAGCTACTTCCTCTTCTATGGACCACGAAGGACTTAGGTTCGTTAAATCAGAGGTCTGAGGCAGCCTTAGGTCAACTAGGTGGCGGAGTGGAAAGAGTGGTAGGCCTGGAGTCAGGAAAACTCATCTTCCTGATTTCAAATTCGGCCTCAGACACTTATTAGCTATATGACCTTAGACAAGTCACTTAACCCTGTTTGCCCCAGTTTCCTCATCTGTAAAATGATCTGGAGAAGGAAATGGCAAACCACTCCAGTATCTTTGCCAAGAAAACCCCAAGTGGGGTCACAGCTGAAACAACAAAAAAGGAACCTTAGAGGCCACAGCCATGCAAGTAGTGAGTGTCAGAGTGGAACTCAAAACCATAAACTCTAATTCCAAATCCAGCTTTCTTTGCCATGAACTAGCAGAAATTAAAACTATAGTGATGTCAGTGGAAAATTCAAAGAAATATGGGAAGGATACATGAAGGGATGCAAAGTGAAGAAAGTAGATATGCTTTCCCAGGGTTACACAGTCAATATGTATCTGATGAGGTTCAGAAGCACCGTAAAATGTTGGGGTTCAAGATCATCTCAAAAGAATTCACTCAGGCTGTTTACAAATCAAGTAAAGGCATCTCTTTCGAGTAATACAACCCGCCAGACAGGCTCCTCCACCCCTTAAGGGAGCCCCCAGTTAAAAGGGAGTGTCAGTGATGGCAGCCCCTCAAGAGATACTGCAACTTCAGGAAGATGCCTCCTGCTAAAGGGAAACACCCCTCGAGACCCCAGCTTAAGGGAGATGGGCCTTAAGGGATATGCCCCCTTAAGGGGGATGGCCTCCAGTTAAGGAAGATGTCCACTAGCCAGGGGAGGCTAAGAGTTCTTAGAGAGGAGAACTTGCTGTGGGCTGGCCGATGAGGTAACCAGGGACAGTCATTGTTATTATTCCATTGTTCAGCCCAGGGCAGAGGAGTTGGGGAGGTTGGGGGGTCCCTGTTAGTTTGGGTGTTTCATTGACCAGCGTACTTGAATCTCATTCTCTCCTTGAATCTTATCCTATCCAAGGGGGAACTTGAACTCAGTTCCTACTGATTCTAAGGACAGCTTGCCCTCCACTGTGTCACACTGTCTCTCCTAAATAATGATAGGATAAGGACAGGAACTAGACTTTTGACTTCTTTGGTATTTGGGTAGTCCTGGGCAAGTAAATACCTTCTACCAATGCAGGTTGGCAACTTCTATTCAATGTATATTCTTTAAAATCTGCCCAGAACACTAAAAGGTTAAGTGACTTTCCTAAGGGTTGCATATCCAGTGTGGGTCATACAGTTAGAGATGAGATTGAATCAGATCTTGGCTTTAAGACTGGCTCTTTATCCAAATAATGACAGTAACAAAATCCAGAAAAATGCATAGAAGAAAAAAGTTCAGGACACACACACACCAGGATAATTTTGTTACTATCTTGTTAAAGGTGATATACATTTTAAAATAGTTTTATACTTTTTACATATTATTATATTTACTGTAAATAATAAATTTATGGTTTGATGTACAATATTTTAAAATTCTTTGTGTATTTGAAGGTTTTTGTTGATTACTAAATCAGAAAGAAAGGAAGAAGAAAAGATGATAAAGGCCATAGAAACCTTCCCTATACCTGATGTCCCAGAGGTCTCTAGATTAGAGACATTCATTCACTGTCCTAAGTAAGACTGTTACCCACCTACTCCCATCCAAAACAGGTCAGAGGGGAGAGAGAGAAATTTTAGATTATAACCTGAATATATTTTAACTCAACAAATATGTAGTACCTACTACACTTAAGGTACTACATACTGTACTAGTTTAAGAAGTGAGTTAGGAAATCTTAGATAAGGTCTGGCCTGGGTTCCGGATAACGACCAGTACTCTCTTGCTTTCCCAGTCACCAGTGGAGAGAAGCTGGGCTGTGTGCTTGCTCCCATGCTTTTTTTAGCATAATGTTTTTATCAGTGTTGTCAGAAGCCTTCAACAAGGATGAAAAATGGCATGAAGGTCGATTACTGCACTGATGGCAAATTATTTAACTTGAAAAGGCTACAAACCAAGAGTAAAGTAGAGGGAGAGTTTGTGTCATAGTTTACAGATGATTGTGCACTAAATGGAGCTTCTGAAGCTGATATGCAACCAAGTATGCATTGTCTCTCTGCTGCTTGTCCTAATTTTGGCTTACCACCAAGAAAACAGATTCTCCACCAACCAACGCTGAAGGTTACATCAAATGGAGAAATTGTTAATGCTGTGGATAAGTTCACTTACCCTGGCAGTATACTTTCCAGGGATATTCACGTAGATGATGAGGTTGATACACAAAATGCCAGAGCTAGCTGTTAATTTGGGAGGCACTAAAGGAAGTGTGGGAGAGAAGAGGAATTAGGAATTAGACTGTCTACCAGACTGAAGGTCTACAGACTTGTGCTAACTTTATCGTTGTATGCTTGTGAAACTTGAACAGTATACCAGGGTCATGCCAGGAAACTGAATCACTTCCATTTCACTGAATCACTTCCATTTCAATTGTCTTAGGAAGATTATTTTAGGAAGAGTTCCTTTATTGTTTGATACCATATTGTTATCTAAAAAGATAGTATCAATTCAAGGCTTTTCTTCAGATGGTTATTGATAATTTGTGTTTCTTTTTCCCCAGAACTAGCTATTCTTATCCTTTGGCCATTTACCTATTAGAGAATGAAAAAGGATATATTTGTAGTGGGGACTTCCTTTTTCTGGACATCCATTAATGTGTGTCTGTGATCAAATCATAAGGCAGCTCATACGTTTTTAATACTGATCATTTCATTTTTTTACTTTAATTTTTCTTTCATAATCATAAACTTAACTCTGTTGTCTAGCCAGACTTGTGAAAGGAAAAAGGAAATGAAATCCAAAGAGAATTGCAGCAAGTGAGAGCACAAGGATTACAGATGTAATAGCAGATGGCATTTTGGGGGTGCTCTCTCCAGCTACAGAGGAATAGTTTGATGGTTAAGACAAAAAACAAAACAAAAAAACTTATGAGAGCTGTCCACAGTCAGCGAAAGTGATCTTCTTGCTGGTCTTGCCATCCCCAGAACCAAAACTCTCCATGACTTCCACTACCTTCATGCCTTCTTTCACTTGGCCAAAGACCACGTGCTTGCCATCCAAGTCATCAGTCTTAGCAATACAGATGAAAAACTGGGAGCCATTTGTGTTGGGTC
Source organism: Potorous gilbertii (assembly GCA_028658325.1). NCBI lineage: Eukaryota > Metazoa > Chordata > Mammalia > Diprotodontia > Potoroidae > Potorous > Potorous gilbertii. The sequence goes on from CM053773.1 coordinate 67,635,556, forward strand.
TAGCATTTGCCATGGACAAGATGCCAGGACCAGTGTGCTTCAGGATGAAGTTCTCATCAGCAAATTTCTCCCCATAGATGGACTTGCCACCAGTACCATCATGGTGTGTGAAGTCACCACCCTGGCACATGAACCCAGGAATGATTCTGTGGAAGCAGGAGCCCTTGTAACCAAATCCCTTCTCTCCAGTGCTCAGAGCATGGAAGTTTTCTGCTGTTCTTGGAACCTTGTTTGCAAAGGGCTCGAAAGTAATCCCGCCTAGGGGCTCATTATTGACCATGATGTCGAAGTACACGTTGTGGCCGTGGCCACAAATGCCTGGGCTGGGCGCGACGGCAGAGAAAGAGGCGGCGGGGATCGGTGCCCTGGGGACGGAACCCAGACGAGGACTCCCCGGGGCGGCGTCTGCAAAGCGGCCTGATCGTTTCATTTTTCAAAAAGATAGAAAAGTTATAAGAAGAGTTGCTCTTCTGGACCTAATTTTCACCAATAAAGAAGAGCTGGTTTCAGACCAAGAAACGATGGGAAACTTAGAAGGTGGTCAGTGAGCTATTGAACCTTGAAGGAAGATGGGAATTCTTAAAAAGCAGAGGTGGGGAGGGAGCATTTTTCAGTCGCAGCGGTCAAACCGTGTAATACACAAAAACACGAAATGCCAACGCTGAGAAGCCCAGGGTAGTATAGTTTAATAATAATGGCTAACCTTTGCACGACACTTAAGGTTTGCAAAGTGCATTTGATCCTCAGCCCTTAGAGTTAGGTTCTGCTATTATTCCAATTTTACAGATGGGGAAATAGAGTCTGAAATGGCAAGTGATTTGCTCAGAGTCACACACCTATCAAGTGTCTGAGGCTAGTTTTGAACTCAGGTCTTCCTGACTCCAAGTCCAGTTCTTAAAGAGAGACAGTGTATAATCCAGTCTGAAACTAGACTGTGAACCAAATAGTCACTGCCCACAAGGAGCTTACTTTCTAATGGAAGATATAGAATGTATACAGATAAATAAATGTAAGGTAATTTAAAGAGGGAGAGAATCATCCTTTGGGATTATTAGAATGTCTAGTTCCTTTTACACATGTCAAAAGGCCGCATAGCATAAGGCTGTGATCAGACCTGCCTTAGCCAGACCACATCTGTACTAATATGAACAGTTCATTGTCTCTTTAGTTCTCTTTAAATACCCTGATTCCCTCTCCAATCCTCAAGCATGGTTAAAATAGAAACCTCTGAAACTAGAAATACCTCTCACCAGAATCTATAATATAACTACAGGGCAGCCCATCCACCTAGCTTTTGAAAGAGTAGAAGTACACAGGAGTATCTACCTTAATAGCTTCCCAGGACAATACATTTTTTGAAAAAGTATTTTTGACAAATTTAAAGAAATTTGGGAAGATTCTGTGAATGGATGTAGAAGGAACTGAGCAGAACTAGGAGAATGTTACATGATTTCCACAGTAATATAAATGAAAACAACTCTGATAACAACTCAGAGCTCTCATCAGTGCAGCAACCATTCATGACTTCAGAAGACTGATAAGATCTGCTTGGCAGAGGTAGTGAACAAAAGAAAGAGATACATTAAGACATACAGCAATGTGTTAATTCCTTTCACTTGGCTATATTTATTGGTTACAAGGAGGGGGGATATGGGGGTGGGGGTGGGAATTGGTGGATAGTGATAATGATGTAAAGAAAAAAGAAGAGGAAAAAAGAATCTCTCAACTCTCTCCTTGATGCCATCTTCTTACATCCAGCTGTCAAGGTGATTTTTCTAAATCATACTGTTGACCATGTCACCGCCCCCTTCCCCTGCTAGCCTGACTCTTCATCTTGTTCAGTTGACTTCAATGGCTCTCTATCAGTCACTTCCAGGATCAAAGAAAAACGGTGGCATTTAAAGTCCTTTCTATCTTTCCAAATGTTTTCTACTTTACTCTCCATACACTCTTATGATTCAGTTACATTGGCTGGCTTGTAGTCCTCATAGTGGCTGTCCTTTCTACCTCTCCATTCCACTTCTTAATTTCTCCCTGACTTTCTTTAAGACTCAGTTCAAAGTCTCCCTCTAGCTATTAGTGCCTCCACTTCAATCACCTTATACATATATACTTTTTGTATAGTTATCTAAATAGATATTATATATACACTTTACATACATATGTGTATATATATATAATATATAATACATGTATACTTTCATGTATAGTTATTTATATATTGTTCCCTTCCATTATAATGTAAGCTCCTTGAGGATAGGAATTCTTTCGGCCAATGACGATACCTGGCATGCATACAGTAAGTGCTTAATAAATACCTGGTGAGTAACAATGAAACTTTTAAAAAAAAATACACACGACCAGAAGGAAATAAAGAAGGAGACAAGGCAGTATTGTTACTTCATGTTAAATTTAATATTCACTTTCAAAAGCTATGTAACAAAAATTTAGTTTCATATACCATCCTCTTTTCTGTTTTTTCCTTATATGTTTAAATATTCATACTTATTCGTATTTGTTAAGTTCATAATTTTTTTTAAAAAAAGAAAATCATTTTACTGTTAACTGGAATTTTGTTCCAGTTTCCAAAGACCTATAACATTAGAAACTGTTCACTCACTTTGCTAATTGTTATCAGGGCTGAAATATCGCGAAAATAGAAAGTTAATTCCTTAAAGAAAATCTGGCCTCTTTGGCTTGTGCTCATTTGGAAGCGAAGTAACGTTTTTAGCAAGATACATGCTTAGACAATGAAAGTGGGAAAGGTTTACCAAAAAGTTCCTTGTATTCAGGTCTTGTTTTTCTAAAGCTGATTATTCCTCCTCTTAGAATTTTAGGGACACCCCTAAGGGGTTGGGAATGTGATAGCTGGGTGGTACAGTAGATAGAGTGCCAGGCTTAGGGTCAGGAAGATCTGAGTCCAAATCCAATCTCATATACTTCTTAGCTGTATGATTCTGGGCAAGTCACTGTCTCAGTTTTCTCATCTGTAAACTGGGAATCATAAATTCACACCTTAATCATAACTTAGCATCTTAACTCCCAGGGTTGTTATGAGGATGAAATGATATCAGAGGATAACACGGCCATCAGCTGGTTCAAGGCTGCTTCTAGGACAATGTTGGAAAGATGGGGAGACCTCTGGATATCTGAAGTTCATGAGGTCCTCCAGTCAAGGGGCAGAGATTTAACTGGAATACATTCTCCTCTGTGCTTGGTAGGATCTCTCCAGTTATAAACTAGTTTTCTGCTAACTCCCAGGTTTTACACAAGCCCCTCAGGGCATGACCAAGTGTCCTCAGCCAATCTAAACAGTCTTCTCTTGCAGCTGCATTCCAGTACATTAAGGACTTTGAGGGCACATGTAGTCTAAAGCCCAGAATTGACTGGTTGATTAAGATGTATTCTCATCTGGTTAATGTAGTAAGGCATGGTATTTTATCATCTAGTTTGTTCGGGGTGAGGTAATTTGATTTACCCAATCAACCACCCTCCACTCCCACCCATTCCCCACTCCCCCCACTCTATGCAATAGGGCTGTAGGTATCAGATCTGGGTCTCTTAGAGATCAGTTGTCTCAACTCTCTTGATTTTATGGAGGAGGAAACAGCTGAAAATGATTTTAAAAAGGTCAGTAAGCTAGGATTCTAATCCAGATTGTCAGACTGCACATGTAAGTCAGACTCCACTGTTCCATGTTATTCATGATGAAACAAAAGTATCTCTGAGATCTTAAGATTCTCTATAATGACAAGGCTGGTCATCTCAGAGTAGTCAGAATCCTGTTTAATCAGGTCCCTGTCACCAGCAGACTATTGTTGCTTGCCAAAATGTCCTTCTTAATTCAAACTATTTCACATATCTGTGCTCCAGAGGATATAACAAGGGAGGCTGGAAGCCATAAAGACAGTCTAATTCCTGAGAAACTCTTCTTGTGCAATAGCCTGCCAACGTCATCAAAAGTCCTTGAGACAGCCTTTCCAGGAAGTGCTGGATGTCAATGACAGTGCTCTCCAGAGGAAAACATCCGAGAGACTAGAAATCCCTTTGCAAAGTCAGCACAGTGCTAGCAGCTAAGGAAAACTGGGTTTATTTACCAGCTATATCAGGAAAACCCAAAATACATGTTCATATCATTCCATGCCTGTAAACTTTTGCTGAATTTTGCCCACAAAGCAGAGTGTAGTAGAAAAATAACAGTTCACATTTATATAACGCTTTACAGTACTGATTCTCAAAGGGAGGTGTCTCCAATATCCTTTTAGGGGGTCTGGGAGGTCAAAACTATTTTCATAATAATACTTAGACATTTTGATTTCTAACATGGTAGATATTAAAAGATATAACCCACATAAACAAAAACTGTTTGGGAGGTCCTCAGTCCTTGTTAAGAATGTGAAGGAGTCCTGAGAGAAGTGTTTGAAGACTGCTGCCTTACTGATCTTATAAAGTTTCTTCATTACAACAACCCTGGGAGGTAGGTGTGGTTGTTGTCACCATTTTATGGATGAAGAAACTAGAGCTTGAAAGGTGAACTGATCTGTTGAGACCAGGTGTTCTGAATCCAAATCCAGTGCCTGTGCACCATCAGTTCCTCAAGTTATCACATTCAATCCTTTCTTTGGGGGGGGGGTGTCTTTATCTCCTTTGGCCACTTTGTGGTATTTGACACTGTGGCTGTCTCTCCTTGAAGGCCTTTCTTTCCTTGGCTTTTATGACACTTCACTGTCACGGTTTTCCTCCTACCTCTATAATAGTTTCTCTTCTTATTCATCTATTAGACCTTTTAAAGTCAACATGTACAAAACAGAACTCATTATCTTCCCCCAAATCCTTCTCCTTATTGCTTCTTTTTTCTTCCCTAATTTATTTATTCATTGTTAGTTTACCATATTCAGTTACACAACTTTTTGAGTTCCAAATTTTCCCCCCTCCCTCCCCTCTCCCTCGCCCTCCCCAAGATGGCATGCAGTCTGATATAGGGTCCACATATAAATTCACATTAAACATATTTTCACATTAGTCATGTTGTAAAGAAGAATTATAATCAATAGAGTGGACCATGAGAAACAAGAAACAAAACAAAGAGAGAGAGCAAATAGTATGCTTTGCTTGACATTCAGATTCTATAATTCTTTCTCTGGATGTGGATAGCATTTTCCATCATGAGCCTTTTCCTCCCTGTTACTTCTGAGGACATCACCACCTGTCACAGAGGTTTGCACACTGGGCTATCTGAATGTCATCCTCAACTCTTTAATGTTTCTCATCTTTCCACCCCCATATCCCATTTCTTCTAAGTTTATTCTACTTTCACACAGTTTTCCCTCCTATGACACAGCTACCATCCTACTTCAAACCCTTATCAACTTATGCCTGGATTATGGAAATAGCTTTCTGGTTGGTCTCCCTGCCTCAAGTCTTTCCTCTATCCTCTGCTCAGCTATCGAACCAATTTCTAAAACTCTCTCTGTCTCTCTGACTCTGTCTCTCTGTCTCTGTCTCTCTCTCTCTCTCTCTCTCTCTCTCTCTCTCTCTCTCTCTCACACACACACACACACACACACACACACACACACACACACACACACACCCCATTCAATAAACTCCAGTGGCTTCCCAGTACCTCGAGGATCAAATATTAGATTCTTCATCTGGCTTTTACAACCCTTCATAACATGGTTGCTTTTCACCTTTCTAGTCTTTTCCCACTGTAATCCTCTCTACATACTTTACTCTCCAGTGACAGTGGGCTACTTGTTCCTCTTCACACTCAACACTCCATCTTTAAAGTTTGGGCATTTTTACTGGCTGTTCCCTTAAGGCCTGGAATTCTCTCCCTCCTTATCTCTGTCTCCTGGCTTCCTTCAAGCCTTAGCTATAATCTCACCTTCCATAAGATTTTTCCAACACTAACCTCCTCTCTACCCCCAACACCTATCACACTTATTGCTAGGGTCTTCCCTCTGTGATTGTCTCCAACTTGTCTGGTATACATTTTATTTATATATAGTTTGCATGTTGTCTCTCCCCTTAGATTAGAGGGTAGGGACTGTTATTTGTATCCCCAGTGCATAGCAGAGTGCCTGGTACATAAGCATCTGAATCCATCAAGAGTGAAAAGTCTCCCCCTGGAGTCTGTATTATATGGTATTGTACAGTCTGTATTTTATGGTATTGTCCTGGATGGAGTTCCAATTATTAAACTGACATTTATTAAGTGTCTATTATGTGCCAAACACTGTGTTAAGCCCTGGAGATATAAAGGCAAAAGACAGTCTTGCTCTCAAGGAGCTATCTAATGGGGAAACAACATGTACACAACTATGTATAGACAATATACAGGATAAATTAGAGTTAATCAACAGAGAGAAGGTACTAGCATTAAGAGGTTTAGAAAAAGCTCCTTATAGAATATTGGACTTTAACTGAGACTTGAAGGAAGCCATACGAGGAGGCAGAGATGGGGGAAGAAGCCAGGGTTTCCTTCCATATGTCAGGGTTCCATTGCTCCTTTCCCAGCACCTCCCTCTAGGCATCATAAATCACTGACCCCTGTCACTCACTACCTCCTACAGCTTCCTTCAGTTTCCAGCCAGTGATAGTAAGCCTTGGTTGGTCTCATTCACTGTCCTCTATAGCTTTCTCTCTTTGAAGAGGGGATGAAGATTTTGAACAATGAGAACAAAGTAGAACTGCTTACCTTTTATTTTGCTTCTGTTTTCTCTACTAAAGAGAATGACCTTTGATATAGAAAGGATGGGACAAAAATAGCTGAAGTCCTTTCCAGCTCTGACACTTAGAACTATGACCCAGGATAAGTAAGAAAACAGTAAGAGAACTGTTAGATGCCCTTGCTAAGTTCAAGTCACTAGTCCCAAATAAACTACATCTCTAGGTACCAAAAGAAGTTTTAGAGGAGATCGTAGTTACCGTCTTCCACCATTATCATCACAATAGCCAGATGTAGTATAGATCTTTAAAGTTTGAAAAATGCTTTACATATGAGATGGAAGTGCTAATGTCAGTGTCCTGGAAGATCATAGAGAATGGGAGTAGTGTTGTATGACTGGAAAATAATATTTCTGCTTTTCATAAAGGGAAGGGGTTCAGTTTGATTTCTCTTCTTGGCAAAATTTTCTAATTCTTAAACCGCTGATTAAGGAGCACTGAAGAAAGAAAACATTGATTGGAATAAGCTAGCTTGACTACATCAAAAATAAGTCACACCAGATTCATCTCATTTCTTTTTCTTTTCTTTCTTTTTTTTGACCAGGGCTCTAAACAAGTAGATCAGAAGATACGGTAGACATAATTTACTTGATTCTAGCAAGGCATTTAAAGTCTCTCTTGATAATTTTTCATGGAAAAGAAAGAGATATGGGCTGTATAATATTATAATCAGGTAGATTTAGAACTGGCTGATTGGCTGGATCAAAAGAGTGGTCATCAGTCTTCTGAAGAAGGCCTCTGTTGGAGCATTCCAGACATCTGTCCTTGAGTGTCTGCTGTTCAAGTTCTGTGTCAGTGGTTTAAATAAGTGATGATATCAAATTTGCAGATGACACAAAGCTAGGAGAGATAGCTCACAAGTTGGATGACAGAATCAGAATCCAAAAAGACCATGGGAAGCTGGAACACAGGTTGTTGTTTCTTGTTCAGTCATATCTGACTCTTGCGACCCCATTTGGGGTTTTCTTGGCAAAGACACTGGAGTGGTTTGCCATTTCCTTCCCCAGCTCATTTTACAGATAAGGAGACCAGTGTTGAGAGAGAGAGAGAGGGAGAGAGAGAGAGAGAGAGAGAGAGAGAGAGAGAGAGAGAGAAGTTGTTGATCACATGGAAGAGAAGTTGCTGTTGGCTTTAGTTGGCAGAACTAGGAGCAGCGACTGAAATTTGTGGAGGGTTGCATTTGGACTGGACGTGGGAGGAAAATTCCTAACAATGAGAAGTCTCCTAAAGCAGAATTATCTACACACAGAGGAAGGTTTTCCCTTCACTGGAAGTCTTTTTAGAAAATACAGGGTGACCACTTGGGGGTATTGAAAAAGAGATTCATATTCAGAAATGGGCTAGACCAGTTAGCCCCTGGGATCTCTTTCAATTCTGAAATTCTATGATTCTCAACTTCTGGCACCACTGTAGTTCAATATGGAGTTCAGCTCTTAACTTTTCTGTTCTTCATGGTTTCATCTCCTTTAGCTCAGCTACTTGCATTTACTTTTGACCCCTCAGCCCCGTTTCTTGTTTCTGCAGTTCTGCTCCTTTCCAGTAGATGGTGCTTGTCACCTTCTCTAGAAGACCAGCTCTCTAACAACTAATGTGTGGGGAGTTTGCTTAATGTGTCTACAACTTATGAACATACCTACAGATTAGATGTTAGACTCTGTTCTTATGAACAGCCCCTCCCCTCCAAGAGTCTTTCAGGGAGTTATGAGCTATGTTCTTCCCTCCCAATTTATTAATTTATTTGTTTTCAGTTTTCAACAATCACTTCTTTAAGTTTCAAATTTTCTTCTCTTCTTTCCCCCCTCCCTCCCCAATATGGCATGCAGTTTTATATGGGTTCTATAATATATTCCTATTAAACACATTTTCACATGAGTCATATTGCATAAAAGAATTAAAATGAATGGGAGAAACCATGAAAAAAACAAAACATAACAAAAGAGAAAATAGTCTGCTTCATTCTTCATTCCAACTCCCCATTGTTATCTCTCTGAATGAGGATGGCATTTTGTATCATGAGTCCTTTGGAAATGTTTTTGGTCCTTGCATTGCTGTGAAGGGCTAAGTCTATCAGAAACAGTCCTTGAACACTGTGGTTGTAGTCGTATATAACGTTCTCTTGGCTCTGCTCACTTCACTCAGCATCAGTTCATATAAGTCTTTCCAAGTTTTTCTGAAGTCCACTTGTTTGTCATTTATTGTAGCACAATTACATTCGTATACCACAACTTGTTCAGTCATTCCCCAATTGATGGGCATCCCCTTGATTTCCAGTTCTTGGACACCACGAAAAGAGCTGCTATAAATATTTTTGTACATGTGGGTCCTTTTTCCCATTTTTATGATCTCTTTGGGATATAGCCCTAGAAGCAGTATTGTGGAATCAAATGAAATGCACATTTTTATAGATCTTTGGGCATAGTTACAAATTGCTCTCCACAATAGTTGGATCAGCTCACAAAACCACCAACAACTCTCCAACTCTCCCACATCTTCTCCAACATTTATCATTTTCCTGTTTTGTCTATGCCAATCTGATAAGTGTGATGTGGTACCTCAAAATTGTTTTGATTTGCATCTGTCTAATCAATAGTGATTTAGGGCATTTTTTCATATGGCTATAGATAGCTCTAATTTATTCCTCTGAAAATTACCTTTTCATATCCTTTGACCATTTATCAATTGCAGAATGGCTTGTATTTTTGTAAATTTGACTCAGTTCTCTATATAGTTTAGAAATGAGGTGTTTAGTTGTAAAAATTCCTAGTTTTCTGCTTCCCTCCTAATCTCAGTTGCATTGGGTTTGTTTGTGCGAAAACTTTTCAATTTAATGTAATCAAAGTTATCCATTTTGCATTTTATAATGTTCTATATCTCTTGTTTGGTCATAAATTCCTCCATTCTCCATAAATCTGACAAATAAACTATTCCTTGCTCCCCTAATTTATTTATAGTATCAACCTTTATACCTAGATTATGTACCCATTTGGACTTTATTCTGATATATGGTGTCAGGTAATGATCTATGTGCCCAGTTTCTGACACACTGTTTTCCAGTTTTCCTACCAGTTTTTGTCAACAGTGAGTTCTTTTCCCAGAAGCTGGGGTCCTCAGATTTATCAAACAGTAGACTCTTGTGTACCTAACCTATGCCACTGATGAACCCCTCTATTTCTTAGCCAGTACCAAGTGGTTTTGATGATTACTGCTTTATAATACAATTTTCGATTTGGTAGGGCTAGGCCACTTTCCCTAGCATTTCTTTTCATTAATTCCCTTGATATTCTGGATGTTTTGTTCTTCCAGATGAATTTTAATTTTATTTTTTCTAGGTCTATAAAACAATTTTTGGTAGTTTGATTAGTATGACACTGAATAACTAAATTAATTTATGTAGAATTATCATTTTTATTATATTAGCTTGGTCTACCCATGATCAACTGATGTTTTTCCAATTATTTAGATCTGACTTTATTTGTGTGAAAAGTATTTTGTAATTGTGTTCATGCAGTGCCTAGGTTTGTTTTGGTAGGTAGACTCCCAAATATTTCATGGTGTCTACAATAACTTTAAATGGGATTTCTCTTTCTATCTCTTTCTGATGAACTTTGTTAGTAATATATGGAAATACAGATGATTTATATTAATTTATTTTCTGTCCTGCAACTTTGATAAAGTTGTTTATTATTTCAACTAGTTTTTTACTTGATTCTCTAAGTATATCAGCATCTTATCTGCAAAGAGTGATAACTTAGTTTCTTCTTTGACTATTCTAATTCCTTCTATTTCTTTTTCTTCTCTTATTGCTAAAGCCGACATTTCTAGTACCATATTAAATAACAGTGGTGATAATAAACATCCTTCTTTCACACCCGATCTTTTCGTAAATGCAACTAGCTTATCCCTGTTGGGAATATATTCTTCTTTTACTGTTCATATCCAGTCTCGGTCTTCAACCTCATATAGTGTTATGGTACTTCAGTACCATTTGATTTCTCTCATGCCAGTGTCCAGGTGGAGCTTCTCCTACCCACAGCAGCACCTCCCTCTAAGTCTTGAGCTTTCAGGGACATTGTGCTTCACACACATGCACACACACACATTTGTCTTTTCATTCCTCCATCATCTTTCTACACAGTTATAACAAGGTGTTTACCTTATTATCCCAGCACTACTTGGAGAAAGATCTCCAAAAGATAAAGGAAGAGGCAGATCCATTTGCTCATATGTAGGCAGTTCTACTGAGGGATGAGAATTTGTACTCCCTATTAAACTTGTGTCATACTTATTTTTATAAGAGTTGTATTCCTCACCTCTGGCAGATTCTAAGCTTCTTTTAACAGAGGCTGTGCCATTTTAAATATCTATATAATCCATAGTACCCTCCTTAGTAGATGCTTAATAATTTTAAAAACTGAAACCAAACTTTGTCTAGTTGCTTCTCAAGACATTGATGAAATAGGAGAACAAATTTGTGAGGACTGTGGGTCTGCTGGAAGATAATGGATAGAAAATATCATTATTAAACTCTAGATTAAGCACCAAGTCCATAGAAATTGATTTTCTTTATGCTAGCAAGACTTAAGGCCTATCACAAATAATGTACCAGATATATCAAGAACCTTTATCGATATCATTTATACATAGGGCCAAACAGTAGGCAAAGCTCATCTTTGATACTTTCAGTCTTCTTTTGCTTTACTTTCTTCCATCCTCCTCAACCCTACCACACTGATGCCTCTACTTCTATATCTTTGGCACATTATACTTCTACCTTTCCTTCCTTTCAGGAAAGGACACATTAGTATGAATGAGTGTATATTCAATGTGTCCTGCCTTCTAGGATTATAGAGAACTTTTGGGGTATTAGAAGTCATCTACTTAAGAAATTCTGGGTAATCAATTACCATTTTGTAAATTTCAGATGATAAGAAATACTCTATTCTTTTCCTCACCTTCTTTTCTTCTTTCCTTCTCTTCCCTTCCCTTTCTTCCTTCTTTTTTTTTTTTTTTTGATACTGGGTCTTTCTATCTCATTCAAGCTGGAAGTGCTGTGCCACCCATAGGCCCAGTCCCAATACCGATCAGCACAAAGACTTTAACTTGCTCCATTTTCTAACCTAGGCTGATTTACCCCTTCTCAAGCAGTTGATTATGTTGATGTTGAAAACACCCAGTTAACTTTAGTTCTTTCTACTCTACCTCAGAATACCCAAACTCAAGTGATTCCCCATCCTTAGCCTCCCTGAGAGCAAGGATTATAGGCAAGTAATGCTACTTTCAAAAATCTGGAAGATATGTTGTCTCAGGGGAACATAAACACAAAGAACCTTTCAGGTTATTTATTTTTTTCAGGAATGAAAACATGCCTTCTCTATGTGAAGGAAATATGTGTAGGGTCAATTATATTCAGAGAAACCCAGAGGCCTCCAAGAGATAAAATCCAATTTAAGATCTGGTCAAGAGGCAATAAAAAGAACATAGACTTGGGAGTCAGAAGACATGGATTCAAGTTCTAAGTCCAGCCTTTACTAGTTATATACCCTTCATTAGACACAACCTCTGTATGTTTAACTTTCCTCTTTGTGAAATGAGAACAATAATCTTTGTGCCACCTAGATATTGTTCTTTCCCCTTCCCCTTGATTTTTTTCATTCCTTCTCCCTTTACAGATACAGCAGTGGCAATACAGGACAAGAGGTGGGAGTATAGTATTTTCAACCTACCTTAAGTCTTGTAGACATGTATACATATAAGGAAGAAGAGAATAGAATGAATGTTGATTCCTTAATGAAAATGAAAACATAGAACATGTCTAGCAATTCTACAATTTCTCAGTCATATTTAGTAGCACATTGTCTGAATAAATAGTTCCTGTGATTCACGTTTCATTCTTTCAGGTCAGAAAGATCTGAGTTCAAATGTGGCCTCAATCACTGTAATAAGATCTTTCCTCCACTCATTAATAGGCCTCACATGGAGCCCATTAATGGAAGCTTGATTCGGGGAGGCTTGTTTTGCAGGAAAGCCCACACCTTTTGTGGCACTGGGTTGCGAGGGCTATGATGGCCTTCGACTCTGAAAAGTGCATGTATACTCTGAGGTGAGGTTTGGCTTTGGAGCTTACTCCTTGGAAGAAGGCTCATGTGCCAGATGAGACTCTGGGTAGGTGTTAAGGAGCTCCCCAATTTTGAAAACCCAGATGTTGGTGCTTCTTTCTCTGGTAACTATGTATGTATGCAATGGTCAGACAGTTGGATCTGTATGTTGATCTGTGATGTATGTATTGCTTATGGTCAAACAGTTAGAAGCCCTGTCTGTTGGTCTTTATTTTTCTACTTGTATTTTCTCTATTGGTGAATGTAATTAAAGTAGATTGTTGACCCCCTTTTAAAGTTACTTTCCTTTTAGAAAAGCAGGTCTAAGAACCTGTGCTAACAGGCCCTCTTGGATGTATCAGGGTGCTTGCTGCTACAATCACTTAACCAGCTATTTGATTCTGGGCAAGTCATTTAACCTCTTTTTGTCTTAATATCCTCATCTGTAAATTGGAGATAGTAATAGCAACCAGAGTTGAGTATCAGCAAGGACCCCCAGCATATATAGGAGAGCCTGCTGTACAGTTTCTTAGATCTGCTTTTCTGAAAGGAAAGAAACTTTTGACAGGTCAATAATCTACTTTAATCAAGTACATGTATCATTCACTTAGTTCAACAAGAAAAGTCAGCACCCTGAACTTCAGAGAAAAAAACAAACAGAAGTTACAAGCAGAAATTACAAACAGAAAGACCAACAGACAGGGCTTCCAGCTGTCTGACCATAGATAACATATACATCATTACCAGAGAGAGAAACACAACATCTGGGTTTTCAAAGCTGGAGGGCTTCTTAAAATTGCTGCCCAAAGTCTCATCTAGCACAGAAATCTCCTTCCAAAAATGAGTCCCAAAGCAAAATCTTACCTCAGAGTATATATACTCTTTTCAGGGCTGGAGGGCACAACTCTCATGACCCACTGCCTCATTAGAAATTAACAAAGGTGTCTGAGGCCTATTAATGAGCGGGGAAGTTCTTTAACTCTTCCCCCCACCCCCATTAACCTTACAAGTTGTTATAAGAATAGAATGAGACAACATTTGTTAAGCAATTTGCAAACCTTAAAGTGCTATATAGCTTAAATGCTAGCTATTAAAAGTGTTGTGATTGTTGTTAATCATTCAGTGTAGAAAACTTTATTGAAGGTAATGTAAATTCTCTGTGTATACTCAATACTGTCAGCACCATGATCAGAAGTATCCATGAATCTATGAGTGATGAGCTAGATCAGAACTAAGACAAAGCAGAGATCTAAGCCCTTGCAACTGATATGTCTGGGGCCACCATTATAGTAAAGCATATGGTGGGAAACAGGGCATATAGGTACTGCAGTAGATAAAATGCCAGGCTTGGAGTCAGGAAAATACTTAATTGTGTGACCCTGGGCAAGTCACTTAACCTTGTTAGCCTCAGTTTCCTCATTTATAAAATGAGCTGGAGAAGAAAATGGCAAACCACTCCAGTATCTTTGCCAAGAAAGCCCCAGAATGGGTCACAAAGAGTCAGTCAGACATGACTGAAATGACACAACAACAGCAACAAAATATAGTGAGAAAAGGCAGCGTATAGTAGAAAGATGTAAAGAATGGGAAGCTCAAAAAAACTGTTGGTAGTGAACAGATTAGCCATTATTGTAGAACTTGGTAGTATATTTGGCTGCTGTTGAAGAGCAACTTAGACTCAAACTTCCAGGGCTCAGAAATGACAGGACATAGTTTGGGAGCCTTCCTTGACATAGGTATTCCTCTGTGCCGTATTTTTGGTGCACCAACACATGAAAAGATGTTCAATGGAACCATCAGTTATGTCTGTGTTGTCCTTCTCCATGGACATCTGGAGTGTCCTTTTTGGAACTTTCCCTTTGGCTGGAAGTAGATTTCACAGTACAGATGAGTCTCTAATAAGGTCTTTCTGAGACAAGGTAGGCTGCATTTCTTGTAGATAGCCTATTTGAGATTTTGCTCCATCAGTCTTGGTTGTGAAAACCTCAGAGGGAACATATACTTTCATCTGGGTTTGAATATTGACATAATCTGCCCCATAGGAAGACCTTCCTCTTTCATAGCAATCTACTTGAATATATTTACAAAAAGATATCTTCTTTCTTTAAATTAAAAAAATACCCCTCATCTCAGGAGCTTTTCATATTTAACTGGATCTGTTAAGTGGAGTTATCCCCTAGCACCATCTCCTAGGAATCACACACTCTGGCAAAGATTCTGCAGAGCAAATTTTTCCCCAGCAGAATTTCAAGTGAGATTTCAAGGTGTTGCTTCAATTCCATACCAGGAATGTGCCAGGTTTGCATTGAACGCATCATACATAGTTGCTGATGGCACTTCTTTACTGCTGCAGATCACCGATGGAAAATAAAGCAGTTTTATGCTTTTGTAGCCTTAAAAAATGCATCGAGTGTATTCCATTTTAATCAATCTTCTGCGCATTAAGAGCTTCCAGGAATAGATAAAAAGCATCAAGAATCTTTTGGTTCAGGTAAAGGGGATGAGCTATCAAGCAGTAAGGATGTGAGATTAGTTTTAATTTGGTTATGTAGTTTTACCTGCATGAGAACCTGAAGAACATTGAAATGGTTTTCTTTTCCCATACCTTAATATTCCATTTGGAATGTTACACTCTGACTATTTTCTATTATGCAAAATAATTGCTACTTGTTGCTGAGCTTGTGTTAATTTACAAATCACCTTCCTTTTATTCCCCAACCCCCACAGAATTTTGACTTTTTGTTAAATTTGTCATCTATTTTCTGTTTCTAAATAGGATAGAGTTATTCATAGAATTATAGGATCTGGAATGGCGAAGGACCTCAGGAACTATGTATTCTACCCCTACTCATTTTACAGAAGAGGAAACAGGTCCAGAGAAATTATGTCTGTGTTGTCCTTCTCCATGGACATCTGGAGTGTCCTTTTTGGAACTTTCCCTTTGACTGGAAGTAGATTTCACAGTACAGATGAGTCTCTAATAAGGTCTTTCTGAGACAAGGTAGGCTGCATTTCTCGTAGATAGCCTATTTGAGATTTTGCTCCATCAGTCTTGGTTGTGAAAAACTCAGAGGGAACATATACCTTCATCTGGGTTTGAATATTGACATAATCTGCCCCATAGGAAGACCTTCCTCTTTCATAGCAATCTACTTGACCAAAGGTCACACAGGTACATCTTTAAGAATATTGATATTGTTAAGGCAAATGAGATGGCACAGTAGAGGGCAAGGGCACAGAGTCAAGAAGATCTGAGTTCAAATTCAGTCTCAGATCCTTGCTAGCTGCGCAACCCTGAGCAAGTCACAACCTCTATTTGCTTTAGTTTCCTCAACTGTAAAATAAGGATAATTAAATCGTTGTAGGGTTGTTGTGAGGATCTAGTGAGACAATATTTGTAAATCACTTAACACAGTGCCTAACACAGAGTAAGCACTTGATAAAAGCTTGTTTCATTCCTTCCTATGGTTAGTTTCTAAATCCATATATTTTTTTAATCTGGGAAAACTCATTTTATCCAGAAATGAGAAAAAAAATCAATATTCACCAATGGAAATAAGGTGATATCATTTCACTAAGAGGATCTATACCTAACCTTGACAAGCTTGACAAAAATTTAAGGTCAGAGGCTGGCGACTAGGGATTGCCTGACTAACTGGACCTCAGAGCACAAGAATCTGTGAAAATGGCAAGCTGGTATTTCATTACTTCACAGAGGAATTCAGTTATAAGGAGACATTTTAAACTTCTGACATTTTTCCTTTAATCTGAGATCAAAATTGAGCAGACTAAGACAAAGAGGAATTTCACACTCCCCACCCCTCAACCCAGTCTTTAGTCTTTTTTTTTTAAGTGTTGCTGAGTAAGAGTTGTGATGATTCCTAGGGTCCAAATAAAATCTACCATTATTTGGCTCAGTTATGAAGAATTCCTGTGTTTGTGGGTTTTGGTTTCCTCTTGTAAAACAAGGTTTTGACCTTGGTGACCTGATCTCCAAGTTCCCATTTGACTTTAAAATATTTTGTGCTTCAAAATTAGTATCCATCTATTCCATGGTTACCTCAGTTGCTCTTTTACATTTCTTCAACAGTTTCATGGAAATCACTTAACATACCCTTAATTTCTATTTCCACATTTATAAGATATTAAAACTGCAAAGCATCTCAGTGAGCATTGAGTCCAGCCACCCCATTTCCCAGAAGAGAAAACTGTTGATCGTCAATATCAGTCTTGTGCCAGGTATTGGGGAGAGAATTACAAAAATGAAAAATCTCTGCCTACCCTTGAGAAACTAATATCAGGGGAGAGACAACATGCCATAAATAGACATATACAAGCATACTCCTGATAAATAGGTTTTTTTCGACAGGAAAGAGGAGGGTACAGGCTGTTGAGGTTTGAGGGAAGAAACTGATATCCAAATATCTTTAATGAGAAAGGTCATGTATATCTTGTTTTTAGAATTAGGAAACAATTTTTCAGCTTTACCTGAGATGTAATTTTCAATACTCGTTTATTACTCTGATTTCTTTTAAATGCTGCCCATGGGCTTACCTGACATGGACATACACTAAAAAAAAATTAATATAAATGCATATGTGATTCAAAAAACAAAATCAGAGAATCATCAAGTCTATCCTCATGAGGTCAACAGCATTACACTCAAGAATGTAGCTAGGTAAAACAAACCACATTCTTTGTTTTCCCTCACTGTAGAAATAACTGGTCTGCAGTAGGTGAAATTTTCCCTTCCTGTAATCTAATGCTGGTTGTTTCGCCAGCTGGGTGTGGGCTCCAGTTTGATCCTTGACTTCACAAACAGTTCTGTCCCCAGTGTTGTATCACCAAATTAATAGACTCTTTGAGTGAAGTCTCTTGCACAATAAAGAAGAAAGAAAAGTCAATGGAAGAATACACAATCGACGTGTGATTGACCAAGAAGTGTGGCAATAGGGGTGGGAGGGGTGTGGGGGAACATGAAGAAATGACCACAGTGTTGACCATTCTGAGACAAAAGTGACCTGAGTCAACAATCTGTTTTTCATTCCATGATGATTTCATTGGTTCTGCATGTAAAGGCCCATTTCTATGCCAACAGTATCAGTAGGTAGTGTAAATAAGGCCATTACTGTAAACATCTCAGGAAAAGAAGGGACAGTTTTGTTTTACAGTGATCACTGTTGGCTTGCCATTTCACCATGACTTGAAATGCATTCCAGTCTCTTTGAATGTCATCTAAACTTCTCTGCCTCAAAACCTCTTTAAAGGGGAAATGTTGAATCTGAAGTTACAGGAAGGATCAAGAAAATGAAATTTATACCAAACTTCAACTTTTCTTTTGTTGCTATTCTGGATCACATTTTTTCTTTCAGTGGTTAGAAGCTGTGCTCTTTCTTTATGTCCATGTTTACTTAAGGTTCATTTTAAACTGCCTCCTACTCATTGTTCCATAGCTGAAATTTCCCTGTCTGTAAGGGAGCTCCAGGAAGGTATAAAGGCAGCAGTGCCTAGGAGCACTGTGACTCTCACTTGGATTCCATATGGCCTTGGGGCTGGAAATTCTTGGAGAATTAAATTATGTTACTGAAAAACACAGAGGAATTCCCTTCTTCAGTTTGCCTCACCTCAGTTTTAGTTCTTCCATCTACCTTCCTACTTTACATGGGAATGTAGGTTCTTTGGGAGTACGGATTGTTTTGTTATTTGCCTACATAGCATCCTCAGCACATAGCATTGTGCCTGGCACATAGTAGGTACTTAATAAATGTTTGTTGATTGAATGATTGTTTTTTCTCGTAACCATTGTTCTCTCCCCCAGAACTGGGCTTCTTAACCTTTTTGTGTGTGTCATGTACCCCTTTGACAGTCTGGTGAAGCATATGAACCTCTTCTCAGAATGCTAACAACAGCAGTAATGAGAGCTAACATTTATACAGTGCTTTAAGTTTTACAAAGTACTTTGCAAATATTATTGCATTTGGTTCTCACAACAATTTTGGGAGGAGGTGCTATCGTTATCCCCATTTTACAGATGAGGAAATTGAGGCATACACAAGTTAAGTGACTTGCATAGCTAGTAAATGTCTGAGGTTGGATTTGAACTCAGGTCTTCTTGACTCCAGGCTCAGCCCTCTATCCACTGCTCCACCTAGTTGCCTCTAAGATGTTTTTAAATTAATAAAATACATAAGATTACAAAGGAAAGCAATTATAGTGAAATACAGTTATTAAAACAGCAGGCTAAGAAACTCTGCTCTGGACTTTAGGAACTTGTAGAACAATCACTATCTGCTTATTTTCTATGGGTGACATTCTTTTCCACACCTTCATCACCAAAACCTATCCTCACTTTGTAATGAAGGGAAACATTTAAGCAAATGCATGCTGGGATGGTGTTTGATGTGTTGTCATGTTCCACATACACAGCCCCTACCAAATGCTAAGAGGAGAAAGGTGTGTCTCCTTATCAAGTCTCCCAGATCAAGATAGTTTATTACAGTTCATTAGTGTTTAATGGCTTTTTAGTACTAATGGTATTCACATTATAGTAGTTATTGTGGATATTGTTCTCTTGATTCTGCCTTCTTTAATGTGCATTAATCCATACAAAGCTTCCTATTTCTCTGAATTGTTCACATTCATAATTTCTGCTAGCACAATAACATTCCAATACATTTACATACTACACATTTGTTCATCTCCTCAGTTGATGGAAATGAGTTTTATTTCAAGTTTTTTGCTACCAGAAAGTATGCTTCTATAAGCATATTGTTAAATATTGGATTTTTTTTTTGTCATTGACCAGTCTTGGGGTTGGAATCACAATTTGTCCTTCACTCGGCTCTCAAATCTATCTTCCTAAAGAGAAAGTCTGGCCATATCACCTCCCTGAGAGCTACGGGCACAACCTCCCTGCCTCCCCATTTCAATGAACTATAGTGGCTCCCTTTCACCTTCAGGACCCTCTGTTTGGTTTTACAGATCTTCATAGTCTGGCTCTTTCTTACCTTTCCAGTCTTCTTAGACTTCCATACGCTCTGTAATTCAGTGACATTGGCCTCCTTGGTATTCCTCACACCAGGCTTTTCCTCTACCTTCCGACTGAGCATTTTCATTAGCTGTCCTCCATGACAGGGGACTACTAGCTTCTACAGCTTCTTTTAAGTCTCAGCTAACGCCTCATTTTCTGCAAGAAGCCTTTTCTAGTCTTCTTTAATCTTAGTGCCTTCCCTCTGAGACTATCCCCATTTTATGCTTTTATATGTCTTATTTATGCATAATTGTTTGCATATTGTCTCCTCTATTAGACCATGAGCTTGAGAGCAGAGGCTGGTTTTTCTTTCTCTGTATTCCCAGTGTTTGGCACATAGCAGGAACTTAATAAATGCTAGTTGACTAATGGTTTGCTGATCTTTCTTGCATAATTCCAAACTGTTTTCTACAATGGCTAGACTAATTCACAGCTCCTCTAATAACATATTAGTGTACCTGTCTCACATAGCCTCTCCAACATTGACTAATTTCATTTTTTTATCTTTTCTAGTTTGTTGGGTGTAAAGTGAAAACTTAGGATTGTTTTAATGTGCATCTCTCACATTATTAATGATTCAGAGAAATTTTTCATTTGGTTGTTGCCTTGTAAGCATTTTTTTGTTCTGAAAACTGTTTAGCCATATCCTTTGACCACTTATGTAATGGGGAAATAGCACACTAAGGACTATTTAAATAGCAGACTCATCAAAATAAAGTATAAATACAAAGGGATGCTGTTTCTTTCCCCATGAGTTTGATTAGCTTTAATTGAACACAGCATAAAAAGGGCATTCATTATATAAACGATAGTAACTTTTTGAAGAACTTGACCAGTTACAAGTATAGACTATATACTGGAGCCAAACCACCTTCATACCCCTGGACCTCCATGTGGAGAAGGAATACCAAGTCTTTGTCCCAGTGGAGGCCTCTGCTAGGGATTTATCTTTCTTCTTTTTCTAATGGGCCTGAGTATTTCTTTTTTTGAATCATTTTAGAATTTCTTTGCTGTTGTTCCATGATTTCTGACAAATCCTATGAATTTACTTTATCATTAAGAATTTTGAGTTCATTTTCTTTGTAGTATAATATTTATTCAGAGCCTATAAACTGTTTATTTTTATTCATTTTTTTGTTTTCTATTTATGTTTCACTGTTGATTTGTTTGTTTAGGCACTAGGCATATATACCCATCCTTTTTCTTTCATCCTTTTTCTTGTATTTACACTAACTTGTTTCTGTTTTCCTTTCTCAGTCTTTGGCTCTTCCTCCTTTGCCTGATGAGATCTGTTCTCTCTCATCTAGTCAGTTGTGTCTCACTCTCCGAAAAATGCCAGTTCCTTTAGGTGACAGAGAAGATACTGCCTCATGGCAGCCTTTCTCACCCTGCGTCCCCCTCCCCCCACCCCCGACACTGCCATATTCCCAGGTACATCATTGACCTAAACCTTCTTGTGGTCATTTTCTTTACCTGTTTGTATCAAATTCTGCGCCTTGGGTCCATGCCCTCCTATTACCCTAGGCTCCAGTAACCCCCAAGAGCTCCAAAGCACCCCATCCCGAAGTAGTCTGTTCAAATGGCAAATCTCTGCAGATAACATCCAGTGCAAGGTTTCCATTTCTCTTCATAGAACATTTTTCTTCACCCATAGGAATAGTCATCATTAGCCTTCTTTCCTACTACCAAAACAAGGTTTCCCCCTTTTCCTTCCCTTTTTTCAATCCCTCTCCTTATTTCTTTACTCACTCTGCTGTAGGCTCTTCTCTACCTGAGAGACCACAAGAATAACCTTGCTTCATTGCTATCTTGCAACTTGACCAGGGCATATCACACACTCAGATTTTCCTTGTACACTCATTTTGTACCACTGATTCACCTATAGGCAGGGTATTCTGAGGTTCTGTCCTTAAGGTTCCAGGTCTGCTCTCTACCTGATTTCTACTGGCACCCTGGTCTCCTGGTATACCCTTTTGTTCTACCTCTTAAGGGAATGTGGAGGGTTTTCACATGAGTAACGTGGTGTAGTTATTCAGGGCAGGGGTTCCTCACAACTGATCCTGAAACACAAGCCCATGAGGTTGTTGGGGTTGGTTGTACCCAGAATGCAAGATGGGATGGGAGTGACTAAAATGAAGGCCAGAATCAGCACAACCTGAAACCTTTATTATTGAGCCACATAAGGCCCTAGAAGGAATTTTAGGCTAAAGGGCAGCGTATCTACTGTGGCCCTTGGAAAAATTACTCCTGCATGAGAAAGACACATTGATGAGATCAATAGTAGGGAGCCATGTACATGGGGGAACAATGTGGCAGAAATCCAGAGTGGAGACAGATTGGTGCAGCAGAGACCTTATGCTGAGGAACAAAGAACAAGAACCACCACATAAAGGAGGAAACTCATGGACTTTGTCCTTCATCGATACTCTGAGGTATGGGAGAGTACTAAGTCTGGAGTCAGGGAGACTGAAGTTCAAATCTCAACTCAGACACTTACTAATTGTGTGATCCTGGGCCAGTCACTTTACATTTTACCTCACTTTCCTGAACTGTAAATGGGAATGATAAAAGTGCCTACTTCCCAGAGGTGTTGCAAGGATAAAATGAGATTATTCTCTTCCTTCCCTGAGGAAGGGTTGCCTGACCATTTGAAAAGAGGAAGAGAATTTTCTTGACAGTGTATAGACCCAGGGGACAGCCTTTTCTATTTTGTGTGTAAATAGAACTTTTTTTCATTTTTAATGTATTGGTTAGCTTGAGTCATGGAGGGGGTTGGGGGTTTGTCTCCTTTCCTTCCACTTTATTGACCAGGTTTACTTTTTGTATTACCATTTTTATTACGGCATTTTGCTTTGACACTTCAAATTCCATTCTCAATGGCCCATCAAATATCTCTCCCGTTCATCCCCCACCCCCAAAGAAGCCCAGTTCATATTCTGAACCTTTCTTGACTCATTGCATGTCACAGCATAGTTATCCTGTGTCCCAGTCCTCCAACCCTCTGCTAGGTGAATAGCTAATCTAATTAATTCACAGTACAGTTTTCCCTTGCACATCATGGTAATGTGGGTGTGGGGGCCCCCTCACACCATGATCTGGAAAACCTGTGTAAAATTTTTTGCCCCTCCATTCATACCAGAGGATTCTGAATTTTTTTGTTTTCTTTCATAAGGGTTTTGTGTACCTTATTGTAAATTTTGGGTTAAGTCTTTGGCTGTACTTTAACTTTAAAAAAGACATTGTATATATTTATGGTATTAAAAATAAAATGTTATTATACAATACTATACATATATTTTATGCATTTCTGAGTTTCTAAACTTTTTCTGTGACATTTACTGGCCTTTGCATGTCATCTGTAGCTTCTATAGAACTACTCCAAAATTCCTATTTAATTTCTTTTGCTGACCCATGATATTTCAAAACTACGATGGGGAAAGTCGATATGTGGAAGAGATAACTGTAAAATACCAGGGTAAAGGCACTGGATTGGAGGACCTTGCTCTGACATTTACAACCTGTAAGACCGGAGGTAAATCCTGTAACCTGTGTGGGTCCTCAAGAGGGTATTGAACTAAATGACCTCTAAGGCCCCTTTCAGCTCTGTCAAAGATCCTAATGCTTTATCCCAATCATAAATTTGCATTTGAAAGAAAGACTCTGGGTAGATTCAATGCCTTAACACAAAGAGATTTGATTTTATTTGGCTGATTCTTTGTGACTCCATTGATGTTTTCAAGGATAGTGAAGTGGTTTGGCTTTTCCTTCTCCAGTTTATTTTACAGATGAGGAAACTGGGGAAAACAAGGTTAAGTGACTTGCCCAGGGTCACATAGCTAGTAAATGTTAGAGGCTGAATTTGAACTCAAGATGAGTCTTCCTGACTCTGGACCTAGTGTTTTATCCACTGTGCTATGTAGTTGCCCCAACACAAAGGAATAAATCCCACTAATGGTACAAATTCAGATACGAACAGCATAGTGACCTGTCAGTTTCTATGAATCTCTTTTTCTAAGAAAGAGTTCTTTGAGTTGTTTCCCTTAAATTATGCTATATAGACAACCTGTCTATTTGGTCTATGGATAAGACCAACACTAGCTCAGTATGAACCACAGGATTTTAAAAAAAGATGAAATTCATAAGGCCAGAAAAAGCCTATTCTAGTAGATTTGTGGACCAGAAATAAAGAGATTTGGGTGCTCTATGAGAGATTATGAAAAAGAAAGACAAGAATTAAATTTTTCTTTAAATATTGATTAAATAAGATCTAACCTTTCTGGATCATCAACTCAACTCCTAAAACACTTGGATTATTGTAGTCCATTATTAGAGAATACGTATAGAATTTGTTTCAGAGTGAAATTCAAAACTACATTCTAAACTTTGACCCCTAAATCACAGGGGTAAAACAGTGGACATTGGATATTTGGAAACTGGTTTGAGGAGAAATGTCATAGATGTGAGAGATGATCTCTCAGAAGTGAAGCCTTCTCAGCGTTAATTGTTTCTTATATTATTAAAACACACTCCCTTAAACAACTGCAGTGAGTTAACCTTGTAGATAAGCACACTTTGTAACATATCTTGTACTATGCCTGACTCTGTCTTCATGCCAACCTTGTCTATGCCCTATACCTCCCCCCACCCCTTTTTTTTTTACTGAACAAACAGTTCCCTGTTTCATGTTTTTTTGTCCTTTGTTCTTGGGGAGAAGTTCCTGTACCTAAACTGTGAGCTCCAAAGCTCAGCCAATGGGAGGAAGAGCCAGTGGATGGGTGGGGGTTCAGTGTTAGGGTCTATATAAACTTGAGTTTGTGCATCCTTATGCTCCCTGGCTGGCGCTATAAGTGCAACAAAGCAGGTGATGGTGGTACCCTTTCCCATGAGATAGTAAAATACCCCATACAGTTTTGGGGGCTCGCCCGGGATCCCCCTTTTTGATAGGGTCCTGATCCCAGGGCAGGTGCAATTTTCCCGGTGGCCCACAGATTTGGTCCAGGGACGATCTTGAAAGGCAAAAACAAAAATAAAATGGAGCTCCTGATGGTGCCAGCAAAGACACTGCAGAGAAGGAGAGATCGAATCAAGACAGTCACATAAGTTTGTGTGCGCAGACACAGGTAAGCGAGATCTGTGAGTTCTTTTAAAAGTGCAAGATCAATGAGCTTCTGGGTGACCATAGAACTAGGGTTGAGGCAAGATCACTGAGTCTTTTTCAAAGGACAAAAATTCATGAGCCTCTTCTTGTTCACCTAGGCCAGCCAGACCAGTGAGCTTCTCTTATAAAAAAAAGAAAGCAAACTTTTTTAATATATCTTATTAATACAGTATTTGTCTTCCCTCTGTCAAACCCTGAGCCCATGGCTTTCCTCAGAACCACCTGGTAAGATGGAGGGGGAGGTATTCACAGCCTACAAGAGGCATGGAAGAACCAGGATGGGAGGAACATTCAGAAACGTTGGGGGATAGAAATGGCTCCATCATAAAGTGAAGAGGATGAGGAAGGCAACCATCAGGCAAAAGAGCCCCATGGCCTCAGACAGGACAAAGCCCAGGATGGCATAGGAAAAGAGCTGCTGCTTCAAGGAGGGGTTCCTGGCATAATCAATGATGAGACTTCTAAATACAGTCCTAATACCAGCTCCAGGATCAGTCACCCCCACAGTGGCAGCCCCAGCTCCAATAAACTTGGCTGCTGTGTCAATGTCCCTTGAAATGGCACTAGTTTGGAATCCACATCTGGGGACAAGTGAGGTCAAGGGACCTGATGCTACCAAAATGCTGAGGTACTCATCTGTCTGAACCTCTGGCCATTGTAGCACCACTGCATGTAAAGGTCTACTCAGCATCTGAGAATGCTTTTCCTATCAGGATTAAGCAGAAAAAGATATTGTTAGTTGGCATTTATGATTGTAAAGTGCTTAACACAAGGATGGGTATAAAGATGGGTATATGTTAGATGCAACCTTAATCTAATGTAATTGCTACACAATTTCCAGATTTGCAGTTTGTTATAGATTAGGGTTTTACAAGGATGTGATAGAAATTTGATAATTTGAAACTTATATTTGGTTATAAATAAGAAGACAGAAAAATCATGTCACTTGATTTGATAATTAGTAGCTCAACCAAATTTGAGATGACTCTATTTGAAAGGATATCAGGTAATATAGTGTGCCCAAGTGGTGGTAAGGAGATGAATTAATGTTCATTCTCTTGAAATCCATTCACCTGAATGAGTAGTGGCTTATTTTAAGGCTTAAGTAAATTTAAATAGTTTAAATTTTTAAGTAAATCTAAATGTTGTTATATTAGAAATTGCATTGTTAAATTAATGATGAATTAGTTTTAAAAAAGCTGTTACGAATTCTATGTAAGAGTCTCTGTGTTGTCGAATTCCTATTGAGAAAATGAGAACACTTTAAAAAAATATATATGTTTTTATATATGGGTGTGATTTTCAAGCATGTTCCATCTAAGGATGTATTCAGTGTGGTAAAAAGTTTATTTCTGCTATTAAAAAGGAAGTTTTAACTAAAATT
The DNA here is from genome assembly GCA_028658325.1 of Potorous gilbertii. NCBI lineage: Eukaryota > Metazoa > Chordata > Mammalia > Diprotodontia > Potoroidae > Potorous > Potorous gilbertii. Next base: position 67,661,955 of record CM053773.1, read on the forward strand.
GTTTTTGCTATGAATCAAGCATTTACAAAAAATATGTTTATAAAAGGAAGTTTATGGGCAAATGTGCAAAGGCCTTGGTTTTAGCTCTTGTAATTTTTGTCAATTAACTGTAAATTGTTCTTAAAAAAGGAAGATATTTGTTGTATGAAGAAATGTTTTGTAAAATCTTTTGTGTGATTTTTGAAAGACCTATAAATTTATATTTGTAAGCTAATTTGTTATAATAACTAAAAGTTTACAGTGGTTGCAAGATAAAAAGACAAGATAAGAGAGACAAGGAATTTTATGGCTCCTGGAAGTTCTGTGATAATTTTAAGACAAAAAGCCTCCAGGCCCCATCCCCCTTTCCTTTTGAAGTTAAGTCATTACAGAAGGACTTCTTAAGATCTAATCTGAACTCAGAACTTCTCAGAGAAAAGATGAAACTCTTTACTATTGTCAAAGGAAAGCAAGGGTGCCAGCCTCATCCTGGGGCCTTAAGACTTGAAAAGCTTAAAATCATCACTCAAGTGGTGTGGTACCTCACTTTGTTAAAGTTGTAATCTCTTATGTAAAGTGTAAACTGTATATGGAGTTCCTAAACAAGGAATTTGTGTTGCTGATAATCTCCAGTGATTGGTTTTTAGGATAAATTTAAGATTTAAAATATGAGTCCTGGTAAAATTTTTGATTAGTGAAACCTGCCATGTAAAGTATAAGCCTCTGGAACCATACTCAGAGAAGAATGTGACTCTTATAGTCAGAAGTTTGCCTCAAGAGACAATCCTGTCCTTAGCCTGGGATGGGATCCTTCTGACTCAGTTTCCCCATTATGTTCCTTTGAAAAGGAATGTTTTCCCATTTGACTATTTCTGAGTCTGACCATAAAGTGGAGATGATATCTAATTAGGTCCTTGCTTTTCATCTTCACAGCATGTTTCTATAATCAAAGCAGATAGTTTAAGGTATAAGCACAAGGCAAGTAGTGGAATCTTGCTGTTTTCAATTAATTGGGTAGATGGGTAAAAGTTTATGGGCCTCTAGAGAGCCAGATCAAGTAGGGAAATCCAAGGAGCTTTTAAGGTGAGATTTTTCCAGGGCCCTTTTAGACAAATGGGACTAAAACTCCTTTAGAGTAAGGGACAAAGGTTCCAACTTGGAATGAGGTCTTTACCTATTACAAAATGATGTTAAAGCAAATAGTATTAAAATAATTGACAATTAATTACTGAAACTAAATCAGAAACATCTTTATTTTGGGGAAAAGAATTTCAGTCTAAGTTTGAATTCATTTCATGAACACAAGGTGAAGTTAGTGTTTGAACCTATCATATATGTAGGCCATTCTTTTAGATCGAGCATGGTTACAAAGGCATAGAGAAGCTTGGGAAACATGTAAATCTATTAGAGCAATCTTATGGTTTTAATGGTAAATTTAATTTTATGATTGTTATTGTCAGGAACTAAATATGATAGGAAGACATGTAAGCTATTTAACACTTGCTTCAAAAGCTGTTCCTTAGCCAATGGGAAATTATAGTCATATCTGAAACCGATTACTGGAGCTTGCTATTCTAAGATTTTATGGGACTATTAACTGACTGTTTTTCTGAGTCTAACTCTAGGTGTGGATCATAAGAAAGACTGGCTGAACCACTGATCTATGATGCCAGTGAGCCTGTGAGATGCTGGTATGAACTACAATGGGGTGACCTCATGGGAACATTGGGAGAGCAGCTGTTCAGCCTCGGCTGAGGTAGGATTCTCCTGACTCAATTTCCCTACTGACACCTGGCAGACTTTAAGCCTGGCTACATGCCAGTTGACAATCTACTCCTGCCTGGAACTGACATGAAGTTAGGGGGATATTCCCCTGAAATATCCCTACTCTTAATGGCAATTCCTATAATCAAAAGTCTTATCAGCATATTACCAGATCTCTTAAATAATAGATTGTTGGCAGGGGAACATCTGAAGTTAAGTCCAAAAATTCAGCTATTGGGCTTGGGATTTTAGACCAACAACAGTAAGTTAGGGTCCTTTAATTCTGAATAATAGTGTGGAGAACATCAGGTAAAGGGCCTGTGAGATTAGCACACAGTCATTATTTTGTCTCCGTTAATGTTAAAAGAAAAATGGTTTGTGGTCTGTATTGTAAAGGCTTTTAAAAAAAGCATCACATGACCCAAAGTCGGAAATATTTTATGATGTGATATGTACTGTGTTAACAATGACTATTTGGTATGTTTATGTAAGTACTGGAGCCTGTTATTGACGCCTTTGTGAAATCTCATGAAGGGGACTGCCCCTCCCTTGTAATTTGCCAATGTGTCAATCAGCCTCAAACCCTAGTGAAGGGACCAGCTCTGACCCAATGGACTGTGGCATTACAAGATCCCGGAACCTTAAAATTATCTTTGAAGAAGCAATCGATCCACTCATGACTAAAAAGACTGTTGTGGGCTTACTGTTCTTGTTAGTTGCTATACCTTCTCTTTGCTTTGATGCAGGTATTTTCCTTTGCCTCTGACCTCTAGACCGTAGCCATTTCTGTTGATAAGCACCAGGTGATAGTGGAAGAAGTATCCCAACAACGTTGTGAGGAGTCTTCAAATTGTAAGAAATAAGAAAGGGGATTGTAAGAGATGATCTCTCAAAAGTGAAGCCTCCTCAAAGGGTTAACTATTTCTTGTATTATTAAAACACACTCCCTTGAACAACTGCAACTAGCTAACCTTGTAGAGAAGCACGCTTTGTAATGTATCTTGTACTGTGCCCAACTACCCCTACATCCAGACCTTGTCTATGCCCTACACCCCTCTCCCCACCGCTTTTTTTTCCCCTGAGCAAACAGTTCCCTCTTTCGTATTTTTTTGTCCTTTATTCTTGGGGAGAAGTTCCTGTGCCTAAACTGTGAGCTCCAAAGCCCAGTCAATTGGAGGAGGAGCCAGTGGATGGGTTGGGGTTCCATGTTAGGGTCCATATAAACTTGCTTTGAGCTGTTTGTCCTTGTTCTGCCTGGCTGGCGCTATTAGTGTTACGAAGGAGGTGGGGTGGTACCCTTTCGCATGAAAAAGCAATAAACTCTTTTTTGCCTTTCTTAAGAAAAAGTCTCCGACTGAGTATTACAAGGGGGTCAAAAATACCCCACACATAGAGAATAATCTTAAATGTTATTGGTTTGATCCTTGAACATCTGCTGATGTTTAAACACTTTCAGCTGTGACAGCAATAAAAATGTTTGAGTTTCTATGGCAGAAATTAGATCTTGCTGTTAGCCCCAGTTATTTTGTTCTTTTCAATAACTATTGTTTGCATTTATACATTATGTTACTTTAGGACTCTAAAGTGATTTCCTATCCATTCATATTTGGTCCACACAACAATCATTTTTATTCCTATTTTACAAATAAGAAGACTACTTGGAGAAGTTAAATTATGCCAAAGGTCATGTAGTTAGTAAGAGGCAGAGATGGTGTCAAGACTTTTTGAGTTTATGGTTCTGATCATTCCACCATGCTGTCTCTCAAGATTGATATCCATGCAAACACAATAGTCCCTCTAGTTTCTAAAACATAATTTTGAGAAAACTTAACAATAGGTTTAAATAGTGATGTGATTGCAGAGGTGTCAAGAGTCGCTGAGGGAATCAAGAAATAAATATACAATAGAACATGGAAAATGTTAAGATGTCATCTTCCATATCAATATCGGGCCTACAGGGATCCTTACATATCATTTCGTGGCCTTTTTTCCTACAAGTTTGACACCACTGATGTTATGAGGTATCCTGCTACTATGGAAATAGCTGCAGGTAGGGTTTGATACTAATGTGAATGAATGAGTGCTCTAAAATATTGGAGGGTCGAGTTAATTTTCTTAGAATCCAAGATGAAATAGGTAAAGGAATGGACATTATTCCTTAGCTCTTCACTCTGAAAGGTTAGTCTTTCTTTTAAGTGTGTGGATCTGGATTAGGGATTAAGATGTTTTGCAAACTGTTAATAAAATTTTAATTTCCTCATAGAATCAAAGAATTGCAAAATCATAGGACATCAGAGGTTAAAAGTTCCTAAGAACCCACTTAGTTCAACTGGCACTTGAACAAGAATCCTCTGTGTTATAGCTAGCAAGTGGTTATCCTATCTTTGCTTGAGGATCTCCAGTGGAGCCCATTCAGCTTTTGGATAACTAATTGTTTGGAAATTTTTCTTTATATCAAGCCTAAATTTGCATCTATAATTTCAACCAGCTGTTTCTAGATCTGGGGTGAAGAACAAAATGAATCCTTTTATGTGACAGCTCTTTACATATTTGAAGACAGCTATCATGTCCTTGGTCAATCCCTACCCCTTCCCTCTACAAGCCCCTCCTATCAGGAAATAATCCTAAATCTTCAAAACAAATTTCTTATGTTATGAACCCAAAATTCTTCACATCCTGCTTGTTTCCTCCAGACATTCTCCAGTTGATCAATATGCCTTCTAAAATGCAATGTCCAGAAATGAACAGAAAATCCAAATATGCTATGAATGACAGGGGCAGAGTACAGCAGGATCATCACCTTCCTAGAATTGAAAAGGGTCCCACAGGTTATAGTTCAAACCTTTGGATGAAGAATGAATTCCATAGAGTACATCCCTAATTGTTCATCCAGACTCTGCTTTTTTGCATAGCCCAAGATATCCCAAGTCTGGGGCAAGACATTAAAAAATTTCTCACCCTCAGTTTTTTCATCTGTAAAATGAGGGAGTTAAATTAGATGGCCTCTAAGGTCTATTTCTGCTTTCAAACTCTATGACCTTAGAGCGAGAGTTTTTAACTTGGGGACCCAGAACTTAAAAAAAAAATAACTATTTAAATATAATTCTTTTTCCTTGTAATCCTATGTCTTTTGTTTTTAAGCATTTAAAAAGCATTACTCGAGACAAGGTTCATAGGCTTTATCAGTCTGCCAAAATGGTAAAGAAAACTTGATTTAGGGGAATAAGTGGTCTTTTTCCATCATCGTTGTCTACTGAAGGCAAGGTAGTCAGAAAAGAAAAATAGACATGGGAAGAGAATAGTTAAGAAGAGCATATCTAAAAGTAGAAGGTGGATCTCTGTAATATACAGGAATAAAGGCCAGGAATAGAATGCAACTAACAAGAGCTGATAAGAGAAGATATTTGTCTGGAGGCTTGCAAATTTAATCAAGGAATGGGAGGGGGAGAAAAAACTGTCTATGTATATCATTCAACCTGAAAATCACAGAGAAGAGCCACAATGAACAGCAGTAGAAATACAACAGACAAAAACCAAGAAATGGAGCCAGTAATAAAACCCACAGCCTCAGACATCCATACACAAATGTATGGATGTAGCTAAGAGCACTGGAGTAAACTGGAAATCCTAACAAGGATTCAGATCTGATCTCACAGATAACCTGAGATTTGGTAGAATGAGAGTCATGCCTGGAATGCAATCTCTGGAAGGATAGCTTATTCAAAAGAAAGATGATAGGTTAAAAAAAGCAGGATATTATTGTATATTAAACACACACCCACACCCATGAGGAAATCCAGGAACCAAAGCAGAGAAGCATAGTGGAGAACTTGAGTCAATTGACCGAAGTGGCATCTTTGGCTTCAAATATAGTGGAGTATTTGGGTCAAAATTGATTTAGAAAGCTGAGTGATATTGCTATAGGAGTTTATTACAGAGGAAAAAGAAGAGTTGGGGAAATATCAAAACCTGGATGGAGGTGTGCTGTAACAGTGATGAGGGACTGCAATTATTTCGACATCCACTGGATGTCTCAGCCTAAAGCAGAATAGCTACTCATTTCTTGACTTATGTTCAGTAAAAAAGACAGATAGGCTTCCCATGGATTAAAATTATCCAGCGAAAGTCAGATAAGGAGGGATAGAAAGCTTTCACAAATGAAATTCTGAAGATATAAGGCGGGAAATGAATCTGATGAGAACCAAAGTGAAGTCTAATGAGATGGATGTTTATATACAAGGAACTTAGCAATCAACTAAGATTTTTGAAATACATAATATACATGGAAGCAAAGAAAGGTAACAGGACAGGTACAAAAGTATGGTGGCACCATCCGGTAAGATCAGCACTGCTAATGTTTAAAGCTACAAGATAGAACCGATATTCAGTTGAATGGGACAGTAATAGATGGAGAAGACCCAGAACTGCCTTTCTGGTTAAGAATGTTCTTGGGTCTAGAAAAGGCAGAATAAAAATAAGAAGCTTATAATCCAACAAGAAACAAAAGCTCCTGGTTGCTCTGAATGAGTTCAAGTCACAAAGCCCAAGTGAACTACATTTTAGGAAAAACGTTCTGCAGATTTGTTTATGGAACCACTCTGATTCTTTAGGTTGTGGAGAACAGAAGTGCAGAAGGACTGAGGAAAAGCTGATCTTCAAAAAAGGGAAGAGAATGAAATCTGTAAACTAGAGGTCTGTGACCTTACACTTCAGTTTTTGGAAACATTATAGAATATATTATCAAAAGGAGAGTGAACAGATGTTTTGTGAAAATCTAGAAAAGTCATTACAAAAAGCAAGCATGGTTTTAGCAGTTATGCCAGACTAACCTCATTTCTAATTACCAGTCTAGTACGTTGGGTGATATACTTAAGCTTCCCTAGATTTTAGCAAAGGATTTGATAAAGAATCTCTTGCTATTATTAAGAAGACAGAAAGATATACACCTAGAAAATAGGTGGATTTAGACCTCAGATGGCCAAACCCAGAGTAGCCAATCATTAATGGCTCTATGTTATCTTAGGTCTCCAGGTGGAGTACTGCACCGATTCTACACTTGGACTTGTGCTGTTTAGTATTTTATCAATAACTTGAACAATAAAAAAACAAAAAATAAATATAACAACTCTAACAATATAGTTGATATGTAATGTTTTGAATTTTCCCATTTCACAGATGAAACTGAAACTAACAAGTATTTAAGCTCTTGCTAAGGGTCATATAACTAGTATCTGGGATTTGAACTAAGGTTTCCTTACTGCAAATGAAGCATTCTATTCACTATGCCACCTACCTGCCTCTAAATAAAAGCATTCTTATCACATTTGCATGGGATAACAAAGATGAGAGGGTCAGTCAATACATTAGACGACAGGATTCACAAAGATCTTGGAACATTGAGCTCAATCTAATAAAATGAAACTAAATAGGGTAAATGTAAAGTCTTTTACTTAGTTATAAAAATCATCTTCACAAATATAAGATGGGAGAGGCATGGCAAGACAGCAGTTCATCTGGAAAAGACCTACAGGCTTTCGTGCACTTTGCATGCTCAACCGAAGTCAACTGTACAACCCCAGCCAAGCAAGCTAATGCAATATTTGATTGTATAGTCACTGTTTAGGACCAAGAAATTTAGTCCTACTATATTCTTTCCTAGTAACACTATATCTACAAATAGTGTGTTCAGTTCAGGATACCACATTTTAGGAAGGACATTGATAAGCTGGAGGGTACCCAAAGGGTAATAAGGATGGTTAGTCAATAGACATTTATCAAGCACTTAACTAAGTGCCAGGCACATGCTAAGTGCTGGGAATATAAGGAAAGGTAAAAGATAGGCTATCGATCTCGTGATTTGGGGTCATATGAGAATCAAGTGAAACATGTTTAGCAGAGAGATTCAGGGGAACAGGTGGAAAATTATCTTCATGTATTTAAAGGATTATTATGTAGAAGAGAGCATTTATTAAGATTCTGAATGACTACAAAGGATTGAACAAGGAACAAAGATGAACTTTTAAAGTTTCAGGCAAAGAAAAACTTCCTAACAATTGCAGCTATTCAAAAGTGAGGGCCCTCTAGAGGTGAATTCTTCATCACTGAAGATGTTCAAGGCTGAATGACTATTTGTCTTCTATGATGTAAAAGTGATTTTTCCTCAAGTATGAGTTGGGTCAGATGGCATCTGAGGTCTCAGTTCTTGTGCAACTGTGAAATGATGATTAGGAACTCATTACTTCCAGTCAGTGCATACCATTTTTAGAGTTCTAAAAATAAGTTTACCCTTAAATTGAGCCTAAATTTGTCTCCATGTAATTTCCAACTACGGCTCAAAATTCTGTCTCCTGGAGCCAAGCACAACAAATCCAATCCTTACTCTTCCATGTCACTCTTGTAAGTACTTTACATTATCTTCTGTCTACTCCTCAAAAGTTAAATAGTCCAAGTTTCTTCTACCAGTCCTCAAATGCCAGTCCCCAGTCCTCTTACTATACTGATCAACCCCTAGCTTCTCAATACTCCTATAAAATGTGGTACTCAGAACCAAATATAATACTTGTGATTTTTTCAGAGCATAGTGACATAACTCCCTTACCCTGGACACTACTTCTCTCTTAATCAGCCTAAGATCAAATTACTTCTTTTGGCTACATCACACTGCTGACTTCTATTGAGTGTATGATTCACTAAAACCTTAGTCTTTTCCACATGAACTGTTTTCTAGCCACACCTTCTCTAAAACATTTTTATTCATTTTACTTAAGTTCACTTTCTTAGCTTGTTGTCCAGATCTTGACGGTAATCCCTCCCAGTTTTGTGTCATTTGCAAATTTAGCATGTTTATGAAAACATGCTATTTATGTTGTCACAGAAATCACTGACCTAAAAATAGTGTCAGTGCCAGCTGTACTCGATATTGCTTCATTTCATCTCCCCTCACAAACAGTATTAGAACTACTGGCCCCAGAAAGGTTCCTGTGTTCATCAAAATGCAAACAATAGCTAGAATAAACTAACAAAAGCTGCCTCCACCATTTCTATAAAAATGCCATTTCATGTCAGTCACTATTTGTAAAAGTTCAAAGACAAACTAATTTTAAAAAATAACGAAGAGGAACAATCCTTTTAATATAATGCACAGAAAGCAAGACATCAGTTTAAAAAAAATATTTAATGCTGCCCAAAACGTATAAAAATACAGTAAGAATGGCAGTACATTACAAAGTAGTCTCTCCTAATTTGTTCCTTTTACATCTTTCTACAGTTCTTCCAAGCATTTAAAAAACACTTAATACATCAAATTTATAAGATTTGCAAAGTCTTCTTGCTGGTGGGTGCTCTTCGTCCCCTGGATGTATAGTTTACGTTGTAAACAGATAATTGTGAGGCACTCTAGAGATTTATCAAACCTCACTTTGATTCCCGGAGAGGGCTTCAGTTCTTGCTTTGCATGTCAATGGTTCAAAATTTATAGCTTCAGAACATTCACAGATCATGGAGATTTAGGTGTCAGTCAATCTCGGCCTACAACATATAATACAAAAAAAAGTCACCAATTCAGTACACATTTAACCCCCTCCCCCCACATGGATACACACAAACACATGACTTACAAGAACTTAAAAAAAAAAGGCAACCAAAAAGTGTTCCAACATTCCACATTCAATCATCAGACTAATTGTTCCAGTTGTCTGTGGTAAAAATTGTTCATCATTCTCTTTCTCATCTAGAAAATGGTGGTGCTATGAGGTGAGTTTATATCAAAACATTGTAATTTAGAGTCCTCTTTGCAGATTACCACCAAAAATTTTAGAGAAGACTATTATTTTCCAGTTCCCCTCAAAATCTCATAATGGTCCTCATGTGACATACTGCCAGGTGGGCTTTGTAAAACTAGGTCCCTGGAGTAGTTTATCAAGATGAGTGTTTGCCAATTTCCTATTATTTGGTGGTTATGTTAATCCAATAGCAGTGTTATTAACGCGAGTGTAAGATGCCTATATTCTTAAAAATATAGTTTTTTACTAGCAGTCTTGCTTCTTTTTGTCAAATAATATTAATGACAATCAGAGAATTAAGGTTTCCAATGTCACAGGTTATATTATAAATTATTAGTGTAAAAATAGAGACAAAAATAATTTATTATATTTAATATCAAAGCTAAAAGAAATAAGCATGAGAGCCCAAACCAGCATGTCATAGTATTGACAGGTGAAATGACTTTCAAAATGGGTACAGAGACTGGACCTGCAAATTCAATGGCAAAAGTAATTCTGTGAGGAAATTTCCTCTGCTGTGTAGGATGACATTTTCTCTGCAACTTATAGTTAGTCAGTCAACATTTATTAAGTGCCTAATATGTGCCAGACACTGTGATGAGCCCCAAGGATACAAAAAGCTGTCTTGAGTATGGAGAAGATATGAATTGCCTTGCGTCACACAGCCAATATCTGTCAGAGGGCGGGATGAAACCAAGTTCTCTTGATTTCAAGGTTGGCTCTCTATCCAGTATGCCATGCTGCTGCTCATTTTAAGATAAACTTACTATTTTCTTGAAGATTTGCCAACCACCCAATTTTATTCAGGTTAATGCTATTGTCTACCCCTGCAAAAATGTACTTCTCACTACAGTATCTCTAAATAAATGAAACACATCACACTCACAATTTGACCAATCAACCCCCCCTAAATTTTAAAAATTTATTTAAAAATTCAGTCTGCCTACCCCACTTTTTAAACTAGGCACCTACAGCTTTGACATACTTAGAAAGGTTCTTTTGCTCTGCTGCTTGAACACGGCCAGTCAAGTCTTTAATGGAAACTCTCTCATCTTTAAATTGTTGATTCTAAGTAACACTTTGGATGATTAACAGAGGTATCTCCCAAGAATCCTCAGTGTCTAAGGTGGCATGCATAGCAAGACAAGGGCAGTTAGTCACAAAGAGTAATCTGTATTCATTTCCCAGGTAGCTACTAAAAGCTCTGATACTAAAAGTTTAAATGAAGAAACAATATTAAGCAAATTCTTTTTGATTCAGAGACCATGAGACCACGGTAATGGGCAAGGTTTATTCTGGTGGGATTGTTTCTTTTTTGAGTGTGTAGAAGTATGGCTCTATAAAAAATTACTATTTGGGCCAGTTTGAGTTTCAACAGATGGTGCTATTTGTAATAGCCTTTAATCCACCCTTGATCCAGTTCAGATCTCCAAGTTTCAAATATTTCACGTATCTATCTACTATATTTAAAAGAGTCTGGCAGACACATTGTGGCAAAGATAGAGGTCATTAAAAAAAAATTATAGCCCCATTAATGTTTCTTTATTGGTATGTTGTAGGGAGAGGTCTGTAAGAACAAATAAAAATTAGGTGTGTTAGTCAACTTTTAAAAATATTTTATTTTCAAGAAAGACAAAGCATATTATTATTTGTTAATTTTTATTTTATTTAAATACTATGATTACTTCTCACAACAAGAGAAAATGAAATAGCAAGTTAGATTAAATCTAAACTAAATGTGGTTAGTGATTCTTGTATTTGGATAAAGTGTTTACGCAAGATACTTATTTCATTAAACCATTCATTTTCCTTAATCTACAATACCATAGCAACTTAATATACTAATGGAAAATTCTGCTCTCTGGTTTAAATGAAAAGCAAGAGAAGGTCAAATCTTACACAAGGGCAATTTTTGTCCCTGGGTATTTATGCAAAGCTCACATGACAATGATGGCAAAGCACAAAAATCCCTAAGCAATGTTTTGTACAGGGAAACACTACCCCAACTCTCTTTTCTAAGTCAAAGACTTAGTATCCTACGGTTTTTGGTTTTTTTTTTATGGTGGTGTCAAGAAATGAATAGAATTATAACTGCATATTTCGGATGAATATTATTGTTAAGTTAGACATTTGAGATGCAATGAGGAAGATATATTCACCATTTTCTTGAAAGAGAATGTGAAGTTAAAAAAATGTCAATGTTGTCCTAAATGAAAAACTTCAAATAACATACTTATTAAGTAACTAGGACCGATCAGACTATGTAATATAAGCAGCTGTAATGACTAAGTTCTTCAAATCTTCAAATTCCATACGAAATGTAAAACCAATTTCTTGATTTAGGATAACTGAATTTAAAAGACAGCATTTTTCAACTATTTGTCCTTAATGGTACTGTGTGTTCCAAGTCGGGTGATAGGGAGGTATATTTCAAAATTTTTACTGAGTTTTCAATAATAATACAAAAGCCCCTTGGACAAAGTTTATTATGTGAATCAGTGACTACAATGAAAAATGTTACTGATTAGGGGAAAATAAAAAACCCTACAGGAAAAAGGATCAGAAATAACCGTAAAAAAATAGGATGCTCCCCAAAGGAGAATAAAAATCTCTCAAGGATCCAAGCGGTAAAGAGGATACTATTTATCTGGAGATTAGGGAAAGAAAAATCCTGCGGACCATCACTCTGAGGAGTCCTTAGAGCAACGTAACTGTTAAAGAAAGAAAGGTTCTGTTGCTGAAGAAGAAATGTCAGGGCTCAAAACACACCCAATTTTCAAATCAATCATTCTAGGAAAGAACAATGAAAGTAAAAGAACTTAGATTCCCTGGATTACCCACTAATTTGCTGGGCTAGTGCTAAACACATAATAGGCATTCAATAAATACTTGATGAGTCCAGTTGCCCTGTTAAACCAGAAGTTGATGAGAGAGCACACAAAATAAACACTAAAATGAAATAGCCCTGCCGATTTTCCACTTTGTTCTTAGCAAGGCAACAACTTGTGAAGTCATCCCAAAATATTGTTTTTCAAGAAAGATACATTTAACAAAGAGCAAACTCAAGCAACAAAACTAGAAACACATGAATGAGTTTTCTTTAGCCCCCACAATAACAGATGATCCAATAGGTATCCAGATATTTGAATTTAAAGTCATTAAGACTTGGTTTTCTATCGTGTAATTTCATAAGGTAGAAATAAAAAAGTTCCCTGTTGCATGCACATTAATATAAATTTTTTTCTAAAGATAATCATTTAAATGCAAAACAAAAACAAAACAACCAAAAACAAAAACAAAACAAAACAAACCCACCCTAAAATATAGGCTACTAAAGGCATGAAATACCACCATGAGTGCTATATGTTTAAGAATATAGATCTTGTTTTTGTGAATACACACCTCTGTTAAGTCCAAACTGGCAGTACTTGCAACACCTGGGGTCAGGAACAAAAAGCAGAATCCACCAACCAGTTAGATACAATCTATGAGGTTTTATTGACTGCTCATTGTGCCCTAGATTGAATTGAAGGATGTGGCTAATCTTTTATGGCCCTGAAAGGCCAACCCAATGGTTATTCTCTTCCACCTAACTACCCCCATCTTATTCTCCACTCAACTGTCTCTACCCAGGCTTGGACTTTATACAAATGCAGAAGGGATGAACTTGGGTTTAGAGAACTCCAACTCCTATGTGAAGTATTAGTCCTAAAACATTATGATATTTGGTTTATATGACTTAAAAAGAAAAGATGTTCATAGATTTCTCTTAAGGTCAAAATTAAAATTCAAGGGAAAAATCAATTTCTGGTGTTCATCGTATAATAACATAGCATAGCTGTTCATGTGTCCTTTATAGCCTCGTATAAAGTAGATAAATTTTTTGGAAATGCATTCACTGATGTGAATTTAAAATGTATAGCAGATAGTAAATAAGAAAATTTTAAATATCATCAAAACTTCATGTTTGTATCTGCGATAATTATAAAGCATACATTCACACAGATAAAAATGCTTCTCTCACTTTTCTGAGAATGGTTTGACTCTAATCCTTGAATGTCATTTTAGAAATTAACAGCAGGAAACATCTCTATCTGCAGAAGAGACTCCAAATACTGGACCTCCCTAAATCTGGTCAACTGATGCTGAAAGCAAACAAGTAATTATTGCAAAAAGTGAGGTACTCTATTGTACAAACTAACTTTTTATAACCTATTTTAAAAAAGGTAAGTGCAAATTTATACAAATGTTATTCAGCACAAAAGAGCACAAGAAAAGCACAGATAAATAAGAGAAATGGCCACATAGACCCCACATATTATGTAAAGCAAGTTACAACTTCTGCATGACAGAACTTTTATCAGAGCTGTCATTAAATGGACAACTTGACTAGCACAGGGCCTAGTACATATTAAGTAAGCACTTAATAAAAACTCATTGACTGGACTTCACTAATCACTGTCACTTCCTTTCCCTTCTCATGACCATCCTTTGGTAGATTCTAAAAGAGCATGGGATGAACAAGGGCACACACAAAGAAAAGCAAGAGGCAAAAGCATTTGGATTATTCCCCAAACCTTCTGAATATGTAATGAATATAACTAATTGTGTTATCAGAATACTTTGAAAAATCACTTTTTTTGCCCTCCTAATAACTTACTAGAACTGGAACATGGCTATTAACCTAAGTAGACTGGGAAGTCCCAAAACAGAAAGAATTGTATTCTATACCAGTTGTAAATTTCACAAAGAAATGTAGAAAGAATTAATAGTCATTTGGCATAAAGCAGCCTTTGATAAAATTTATTATTACTTCATTTACTTTCTTAGCCAAAAGAAAACAGTACTGACTTGCATTAGAGATGTGTGAGAGAGCAGAAAAGGAGGTGGGCTGGCTGTATAGTAAGAATACAGGATAACATACAGCCTGAGCACTGTACTGGGATTCATAAAAACATTAAGAGAGCAAGAGGAAAATGTCCATTACATTGGACTGATCCTTTATGGCAGATTTGTAGAAATGCACTGACAATAACTGCCCAAGATAAGGCATGACTGGGTAGAGATCTGCACCAAAGTAGGAAGTAATCACACTGATGAAATCATGAATCCATTTGACCACTTTCCTGGGTTAGGCCAAACACTATGATGACAGAAGAGCATCCAGACACAAACTTGAAAACAGAGTAAACAGCCATTCTGAGAAACAAATCAAACCACTGTTTATTCTCCTTACTTCTTGAACCTAAGGAACCAATACTCTAGTTAATAAAAATTGAACTATAGAGTTAATACACCTCTGTGTAATAGCTAATGAAATTAATGTCTCAAGCATATTAATTTTAAAAAATGAAATGTCTATCTTGAATTGTAAACTCCTAGCTTAGAATACAAACTTCTAGATGATAATGGTTCCTAGATTTAGAACGACAAAGAACTTTGGATCTCATGAAATCCAACATCTATATTTTCCCAGGGAGGAAAACTAATGGTCTGACGGTCAAAGAGATAGAAAATATCTGCACTAGAATACAAATCTAGGTTCTTGAATTCTAAATCTAATATTATTTCTACTATAATATGCTGGTAATAGCTATGCAATTCTTCATTAATAAATGAATCTGTAATTGCTGGACAAATTTCCAAGATTATCAAAACAATACCACAAACTTTTATGAATCTATTTTTGTTCAGTCATTTTCAGTAGTGTCTGACTTTCTTGTGACCCCATTTAGGGTTTTCTTGGCAAGGATACTGGAGTGTTCTGCCATTTCCTTCTCCAGTTCATTTTACAGATGAGGAAACTGAAACAGTTAAGTGACTTGCCCAGGGTCATGTAGCTACTACTAAGTGTCTGAGGCTGGATTTGAACTCAGGAAGAAGAGTTTTCCTCATTTCAGGCCCAGCACTCTATCCACTGCACTACCTAGCTGCCCTACAACATTGGTAAATGTTGTTCAGGTAAAATCTTCCAGTGTTTAAAGTTCTGCCTACTGAATAACGTTTTCCAGGACTTTCACAAGAAAAAGTAAACTTCCTCCAGGATTTAAGTCTTTGCAAGGGCTCATTAGTAGTGAGTTTCTACTATACTGGTTCTCACAAAGGACATGTTAATCAAAGTAAAGAAAAGTAAGAATAAAAAGCAGAGTTAAAACAGAGATATATAATACTCTAGAACTGTGAATTATTCCAAAATGGAGAGCGGTGTAAATAGTGAAGACATGAATGGATAGTGTCTTTTTAGCACTGACTACCTACATATATACAGGTTCATATAGATTGAGACTTGCAAGAGAGCTTTGAGACCATTGAGTCTAAACCCTTCATTTTATAGATGAGGAAACTGAGGCGCACAGAGGGATAAGGACTTGCCCAAGATCCAGAGCTTTGACTACAAATGCATTGTTTTTCCCAGTACATCACGGAAGTGTTATAAAAATTTTCTTTCAACAGATCCAACTCCAGCTGGTTGATTAACTAAATCTAATATCACATGTAACCTGAGATTCAAATATACTCTGCAAATACTGAATCAAAAGGAAAAAAACAAACCAAGTTGGAAAGCAAGGATACTGCAGGGAATAAACTTAGTTTTGGATAATGCCCCAAAATGTATGGTCTTGGTACCAGAAGAGATGTAATGTAAAAATGCATATGAAATGCCTTCTGACTATTTCCTCGACTAAAAGTTTAAAGAAAACAATACTGAATTAGGACACAGGCACAAGTTAAAAAATACTTATTTAATAAGTAGCTGTATCACCTACAATCTATATTAAGTATTTTCAACGTAATTGAACACTTTCAACAATTTCAACCAAAACATTTTAAGATGCTTATCTATACTATCTATATTTCCCTGAAAATTCCAAATATTTGCAATGTAAATTGAAACAAAATACAGACAAGCTAAACGTTGAATGGAATGTTGGAACTTTAATAAAGCTAGCACTCTGAAGAGCATTCTAAACTCTGAACATAGCTTCTATTAAAACAATGTGCTTTTAAAAGCCAAAGGTTTTTTGGTTTTTTTTTTTCCCCAACAATCTCATTAAGAATTTAAAGGGACACGGTCAGGCTGTGAAATTAATCTTTTAACCAAATAGTTTAGAGAACTTTAAAATTCACTTGGGAACATAAAAGATTAAGCCAAATGTTCAATTTTCATTCAGTTTAGGAAAATGAAACTACAGACTGGGATTAAGTGGTGGCTAATATTTTACTTCTTCAATCTCACGCATTACCCTCAATTATAGTCTTAGTATATTGTCACTGAAATTTTTATGAAAATATTTTTATAATGAACCATAGAAAAATAAATTTTAAAGAGGCTTACATTTTGGATTAAGAGTTACCTGACAGTGTCCCTATAAGCAGCATTTTTCTTTAAATTTTTTTTGGGGGAATTGCTTTTGGTTTATTCTTCAGTGTGGGAAATAGCAAAACACAATGGAATGCAAAATATACAGTAGAAATTGCTCTGTCAGACTTTTAGTCACTAATACCAAATCTCTAGTAATAATGAAAATTTATATGGTACATCTAATTCAATGCACAAACAAGAAAATTCAGTTCCAAAATAAAATTTTTTTGGGTAACAGATCTTTTCAAACTGGGTTTTTTGTTTTTTCAAAAGTACAGTTAACTACAAAAGGATTAAATAGGCAATTATAAAATATATTTATCCTAAGAATATAAAATGTTGATGCCCATGTTGAGAATACATTACACATTTTGCACATCTTTAAAGATCATTTGTTTTAATGGAGATAAAACCACAATGTTTATTGCTTGTATCAGGTGTGTGAATTAAAACCTAGACAACCTACAAAGATATATCCCTCTGGTCAAGGGCTTTTTCAGCTTAATTTCGTGAAATGTAACTTTTTAACTGTATCAACACATTAGCAAAAAAAAAAATTATAAACTTTTCTTGAAAACAAACATTAATATCTTTATTTTTATAGCCGTTTACAGTTTGGTTTTTCAGAAGTACCTGCAGGTCAAAGTCCTGAGATGTTGACTTGTGACTGATTTCCATCACTTATCTGGTTGGTGTCTATTCTACTACGCCATTTTCAGGTACGAGTAGGGAGCTTGCTGCTAAGAGACAAAGCCCTAGCGATAAACTGCAGCAGCAACTCAATCAACTACTAGTGCAGAAGCTTGCTGTGCAAATTAAGGCTTTACTTGTAAGGAATACTGCTGAGAATACAATGTCCAGCAAGCAAAAGCGCCAACCAAAATGAGTGTACCAAACCCCATCTTAGTGAGAATAGGTTTCCAATATAACCACCTTTTTCTTTTTCGTTCAGTCTCACTTAGCCTCTGTTTCATCTGCTGCACCTTTTGAGCTGTATTAGCTTTTCTGTCCTCTCGGTATCGTTTCCGCATGGCACTACAAACAAACAAATACATAAGCAAACTAATTAGTTGAATTTTATTTTCTACTTAAGACAAAAGAAACAGAGCAAAGAGAAATACCTCCCCCAATATACTAATTCCATAGAAATATAAAGCACTTGAACACAACAAAAACCCCAAACCCTTGATGCTCCAAATGACTTCTAAACTTAATGTGAAAAATGCAATCAATTTCTAGAAAAGTTTTCTACCTGAATGTGACCTCAAAACTGAAGTCAAAGCTTTGCTAAGGAGGCTTCTGTAGAGTACTTATGTTTTGTTGGTTGTTGTTTTTAAAAGTAGCCAGAGGAGAAGGAGCTTAAGTATGAGAACAGGACCTAAAGCACTCTTTTACCATCAGGTTTATCTTAGAATTTTCATCATCTTCTGGAAGCTTTGGCTTTCTAAAGTTTACATCTAGTTGACATTTCTCTATTCTGTCCTAACCTCGTTTTAATGAAAATCCTTCAATTCTATGATATTCTGTGACAGAAGCTGCAAGAAAAGTTCTTTCTTTCCTGAAAATCATTTCAAATCTGAGTAATACACCTTAAGGAGTCTGGCTAGACAAGGAGTATTTCCAGTGTGAGAAACCAATCACAGGTAAGTGTTGGCCATTTAATTTACCAAGGAAGAAGGGTTAATGCAAAGATCACTAAACTTGGTAATTAAAGAAGCCTGGATTCGAATGCTGGCTCTGACACATAAAATTTAATGAATTTCAAATCAACTTAATTTCTTCAAACCTGTTTTCTCACAGAGATAACAATATTTAATTCACACCAAAGAACTGTTGTAAGACAAATATTTTGTAAATCTTAAGAGAAACACGAAGTATAACACACATATACTGTCTCTAACACCTTAGCATAAAGGTGATATGGTAGGATTTCTTTAGACCTTCCATAACAGACCTTGTGAAAAAGGGGGCATGCAGACATCTAACTAATGTGGCAAGATAGAGTTCATAAACTTATAAATACATGATGTGACTGTTTAGTAGACTCAAATGCTGAGTTTGGGAGATGTGGCTTTGAATCCTACCTTCCGTGCTTGTTTACTGTGTGATCACAAAAATGTCCCTCACCTGTTCCCTCAACTGCAAAATGGTAATAATACTGCCTATGTCCCAGGGGTGTTTGTGAGGCAACTTACAACTATACACATGTGAATGGTGATTACTTTTATTACTATGAAATACATGGAGAAACATCACTGGATTACACAGATACTCTATACATTCATATTTGTATATTCAAATATCTGAATGATATTGTTATGAAGATGCTTTCTGCTAATTTTCTCTGTGGTATTTATTATGCTTTCTCTTAATTCCCCACCTACTCCTGTTTGATTCCTTGATAAGTGTGATACTTTTCCACACCAAGGTGTAAGTGTTCAATCCTCTTTTTCTATTTCATATAAAAATGAAGCTCATCTAAGGGCTACCCCCTCACTCCTTCCTTCATGTTTATATACTGTCCTCAACCCCTCAAATTAATGAAAGTAGAATGTTTTATTCACCCCCTTTTCTTTATTTCTATCCTGGCGTATTCCCTTGTTCACTCTCTCTTCTTTGTCCTCTTAAATTCCTCAGAATACAACCAATCCACTCCCAAGATCTGTTTTTCTTATAACTCCCTCAAAACCCTTTGAAAACATTATGGTTCTGAAAGGAATGTTTCTTCTCTTCCATTCAAATGTTTGCATCACACATCATCATCCCATAGCTCCATTCAATTGCTCAAATACATTTATCTTTCTAAATTTCTCTGAAATCTTGTGTTTGTATTTCAAAATTCCTATTCAATTTTGGTTCTTTCTTTAGGAATGCTTCAAAGCCTTCTATATTTCCTTACAAATCTATTTCCTCCTATAGTTATGTTCAACTCAGCAGAATAAGTTATTGTTAATTGTCTTTTGCCTTTGGAATACTGTATTTCAAAATGTTTCTCACTTATAATGGAACTTACCAGGTTTTATGTGAACTTAACTATAGTTCCTCAGAACCTGAATGCCTTCTTTCCTTCTGTTATTTTTTTTTTCAGGTTGTTGAGAGAGATCTGGATTTTGACTAATACTTTTGGGATTTCTCCTTTTGGGGTTCCTGTCAGGGGATGACTAGTGGATTCTTTTCTGTCTTTACTTTGCCCTTTAATTCAAACAGGTCCTCATTTATAATTTTTTGAAATACAGTGTCTAAGTTTTAAAAAAATCCTGATTTCCAGGGAGTCTAATGATTCTAGGTCAAGTGTTTGTGATTAGGTAGTTTACATTTTTAAACAGATAAATTGTCAATCTTGTTCTAACATTTCTTGTGATTCATGGAGGCACTGACTTCTCTTGGGTCCATTCCAGTTTTCAGGGATACCATTTCTTGGGTATTCACCATTTTTCCTTCCAAGCCACTTATTCTCCTTCAAATTCTTTCCTTAAGAACGTTTTCCCCCACTTCTTATCTCATGCTTCATTATTTCCCATCACTTATATAGTGGAAAACTGTTTTCTTTGCTTTTCTGCCTACAGTTGTTATGGAGTTATGATTTGCAATAATTTTTTATACGAGTTGGACTTGGATTCACTTGTGTCTCCACCATGCATTGAGTTTATGAACTGGGGCTTTGGGCCAATGGCCAAGCTCCACTACCTGCTGCATTTTTGTGTGAAATGGTTCGGTTTGTCTCACTCTGTGTCCCCTAGGTTTTTGTGCTGACTGCCACCTCCTGGGGTTCAGGAGGGTCTCTTGGGTCCTCTATAATTTATTCAGGCTCATGCAAATTTCAGAATTTTGTCCAAAGATCGGGGGTGACAATGGTTACCTTGCCTCCTTCAAACAGCCATCTTGGCAGGAGGTTCCAATGTAATACTGAATAATCACCTAATACATGAAAAGCACTTGGGTATAATAGGGGGAGGCATAATTCACATTAATATAGTGCCCTAAGATTTATAAAGCACTTTCCTTGAAATGCTCCTGTGAAATAGGTAATGTAAATATTAATATCCCACTTTACAAATGAGAAAACAGGCTCAGAAGTGAAGTGATTTGTCCATAGTTGCATATTTATTTAAGTACCAGAACTGACACTTGAACATAAGTCTTCTGCTCCTAAATTCAGTCCTTTTTGAACAATACCATGCTGCCTTTTCTCATTAACTGGCCTTTACAGCATAGGTAATGGGTAATCAATCAAGGTATTTTGACAAAACGATAACAACAGCTAACATTTATAGTCCTTTAAGGTTACATCTTTCAAATCTTATCTAATTCCATCCAGAAAGGTGACAAATACTAAGTACTATTATAGGAAGAAGAAATTAGCATCTAAATAGGATGGATTTGAGAAGAATGAGTGCATGAAACAAACTGAGAGACTACTGATCCAGGAATTAGGTGGCAAGGTCTAGGATGGTTGCAGTGCATACTAAAAGGACAAGACATAGGCAAGAAACATTGTAAAGAAATAACAAGACTTGTGCTTAACTGGTAATACAGGAGGAAGAAAAATAGTCATGGATGTTGGTTTTAAAGCTGGGTGAATCTAAGAATGGCAGGAAAAAATAGAGAAATAAATACATTTATGGGGGAAACAAGGACAAAGAAGATCAGCACACTACAGATATGGCAGACTTAAGATGCTAAAGGGATATTCAAATGGAGATGCAGTTGGAAATCTCGAAAGGGAAGAAAAAAGCCCAAGAAGTAGGAGAAAAACCATAATACTGTAGTTCCACTGAACTTAATTCACTTTAAAAATAAGTGTCTACTAAGGACAAAGCACTGTGTATAAAAACAAAAAAAACATGACATTCATGGCTCTCAAGGAGATTAAGGATGGTGACAAGCAGATTGGACAGTTAAAAAAAAAAAATCCACAAAAAAGTAGGATGATAAACACTAGCCAGAACAGGAAAAAAAAACAAAGCCGATCTGGACTAGGACTACTTCTAGCTGAACCTTACTAAAAAAGGTGAGAACATGATGACAACAATAAAAATGAAACTGTTAAGTACCAGAAATAGTATAGATGGGAAAAAAATTAAGACAAATAACACAAGATATTTTCAAATGGACAAATGATATATTTGAATAACTGAAGTAAGAATTAACACTGTCAAGGAAAATTACAAGCACAAATAAAAGCTTGTGGAAATGAACAAGTTACAGAAGGAACTGAAGAATTAAGATGCGAAAAAGAACTAGGAGTAAATAACACTTCCTCACACTTGCATTTACGTATGTATAGAACTTTAAGGTTTACAAAGAATTTTGCTCATAAAACCCCTTTAAAGTAAGCTGTGCAAATAAAATTATTCAATGGTACGGAAGAAGAAACTGTGTCTTATAGTTCCTTTACATCTTCTGTAATACTAGGTATACAGGATATACTCAATAAATCAATGTGGAAGTGAGCAGAATAATTTGGAGCTTTGACTTCCATGACTCTACAAAGCAAGACTATTTAAAAGAAGTCACTGTCCAATAAACCTGTCTAAACATGAAAAAAAAAAAACACCAAGCTTTTTTCTAGCATATTAATTCCATGAAACTTACCTTTCAGTGCTCTCTTCTACTGTATCTTGCATCTTGGTGGTAGAGAGTTCAGTAATGTTTATTTTGTCACCTTTTTCATCTTCTTCAAACCCCATCCTATTCCCATTGTACTTTCCAGTAATTATTGTAGTTGGATGAGGTGGTGAATGCTCATAGTTAGGTGCCTCATCTTCATTGGAAAGTTCTTTCCACCGCTTCTAAATTGGGAGAAAAGTACAACATGAGGGTTAATAAAATACCTCATCTTCATTACAAAGTTCTTTCCATCATTTCTAAAAGGGAAGAAAAGTGTAACATGGAGCCTATAAAAAAAAATCCTTCAGTTCAATGTTTCATAACATACACCATTAGCCACTTCATCAATTTAAAATACCTCACCAATTATAATAACCAAGGGTTAGCAACACTTCCTCTTTTCTAAAGCCATTTATTAAAAAATTTTTTACTAGAACCTCATGATAGCATTTTGAGAAGTATTTAGAGCAAGTATATATATACAGCTCATGTCCTTGTCCAAGAGAATTTTCTAACTGAAGTCGTAAAGCAATCTCTTACCTTCTAGTGGTAATGAAAATGGAATATTTGGCATGATCTAGTTCCTGATCAAATTACAGAGAAGAGCCTGGTGATAGGTCATCTGCCAGTTTTTTTATCTCAGTGTGCTTCTGCCTAGTCTGCCTTACAGTGCGCTAGAACTCAAAGATATGAGAACTGACCTATCCTTGTACTCTCTTTCCCTGGATCCAAACAGCTGACAACAGGGAGCTGCATCCCTCATTGTACTCTTCATTATCACCTCTACCACAATGATAAGCAAGAGGAAAAGAATATGAGGACAGTATAGGCACACAGAGAAATAGAAAACCATTGTTTCTAGGAATGGCTTTAAAGATACACATATATAGATATAGCCTACAGTCAGAAGGCCATTGTAATTCTTCAAAATGAGACCTAGACAGTTGGTAACTTAAGAATTGGTCTAACTAACCTGGAAACCAAATGGAAAATATGACCCTAAAGTCACTAACGAGTATCTATCTTTTGACCCTGCAACATTCCTGAGAGTTCAAGGAAAGAAAATATTGAAAGCAACTCTTTTGGTGATAACAAAGAAATGGAAACCAAGGGCTTGCTCACCAAATGGGAAATGGCTGAAAAAAACTAAAGCATATGGCCTCTGAATCAAGAACACCTGAAATCAAGTCCTACCTCTGACACAAACTAGCTCTGTGATTCTGAGCAAGTAACCACCTATCTTGGTGGCCCAAGAAACTCTAAGATATATGATCAGTTGACATTCATCAATAAGAGGGGGTTTCCATGCCAAATGTTTACCATAACCACAAAATTACAGATCCAGATTTTTTAAAAAAAGTTTTAGTTTGAAATTGTTCTTTTAAAATTTCATTTAGTATTTAACAATTTATTTTTTCCTTAAATAAAAAAATAATACAAAATACCCTTTAACCCTGTTTGACCTTCCTCTGCTTCTATAGATACCCTTCTAATAATCACACAAGTTTTAAGCTGTTATGACAGCCTTATTCAGGGACCAATAAAAAGACATACTGCTGGAGGATATGAAGTGTATCAATCTTGGAAATTGTAGCTATCTGAAAGAATGTTTTACAGGGAGTGGAGCCAAGATGGTGGAGCAGAAGGACAGACCTGCTATAGCTCTACCCCCAAAGACCATAAAATACCTGTAAAAAAATTACTCTAAACAGATTCCAGAGCGGCAGAAGCCACAAAACAACAAAATGAAAGAGATTTCCAGCCCAACACAGCCTGGAAGGCCAATAGGAAAGGTCTATTGCCCTAGGCTCACAGTAGAGCGCAGTGTGGCTTTAGCCACACATAGCAGGGACAGGGCTGCAGCAGGCTTCAGGGCGCAGAATCTCAGGCAGCAGCTGCAGTTCCCAGATTTCTCAACCCATATATGCCAAAGACAGTTTCAAAGGTCAGTGAGAAAACTCTTTCACTTAGGTGAGAAAGGAACTCGAAGTGGACCCAACCCCAGGGCAGCAGCGTCCATTTTCGGAGCCCTTTGCCTAAAGACCTGGGGGAACTGAGAGGTTGATCTGGGTCTCAGTTGTGAGTGGCAGTCCTGGGGTGAGGAGGAGTGTTGGTGTGGTGGAGCTGATGGAGCCTTTGGAGAGGATCCTAGGCAGGAAAGCTTGTGGTTGCTTCTAGACCACAGCGAAGGTCAGGAGAGGAAATAAACTCCTCTCCCTTGATTGTGCCACCTTGGAGGAAGTGAGAACTTACAGATACCTAGACTATACCCTCCACTTGATAAAGGATTCAAAAGTCAAGTAACTGGCTGGGAAAATGCCCAAAAAAGGGAAAAAAAGTAAGACTACAGAAGGTTACTTTCTTGGTGAACAGGTATTTTCCTCCATCCTTTCATAAGAGGAAGAACAAAGAATACCATCAGAAGAAGACATCAAAGTCAAGGATTCTACATTCAAAACCTCCAAAAATAAATACACAATGGTCTCGGGCCATGGAAGAACTCAAAAAAAGATTTTGAAAATCAAGTAAGAGAGGTGGAGGAAAAATTGGGAAGAGAGATGACAGTGCAAGAAAATCATGAA
Organism: Potorous gilbertii; assembly: GCA_028658325.1. NCBI lineage: Eukaryota > Metazoa > Chordata > Mammalia > Diprotodontia > Potoroidae > Potorous > Potorous gilbertii. The sequence goes on from CM053773.1 coordinate 67,687,034, forward strand.
AAGCAAAGTTTTGGAGACCCAAAAAAATGCTGAAGAAAATAACACCTTGAAAAATAGGCTAACTCAACTGGCAAAGGAGGTCCAAAAAGTCAATGAGGAGAAGAATGCTTTAAAACAAAGAATTAGCCAAATGGAAAAGGAGGTTCAAAAGCTCACTGAAGAAAATAGTTCTTTAAAAATCAGAATGGAGCAGATGGAAGCTAATGACTTTATGAGAAACTAAGAAATTACAAAACAAAACCAAAAGAATGAAGAAATAGAAGATAGCGTGAAATATCTCATTGGAAAAACAACTGACCTGGAAAATAGATCTAGGAGAGATAATTTAAAAATTGTTGGTCCATGATAAAAAAAAAAAAGAGCCTAGACCTCATCTTCCAATTAATTATCAAGGAAAACTGCCCTGATATTCTAGACTCAAGGATAAAATCAATATTGAAAGAATCCACTGATCACCTCCTGGAAGAGATACAAAAAGAAAAACTCCTAGCAATATTGTATCCAAATTCCAGAGTTCCCAGGTCAAGGAGAAAATACTGCAAGTAGTCAGAAAGAAACAATTCAAGTATTGTGAAAATGCAATCAGGATAACACAAGATCTAGCAGCTGCTGCATTAAGGGATAGAAGGGCTTGGAATATGATGTTCCAGAAGTCAAAGGAACTAGGATTAAAACCAAGAATCACCTACCCAGAAAAACTGAGTATAATACTTCAGGGGAAAAAATGGTCATTCAATGAAATAGAGGACTTTGAAGCATTCTTTTTTTTTTTTTGGAAGACTGAATCAAAACATTTATTCAGACACCAGAAAGCCAAATCCATCATAGTAACAAAAATCTATACACAATAACAATGCAGAGAACAACACTATCCCCAAGTTTTCCCCCTACAAACCAATCACAAGAGGCCCCCTTAAACAAAACCACAAACAAGCCCTTTCTTTCACTCACACTAGCCTGCTTGTTGCCTGCACCTTTCCTAGCTCTGTTCTCATGACTAACTTCCTCTCAGTTCTGCTCTAACTCCTCCTCTTCCTGTTCTACTTTGAAGCATTCTTGATGAAAAGATCAGAGCTAAATAGAAAAACTGACCTTCAAACACAAGAATCAAGAGAAGCATGAAAAAGTAAACAGCAAAGAGAAATCATAAGAGATTAACTAAAGTTGAACAGTTTACATTCCTATATGGAAAGATAATATTTATAACTCCTGAGACTTTTTCCAGTATTTGGGTAGTTGGGGGGGGGATTATATACATATAGACAGAGGGCTTAGGGTGAGTTGAATAGGAAGGGATGATAATCTAAAAAAATAAAATTAAGGGGTAAGAGAGGAATATATTGAGAGCAGAAAGGGAGAAATGGAATGGGGCAAATTATCTCTCATAAAAGAGCCAAGAAAAAGCTTTTCCAATGGAGGGGAAAAGGGGGGAGGTGAGAGGGGAAAAGTGAAGCTTACTCTCATCACATTTGACTTAAGGAGGGAATAACACTCAATTTGGTATGAAAATCTATCTTACACTACAGGAAAGTAGGGGAGAAGGGGAGAAGTAGGGTATGGGGGGATGATAGGAGGGAGAGCAAATGGGAAGAGTGAGTAACTAGAAGTAAATCCTTTTGAGGAGGGACAAGATCAAAAGAGAAAATAGAATAAATGTGGGGGGGCAGGATAGGATGGAGGGAAATAGTCTTTCACAACATGCCTATTATGGAAGTCTTTTGCATAACTACACATATCAAACCTATATTGAATTGCTTGCCTTATCAGTGGGAATGGGTGGGGAGGGAGGAAGGGAGAGAAGTTGGGACTCAAGTTTTAGGAATAAATGTTTAGAATTGTTTTTGCATGCAACTGGGAAATAAGAAATACAAATAATGGGATACAGAAATCTATCTTGCCCCACAAGTAAAGAGGGAAGATGGGGATAGGGGAAAGTAGGGCAGATGGAGGAAAGGGGTAATTTGAATGCATGATTTCTTGGGGTGGGGAGAGGGGAGAGATGGGGAGAAAAATTGGAACTCAAAATCTTTTGGAAATAAATATTGAAAACTAAAAATAAATTAATTAATTAAAAGAAAAAAGACTGTTTCACAGGTTCTCCTCAAAGAGAAGCAATTAAAAGAACCAGTGGAGTTGGTTTTATTGTGCACCCAAACGCAAAAAGAAACAATATTTCATGGAATATTTGGTCAACTAGTATTGCAAATGTTAAATTAGCTCCAGATACTACTATGAAAATTACTTTAACTATATGTTAACATCTGTAGTACATAGTGAAAATAAAGAGAAATTCCATAAAGAACCTATTAAGACCTCAAAATTAAATAAACAAGCATACTAATGCTCACCAACTTCAGTGAAAAAAGGTAGGACTATCTAAGGATAATAAATATGCTGGAAATAGGGTTTTGGAGTAATACATAAGAAAAGATTTGTAGGCTACACAGCTTCCACTTACATGAATACTTTCTTTGAGAAAAACATCAGAAGGCACTGGCCATAGTGAGAATTGAATGACATCCCCCAAAATAAAGCTCATATTTTAATAGAAAAGAAATGACATATTACTGCTATTTACTCATTCCAAAATCAGCTGTCTGTGTACAGTCAAGATTGACAACTCAGTTAAACAACCATCAAAATTAATATCAAGCTAAAGGAAAAATGAGAAAAAAAGTTGGTGTACAATGGACAAAATCATACTTAACCTCCTTAACCAAGTGATTAATCCTGACAAATGAAAAAGAGATGGATAAAAGGATAATGACACCAATTACAATATTTTTATATATGTTAATGTAAACCAATAAGAAGGAAACTAAAAGAGCTATAAAACCGGTTTAATCAACAGACTTATTTGTTAAATGGGGTAATATGGCAGTCAAGGGCAACACTCTCATTCATAAAATCTTTAAAGAGGAATCATCAATTAAATATGTGATTAGAAGAGGTGGTGTCCTAAATCAGGTGGTAAAAGGAATGACATATTGAATGTCTAAGTGTGCCAGTGATAAACCACCAACCATCCTATGATTATAAATATGAAAGAGTAAAAACAGAGTGACATGAACCACCAGTATATGCCACCAACAAACCTGCGAAACAGAAACTAGACCTGGGTAAGAATTTTGAGACGCAGTCATCCTTTTGGCAGATAGTCAGATGTTCTGCTAGCTGCAAAAAGAGAGTGGTTACCTAATATTCTATTGTTTCTTAGTTTAACTGATAAGTCTCTGTTTCCTCATCTGTAAAATACAGCTCATAATATCTGGACAGTATGCCCCTCAGGGTTGTTGTGAAACTTATATGGAACAACATATGTCAAGTGTTTACTTGTGACAGGCAGCCTGGCACAGGGGACAGACAACTGAACTTGGGCCATTAAGTTATAGGTTCAAATTCTGCCTCAGACACTACTGCAAGTCATTTCACTATTTGAATCTCAAATTTCCTGGGCCTTTACCTAAAGCTCTCTGTAAACCTTTATGTACTTAAAACAGCATATAAAACTGAAATATCATTATAAGACTGAAGCTTGAGTATTCTGTTGTTGTTAGTTATTTCAGACACTTTGTGACCCCATTTAGGGTTTTCTTGGCAAAGATAGTGAAGTGACTTTCCATTTCCTTCTCTAGCTCATTTTACAAATGAGGAAACTAAATTAAGTGACTTGCCCAGGGTCATACAATTAATATCTGCAGTCAGATTTGAACTCAGGAAGATGAGTCTTCTTGACTCCAGGCCTGCGACTCTATCCATTGTGCCACGTAGCTACCCTAACATAATTACTGATGAATAAAAAGGATAGCATTCCAATGCCTTCTAATGTAAACAAAGTCTGTCATGCACTACATTTCCAAAACTCTGTGAATAAGTTAGGATGTGATCAATTTGAAAAATAAAAGTTAAAGGCCTAGCCCAAATCTGGGTATCCCTAACATCAAATAGGGTTTGCCCATTCTGATTTAACAACTAAAAAGAATATCTGAACCATCTGCACTTCTCCAGAAGTCTGTATGAAATACAACAAATAATAACGTCCAGTTGTGGACTATCAGCATTAAAAACATAGCAGTACTAAGGTGGTCATTACAATTTTCACAAACTTTCTGTCGACTCTACGTAACAATCAAAGTTCAGGCTTTTACGGCCTCTCACTTGAACTACTGCAGTAGCCTTGTAATCTGTCATCTCTGTCAGCCTCTCCCATCTCCAAGTGATTTTCCTAAGGTGTGTATATAACCATGTCACTCCCTCTACTCAAGAAACTCCAATGGCTCATTATTACCTCAAGAGCTTAAAATAAGCTCTTCATAACTTCGTTCCAACCCAACTTGCCAATTACAGTATACATTACTTCCCTTTCCACACCCTACATTCCAGTCAAACTGGCATTCTTGTTGCTCCTAGCATGCGACATTCCAGTCTGTGGACCTTTGCAATGGGGGTGTCCCTCAATGTCTAGAATGCATCCTCACTTAACTCCCACATCTTAGAGTTACACTTCTTTCAAAGCTCTCCTCAAGTAGTCCTTTCTGTACAAAGTCTTTCCTAAACAATCTAGCTAATCTCACTCCCCTATTTAACATGTGTATTTTGTACATATTCTGTATCTACTTATTTATCTCACGTTTTCTACCCCTTTATGATATAAGTTCCTTAAAGGAAGGGACTGCTTTTATTAATATGAATTCTCAGAGGCTAAAATAGTGCAGGGCACATTACCTGTGTTTAATAAATGCTCAAAGGCTAATTTTAAACAGGATTATGTTTTAGTTTAAACTGATGAAGTTAGTAGTTACTCTTACAACTTAAGGTTTTTCAGGTTTGCTTTGGAAAGGAAAATAATACTTTAAGTCAAAAAAGTTTGTCTTTTTTTGATAGTATAAGGATAAGAGTCATATTTTAAAATTTTAAACTGGATTACAGTCTGTTAGCATATAACTATATCTAAGTAACATAAACAAAATTTTTTAAAAACAGGAATATAGTGTGTTCCTTCTGCATCATTTTTTTTTTACTAACAGTGAATACTGCACAATCAAGATTTATGTCATTAGATGAAAGAATTGCCGTGTATTTCAGTGAGTCCCATTTATGGGAAATTCTAATACCATAAACAACTGCTATGTAAGTCATTATACAATTAACTATTCATAATCATATCTTGTAAAACTGAAATTTATTAAAAATTGGTTTTGTCTTCTGGGTGCTCTGCAGTATCTGGCATTTAGTAAGAGCTTAATAAATGCTCACTGACTGACTACTACATGTTTTCCCATCACTCAGTCACACTGGTGAAAAAGCAGTGAAAACAGGGAGATAAGAGAACAAGAAAACAAATGGTTATTTACATTTGGCTAAGTAAGGTATCAAATAAGAATGCTAAATAGTTCCCAGAATTTACATGGGTAAATCTGAGGTATTATTTTACCCTTCACTGAAGTTTTGCGTTCTGCTTGGACAAAAGTAAAAAATGCCAGTAAGAGACAATTTATGCCAGAAATAAAATCTTATTGGACAAATTCCCAGAACATAGAACAAATTCTAAATCTGTCATTAAGAAAGGGAGTACCAAGTAAGAAAATGATGAACTAAAACATTTAATCTTAGTAAAGAACTTGTAAAAATCTGGAATTCAAGACCTGCTATTCATCTGAAGGAAAAGCAGCTATAGAATACAACTAAGGGGACAAGAAACATGTTGATTTCGACACTGCTTGTTTATGAAACTAAGATACTAAAGCTTTACAATGTAATTGAAAGCCTTTTTCTGAAGGCATGCAGTACTGTAATCTAGATCAGAGGTTCTCTAAGTTTGGTCTGAGGACTGTGTTCTTGGGGCCTTTCCCACCCTCTGATTGCAGAGGGTAGATATCTGAGAACTCTTCCCATACCTTCCATTTAAGGAGGATGTCCAGGGCATTCATTTCAGTGGTTCCTACCCAGGAACTAGTCCCCACGATAAGTACCTTCTCCCTAGCCTTTAAGTTTCTATTGTCTTCCCCAGTAGAAGATGAGTTCCTTGAGAGGAGAGACTTGTCTTTTGTTTTTTTTTTAAGTATCCCTAGTGCTAAATGTAGTACCTGACACAAAACAGAAGCTTAATAAATGTTAATTGACTGACCTGACTTATGGAGGAGGTCCCTAAGATCCTTAAGGGAATCCCATGAAGTCAAAACTATTTTCATAATACCAAACTGCTTTAATTTCAGATATAGTTAATATCAGTAGATGTAATCCTCACAAACAAAAGCTCTACAGATATAGACTCTCCAGTCCTGAGATCAAAAAGTTCTGGGAACTGCTGATCTACATAATTTGCCTGAGAATATTGAAAATCATGGATATGGGGAATTAGTGATACTGATTACCAGTTCAGATCACAACTGAGAATTACCTAGATTTATCCAGGTGGGCCAAGGTCATCATCATAGAGGCTTCCCTAAAGGAAATGTCCCTATTTTAACCCTCCTCCCTCATATACATTTGAGACGTTAAACTACCAATTTGTGTGCAACAAAAAAAGGATACATTTTCTGAGAGTTCTATAATCCTTGAGACCTAACATCTATCTCTATTTCCTCCACAGATAGAACTAAATAAAACCACACACAATAATAAAAATGTCCACATCTTCAAGATAATGTTTGTGAGAAAAGGGGAAACAATTACTTCAGAAGGAAAATTACTAATGGAACTATTATTTCATGGCAAGATATAAAGACTTCAAGAAAATATTCAGAAAGACCAAGGATGTCTCTGGCATCTCCAAAACTGGGATTAAAAAAGGGGGGGAAGAATGAGTTTCCAGAAAAGCTATAAGCAAACTAGTCATAAAATCGTACATGTATTTCTAAATTACAAATGAAGGGAAGGAAATAAGGCAGAGCAAGGGAGGCAACAAGTAAGGAGAGGAGATGCATGTACCAGATTTGGGTGCTAAGGAACGTATCTCAAATAGGGATGATGAAAGTTACCCTATTATAACTGAGGGTTGTAAAGATGTGTCACAAAGCAGAGAAAACTACTACACTTCTCCCCAAAATATTTAACTTATTTGATCAGAGTACATTGTGAACTGATGTATCTTTTCAGATCCCCACTAACCCAGGGCAATTACTTGCTTAATTCTACTTGAGACCTGGGTTTTACCCTTAAATTGGTCACTAAATAACTGAGAGACCTTGGGTAAATCACTTAAGTTCTCAGTCTTAATTTCCTCATTTGTGAGTAATATGAGAAAGTTGGACTAGTTGATTTAGGTCCCTTCCAGCTCTAACTTCTGTGATTCCTTTGATACATAATAACTTGAGCTACTAGATACTGTAATATTCAATGTGACAGATAGTCTGGTGGTAAACCCTAAAGAGGGTTTACATAAGCTTTCCACATATAGTTGGTAATCATGAAAAACACTGAGCCAGTTTAAGGTTTCACAGTGTAAGAAATTTACTAGATTAGAGCCTGATGTTTAACATGTCCAAGTTCAAGATTCAAGGCAAAATATAAAGTTTCGCTGAGTGATTCTGTTTCCTTGTTAGCTTATATTAGTGGATTATGTATTCTAATACACAGTACAAAAATAGCTTTCAACAATCAGTTATCCAATTGACTTGTAAAAATGTTATGCAGGTGAAACCTTTGTTATTTACCAACATGATTAATGATCAAATGAAGTACTACCCTTCATTCAAAAAAATCTCAAAATTAAACCAGCATTCAATTAGCTTTATTAAGTATCTGTGATTAGTACTATTAAAAACATTTTACAACAAAATAATGAAATGCATATGCTGAACAATGATTCTGTAAAGTTCATTTAAAAAAGTGGCACACAACTAATAACTTCTGAATTAATTTAACTCTGAAACTAAAACCCAAGAGAAGTCAGTAATACTATAGAGAGGAAGGAATACAAAGCCCAGTTCCCCCTTAGCATGTAACAGCATCATAAGATTTGAGATTTTTGATTTTAATAAATAAGCCTGTCATATCAAACGTGTAGATACATGCCTTGGGAGGGGGGTGGAGAATAAGCAATTATACTTCATACATTACTATATACTAATACCATAAGGCATGACTATCTTACATGTTCCTATTTACACAGATGTATATATTACTTTGCCTATAAACTTTACCTGTATATTTGAATCTCCCATTATAAATTTTGCTCCTTCTATTACAGCCATATATGAAAATCTTAGTTGATCTGGAGTTTGAATAAGTCCCATTCGATATTTTCTCATATTCAGTAATACTTGCTTAATATCAACAGAAAACGGATCATCTCTTTTTTCCATCTGCAAAGAAAGTTAAAATATTTTTTGAAGTTGTTGCTACTGATGAGAGATCAGGAGTTTAGTAATATGAATGGTGTCACACAGTTAAGATTATCTCTTACTGAATTTTTTTTGATTTCAAGCTTCTCTGGGTAATTTTGTGCATCTTAATCAGCATCAGAGCTGGAAAGGATTTCTCAAGATGAAAAATTAAAGCAGGTTTTCTTTTATAACAGTCACTGGTGGTTATTAGTGTTTAAGTAAATTTTCATGCTGCTGTTGACAGTTGTACTAATTTTATGCATGGTATGTCATACAACCCCCATCCATGCAGAAAATTAGCAGGTTATCTAAAATAGCTTCAGTCTGGGAGGAGACACAATAAATCCACAAAAACCATCATCATTTTAAACAGTGCTAAGGAATAATGAGGAGAAATGATCAAAAGAAGGATTCTACTCAAAATAACTATAAAATGTATACAACGTGTGAGAATTACCACTCAGATACTAAAGTATTTTACATGACAGAGACTGATTCATAAATTTAGGGTTATAAATGAAATAATGTTATTTTATAGAACAAGATAAAATATAATTAAATATATTTTAAGGAAGAAAATATCAAGAAATCTCACAGAAAATAATGAAAAGAACTAGGGACAAAGGGGGCTTAGCAGTGCCAGATTCTAAACTATTTCACCAACAATGCATTAATGTCTCATTTACCCCACAGCTTCTCCACCACTTGTCATTTACCTTTTGTGTCCTATCAGTCTACCTAATAGATATGAAGTAGCACCTCAAAATTGTTTTAATTTGCATTTCTCCAATCAATAGTGAGTTAGAGTACTTTTCAATATGGCTATAGATAGCTGATTACTTCATCTGAAAACTGACTGTATCTTGACAATTTTCTCTATATTAGAGAAATGAGGCCTTTATCAGAGAAGCTTATTTCAAGAATTTTTTTCCAGTTACTACTGGTAACTCTATTTCCCTCCATCCTATTCCCCCTACCCCACCCTGTACCTCTTCAAAGGCTTCTGATTACCTCTTTCCCCATTCTGCCCTCCCTTCTATTAACCTCCTCCCCCCCTGCCCTTCTCTTATCCCCTTCTGCTTCTATTTTCTCTTAGGGTAAGATAGATTTCTATACACTACTGCCTGTGTATCTTATTTGCCAGTTGCATGTAAAAGCAATTTTTTACATTTGTTTTTATAACTTGGAGTTTCAAATCCTCAATCTTCCTCCCTCCATACACACCCTCATTAAGAAGGCAATCTATTCAATATAGGTTATACATGTATAGTCATGCAAAACACTTCCATAATAGTCATGTTATTTCCTTTCACCTTATCCTCAAGTGTGTTTGCTTCTGATTACCCCCTTCCCCAATGTGCCCTCCCTTCTATCACCCTCTGATCCCTTTCTCCCCTTCTTTCCCATAGGATAAGATAGATTTCCATACTCAACTACGCATGTACATCATTCCCTCCTTAAGTCAATTCTGATGAGAATAAGGTTCATTCATTCCCTCTCACCTCCCCCCATAAAAGTTTTCTTGCCTCTTTTATGTGAGATAATTTACTCCATTCTACCTCTCCCTTTCTCCTTCTCCTAGTACATTCCTCTCATCCCTTAATTTTATTTTTGATATCATCCCTTCATATTCAACTCACCCTGGGCCCTCTGTCTATTTACACACACACACACTCATACACATACACTCCACCTTCACTAATAATGAGAAAGGTCTCATGAGTTACAAATATCATCTTTCCATGTAAGAATGTAAATAGTTCAACTTTAGTAACTCCTTATGATTTTTCTTTCCTGTTTACCTTTTCATGCTTCTCTTGAGTCTTGTATCTGAAAGTCAAATTTTCTACTTAGCTCTGGCCTTTTCTTAAGAATGCATGAGATTTCTCTCACTGAATGTTCATTTTCCCCCCTCATGGATTATGCTGTTTTGCTGGGTAGGTGATCCTTTATTGTAATCCTCACTTTTTTGTCCTCTGGAATAGCATATTCCAAGCCCTCTAATCCTTTAAAGTAGAAGCTGCTAAATCTTGTGTTGTCCTGATTGTAGCTCCATGATATTTGAATTGTTTCTTTCTGGCTGCTTGCAACATTTTCTCCTCGATTTGGAATTTGCCAATTCTTGGGAGTTTTCATTTTGGGATCTCTTTCAGGAGGCAGTCAATGGATTCTTTCTATTTCTATTTGACCCTCTGGTTCTAGACTATCAGGACAATTTTCCTTGATAATTTTTTGAAAGATGATATGCAGGATCTTTTTTTGATAGGACTTTCAGGCAGTCCAATAATTTAAAAATTATTTCTCCTGGATCTATTTTCCAAGTCAGTTGTTTCTTCCAATGAGATATTTCACACTATCTTCTATTTTTTCATTCTTTTGGGTCTGTTTTGTGATTTCTTGATTTTTCACAAAGTTATTTGCTTCCATTTCCTCACTTCTAATTTTTAAGAAATTATTTTCTTCAGTGAGCTTTCGGACCTCCTTTTCCATTTCATCAATTCTTCTTTTATGGCATTCTTCTCCTCGTTGGCTTTTTGAACCTCTTTTTACCATTTAATCTACTCTATTTTTAAGGTGTTATTTTCTTCAATATTTTTTATCTCCTTTACTAAGCTGTTGCCTTGTTTTTCATGGCCTGAGGCCAATTTATATTTTTCTTGAAGGCTTCGGATGTAGACTTTGTTGCCTTCTTCCGAGTGTGTGCTTTGATCTTCCTTGTCACCAAAGCAAATTTCTGTAGTCAATTATTTTTTGTTGTTTGCTCATTTTCTTAGCCTATTCCTTGGCTTTTAACTCTTCGTTAAAGTAGGGCTCTGCTTCCAGGGTAGAAGGCACACTGTCCTAAGTTTCATGGATTTTGTACAGCTGTTTACAGAGATACTTCTAGGGAACTGTAAGTCTTCAGTTCTCCCAATGTGATATGATCTAACAAAAGGTGTTTAATACTCTCCTGGCCTGTGAGTGACCACAAGCACTCTTTTCTGTCCTGAAACTGTGAGGAAGGTCCCCCCTCAACTGTGGTGTCAAGCTCTGCTATCGCAGTGCTCCTTCTCACCCTGGAACTGCCATCTAGGACTGTGACCTGGATCCAAATATGGGCAAAGCAACAGAGTACTTGAGCCAGTGCTAGGAAAAAGACCCCTGCAATCTCCTTCTGACCAGCTGTTTGATCCCCTTACCATCTGTGGTCTGAGAACTCCGGAAGCAACCATTGCCCCTGCTAATTCAGTCAAACCCAAGGCCTGCACTGGACTGTGTTCTATTCTCACCTAGGTGAGACAGATCTTTCCTGCCAACCGTAGAAGTTGCCTTGGGCTGGAAATTTGTTTCACTCCACTGTTTTCTGGGTTCTGCTGCTGTAGAATTTATTCATTTTTAAAAGGTTTTTGGAGGGGAGAGCTCAGGCAAGTCCCTGCTTTTACTCTGCCATCCTGGTTCTGCCCTCCCCAATTAATATTTACTGGTGAACTGCAGAAACTATACTGTAAGAGTTAAGGAGAAAGTGAGAAAAAAGAGATATATTGCCTACACTTTACATAAATGGAGAATTTACTACTGAAAAAAATCTGAACATGCTGTTGAAAATGGTTTGAAGAAAAGATCAATACATTATCTGAAGAAACAGAAAGGATTGAGAGACACAGTTTTCCAAGAACACAAGATTACTGTATGCTTAAAAGAGAAGGAAAAATGAAGATGATGTAAAAATAAAAAATCAATAAAATTATTCTTTAAAATAGAGAAGAGAAGGAATGAATGGAGAGGGACAGACTCAAAAATTACTACAAAAAATCTTTTCTCCTCTATATTCAACACATATCGATACTCTGTTCAGAAAAAAATCTAAACTTGGATGTAAACATAGAAATAAAACCCAAATCAAAGGAAACAAAACAGTATATTAAAAAAGCACTTACCAGGACAAGACAGGTATCAACTAATGAAAATGTGCCAGATCGGCCAATGCCTGCACTACAGTGAATTACTGCAGGTCCATGTTCAGCATTCAGGGAACCAGATTCTCGAACTTTAAATAAGAAGTTGAGGAATGAAGCTGGTGATTCAGGGACTCCAAAATCTGGCCATGTCGTATAATGAAAGTGAGATATTATCCTGGTCTCACCACTCTACAACATAAAAATTAAAGGGGGAAAAAGTTAGTTTTGTCAGATTTGTCTCTATTAAAACACTTAGTTATTTAACAAAGATCAAGTATGTCATAGATACTGTGACCTAGGACAACTCAATTAATCTCTAGGCCTGGGTTTCATATGTAAAGTGAGGTTAAAATAGATAATTCAAGGTCTCTACAACTCTAAAATCTTGATTTTCATACTTAACACACTGGTTTTAATTTTTATAACTAAATTCTCTGAACTCTAATTTTCCCATTCATGATGTAATCAACTAATTTTTTTTTTAAACTGGGAGGGGCACCTTTTGAGAAATATCTCTGGAAATGGCTATCAATATTTAGAAAAATAACAAATAAAACACCATCTTATCAGAATAACTAGCTCCCTTTGTCAAAATAATTAAAATTAAAAAACAATTCCTTGAAACTTTCAACCTACTTCTCTGACCAGTATTTATGCTTTTACCACAACTACAGGAAACTTGAAAGAAAAAAGTAACAAGATTACAGATACAGAAATAAACTAGGGAGTGTACAACGGTCTTGAAAATAATTCACTAAAAACTAACTTTTAAACCTTTTAGAGAAGGTAACTTTTAGGGCTTTAAAGATACAGTAATTGAATGGCCTGAATTATTTCTGTTTTCTAAAAGATCTCTCCATTTACCCCCACTGACTTAAAAAAAAAATCTTTCAATTCCTTCATGCTAAGTTAAACCTAACTGTTAGCTAGATATCTTCATTGTTCCACTCCCCTTCCCTAACCCTCCTATACATATGCATGCAAATTCTAAAAGAAAATCACTTTAAAGATTTTAAATTATCACAGTTTTTACTTGAACTTCAGCTATATGGCAAAAAAGACTTATCTGAATTTATCTTTCTGATCAAAGGTCTGTGAGTCTCAGTTATTTGACTTTTCCCTTTCCTTTAACAATCCTGCCAAGTCAATCATCACTTGTAAAGACCTGGGCTTAATGTTCACTGGTATCAGTCCAACATATGCATACTGACAGATAAGCACTATAGATTGTTTAGCTGTTTTTCATCCACTAGGTCTTTAGTATGTAGACGAGTAAGTGTAACTCATGAGTGCTATGAATATCACTTATGAGCTGCAAAGTCAACTGAAAATATTTGGAGGACTTCACCAACTACAGAGGATCCCTCTCTCAATTTTGTGCTTGATTTCTAACACAATAGTCATGAACTTCTTTTGAACCTAGCTTTCTCTGTTAAAGGACTTATTTGGTTAGAAGATCTCAATGTATAAATAAGTATTTATTTAAGCACCTACTATGTATCCGTACTGTGGATATACAATAGTTGATAACACAGAAACATAGCTCAAGAGAAAGACAAAGGATAAACATACACATCTGGGAGTCATCTGCACAGAGATGAAAACCCAAGGGAGTTAATGAGGTCACTAAGGAACAGAAGAAAAACAGGCCCTTTTATAGAATGGTGGTGGATGAGGACTATGAATCAAAGACTAAATAGTGACCAAACAAGTCTGAACACAAAGAGATTTTGAGGGGTTTTTCACATCTTAGTTATTTTCTGATATATTTCAATGGAAATCAATACTGCACCCTTAGTCTAAGAGTTAACTGCTGTTCTCATCTTAGTTTTCTTATTGCCATTTCAACTTCCTCTATTAGTATATCCAGGATTATGATGCTAGCATCCAAATGTCACTCCACTGCCATCAGAACATCTTGGCAAATCTTTTCGAACTTCCCTATCCAACTTCATCATTAATTGCCCTTAGGATGGCTTTGCTAGTTGGGCCTGTTAATTGAGGTGTTTTGTAAAGTAGTATTTCTCATAACCTTCCATCATACTTCTGCATTACACCTTATGAAGAGTAAGTGTTTCCAGTGTCTGCCATCTTTCTCCACCCTGGCAAATTGACTAATTAATGTAGTTTGCGAGCTCTTTTCATTTTCTCATTATGGCAATCGATTTTTATCAGTTAAATTTTTATATGAAATTGTAATAATGACCATTAGTGTTCTTGCTTCGTGAATTTCCAATTTTTCAGGATCAATAATTCACTTAAATAGGTGAGGTGAGTTGTTTTATAAGTACAAGGAATTCTTTCTCATTTTTAATTACAGGGAATCCTTTTTCATTTTTATTCTTTTTCTACTTTAATAATTGTTTTAACAAGCTGGTAGTCTGAAAATATACAGACAACTTATTCAGGAATGAATACTACTTCAATAAAATAATATCCTCTCTTATAATTCTAATTTTTTGTAATGTCATTCAATAATTCACTTTCCAATGTGTTTTTTTTTAAGCAAGATTTTTTTTTTTAACAAGCTTCCCCCTAATGCATTAGGGGCAAACTTCTGTATAGTTTACAAATCTTTGGTTTCTAACATTCTTTATTCCTGAACCATACTGTCTAGGAAATTTGTTGTTGTCCTCTCCTAATTCTACCTCTTGGTTAAAGTTATTGACAATATCTGTTGACTAAATATGGAGGATATTAAATTCATTAAAACTGGTTATGAGTTCAAAAGCATTTCAATATATAAAGAACGAGATATAATATCATATATGAATCCATGACTAACTGATGTAGCTTATTTTTTTAAGTGTATGTTAAATTTAACAAGTTGGTAACAAAATTGCATTGTTTGTATCTTCAAAAATTTTCTTCCATACATTTAAAAATGTTTCCTGATACTCCTTTCTTTTTCTTTTTCTCTTAAGAACTCTTTCATTTCTCTCTGTGTGTCTTTGGCTCACTGTCTCTCATCACTATCACTAGCCATTAACTCATTCCTTCCCAAAGGAAGCTTTCTGTAAACAATAAGCATAGTCAAGTAGATGGGTTGTATCTGAAAACGTGTCTAAACTTGTTCCTCTATACCACACATCACACCTATCAGATTGGCTAACATGACAAAACAGGAAGATGATAAATGTTGGATTAGAGGTGGGAGAGTTGGAACACTAATTCATTGCTGGTGGAACTGTGAGCTGATCCAACCATTCTGGAGAGCAGTTTGGAACTATGCCCAAAGGACTACAAAAATGTGCATAACCTTTGACCAAGCAATACAATATCACTTCTAAGACTACATCCCAAAGAGATCATAAAAATGAGAAAGGGTCCCACATATATAAAAATATTTATAGCAGCTCTCTTTGTGGTGGCCAAGAACTGCAAATCAAGGGGATGCCCATCAACTGGGGAATGGCAGAACAAGTTGTGGTACATGAATGTAATGGAGTACTATTGTGCTATAAGAAATGAACAGGAAAATTTTGGAGAGGCCTGGAAGGATTTATATGAACTGATGTTAAGAGAAATGAGCAGAACCAGGAAAACACTGTACACAATAAAAAACACAGTGCATGAGGAATTTTTCTGGTAGATTTAGCCCTTCACAACAATGCAAGGACCTGGAACATTCTCAAAGGACTCTTGAGGCAAAATGCCATCCACATCCAGAGAAAGAACTATGGAACTGGATTGCAGAATGAAGCAGAATATCTTCTCTTGTGCTGTTTTGGCTTGTTTCTTCTCATGGTTTCTCCCATTCATTTTAATTCCTCTATTCACTAACGTGAAAATGTGCTTAATAAGAATGTATAGAAACCAAATAAGATTGCATGTTGTTTTGGAGAGGGAGTGGCAGAGGGAGGGGGAGAAATTCTAAGACATATGGAAGTGATTGTAGAAAATTGAAAACAAATAAATTAATTAAAAAACCCATACACAATAAAAAAAAAAATTTCCCCTCTAGTCTGTCTCCTTTTTGTCAAGAGCCAAGAGGTATACTTTATCAGTTTTTTGAAGGCATAATAAGTTACTGTACTAAATTCTTTCCTATTAGTCATTTCCTAAAGTACAATAATATTCCATTATATTTATATACCAAAATTTGTTCGGGCATTCTCCAAATAACTGGCATTTATTTCCAGTTCTATTTCAGAACACAAAGGCACTGCCATAAATTTTTTTTGCTACACATTGGTCCTCTCCCTCAGTCTTTGACATCCTTGGGGTATACACAATTTACTGACTTTTGAAGTATAGTTCCAAACTATGTTCCAGAAAGGTTGGACCAATTAATAGCTCAACCAACAGTGCATTAACATGCCTACTTTCCTACAGATCTTACAACTATCATTTTCTTTTGTCAGTTTTGCCAATGTTAATAGATGTGAGACAGAACCTCACAGTTGTTTAATTTGTATTTCTTTTTCTAATTAATTTGGAACACTTCCTTATGGTTACTTATAGACTATAGTTATTTATTTGAAAATCACTGGCAATCTTCTCTATCTATTGCAGAATGTTTCCCATATATGATCTACTATTTAGTAAACATATCCACTTTTTATTGCTCTAGAAGAATTTTATTATTTTGTCTAGTTCTATTAAGTAATTCGTTCATAATTTGGTTTCCATGACATTAAATCTATAAATTAGCTTAGGTAGCACTGTTATTTTTCGTA
The DNA here is from genome assembly GCA_028658325.1 of Potorous gilbertii. NCBI lineage: Eukaryota > Metazoa > Chordata > Mammalia > Diprotodontia > Potoroidae > Potorous > Potorous gilbertii. The sequence goes on from CM053773.1 coordinate 67,703,978, forward strand.
TATTGGCACAGCCCAACTATGAACAATTACGATCTCTCCAAATAAGAGCTTTTTGTAGATGTGTTCTTCTAAGTTCTAACAACGGTTTGGTAGGGAATTTTTATATATTTTGTAGTTTGTTAGGATTGGAATTTGTTTCTTCCATTGTGTTTTAATCGTAATATACAGAAAGGCTGATGGTTTCTGTGGGTTTCATATTCTGTATCCTATTTAAGTTAATTTATTCAGTTATCTTTTCTTCTAGATAAATCTTCATATATTCTGCAAAGAACAATTTTCTATGAGCTTATGCTTATTTCTTTAATTTCTTTCTCTGTTGTATCATTATAGCAAACATTTGTAGAATTATATGATAGTAGTGATAATGGACATCCTTACTTTATCCCTGATTTTATTGGAAAAGACTCTGTTTATCACCAAGTAGCTTCTCCATACTTAGCTAGGATGGTTCCGGAAAAGCAGACTACATCAAATATTTAATATTAAAATAAGTCTAATACTGAAAATAATACTAAATATTGAAATTAAACTACTGAATTATTTTCTAAAAGTCAAATATTTAATATTAAAATATCTATTTAATATTATCATTAATTATATAAGAATTCTTTTCAGCAAGGTTAAGTCTGCCAGAATTTGTATGTATTAAAACATCCTTCAAGTCTGCTGAGTTGTCCACCTGTCATAATATTACATGAAGAATACAAATACAAGTCCATCAAAGATAAGCAAGACAGTTTCAATTTTTAATGACTAGCTGATTAATCATGGATAATATGGCACTTGACCTATGCTTTAAAGGATAGGTAGGAATTCAATAAGCAAAGAGGAAGAGGTAATAAATTTCAACAGTACTAGACAGTCTATGCAAAGACAAAGATGTTGGAAAAAATAGAGCATACTTGGGGTGGAGCCAATATGGTGGACCAGAAAGACACACTTACGCAGGGTCCTTCCCATAGCCTATAAAATACCTGTAGAGAGGGACTCTCAACAAATTTTGGAGCAGCGGAAGTGGAGAACAACAGAGTGGAGGAGATTTCCAGCCCATAGTGATTTGAAAGGCCCACGGAAACGTCGGTTGCGCTGGAGGCTGAGCCGAGCGCGGAGCCCAGCCCAGCCTTGGCAGAGTGGCGTGGCATGACAAGACTCTGGGAGAAGGACACCTCAGGGGTGGAATCTCCAGTCACAGGAGCAGGTCCTCAGATTCCCTTGGACCACAAGCGCCAAAGGTCAGTGATAGGGTTTTATCAGCTAGCCAGAAAGGGAGAAGGGCCTTCCCATAGCTCTGGCAGCAGGCAGGGGCCACAGAGCCTGCAGAGCAGCCCATACAGAAGCTCCATCGTTGGAGCATAAAAACCCCAGGGGGTATTGAAGAGCTGAGTCTTAGCTCTGCCCTAGATGGTCTTTGCCTCAAACTGAATGGTGGCCCTGCCCATCCAGATTATCTGAAAATCAGACCCAAGTGCTGACTTTATAAAACTGGATGCCAAGTGGCTGTGGAGAGGTATCTGCTAAGATTCTGGACACAAAAATCCCTCTCTGCATCCAGACCAGTACACTCTTGATTGTGCCACCTTGGAGGAACTGAGATCTCACAGATTCCCAGAGTATACCCTACTCTTCACAAAGGACCCAAAAGTCAAGTAACTGGTTGGGAAAATGCCCAAAAAAAGGGGGATAAAAATAAGACCATAGAAGGTTACTTTCTTGGTGATCACATGTTTCCCCCTTTCCTTTCAGATGAGGAAGAAAAATGCTTACCATCAGGGAAAGACAGAAGTCAAGGCTTCTATATCCCAAACATCCAAAATAAATATTCAGTGGGCTCATGCCATGGAAGAGCTCAAAAAGGATTTTGAAAATCAAGTTAGACAGGTGGAGGAAAAACTGGGAAGAGAATGAGAGAGATGTAAGAAAAGCATGAAAAGCATGTCAACACCTTGCTAGAGGAGACCCAAAAAAATGCTGAAGAAAATAACATCTTGAAAAATACGCTAATTCAACTGGCAAAAGAGGTTCAAAAAGCCAATGAGGAGAAAAATGCTTTCAAAAGCAGAATCAGCCAAATGGAAAAGGAGGTCCAAAAGCTCACTGAAGAAAATAGTTCTTTCAAAATTAGAATGGAACAGATGGAGGCTAATGACTTTCTGAGAAACCAAGAAATCACAAAACCAAACCAAAAGAATGAAAAAATGGAAGATAATGTGAAATATCTCACTAGAAAAACAACTGACCTGGAAAATAGATCCAGGAGAGACAATTTAAAAATTATGGGACTACCTGAAAGCCATGATCAAGAAAAGAGCCTAGACATCATCCTTCATGAAATTATCAAGGAAAACTGCCCTGATATTCTAGAA
>CM053773.1:67706840-67733323 GCA_028658325.1 Potorous gilbertii
CAAGTGGGGAGAAAATTTGGAACCCAAGTTTTGTGAAAATGAATGCTAAAAAGTTAAATAAATTTAAGTAAAAAGAAAAATGTTAAACAGATAATAAAAAAATTTTTTAAATGATTTAAAACATTTTCCTCTTAGAGTTCTGAGAGACTTCAAGTATAATCCCTATCTTATAGGAGATTGAGGATCAGAGGTTAAATAACTTATAGTGAAGACAGAATATGAAGTAAAATCTTTTGACTCTAAGTTCAGAATTCTTTGATCTGTGCGATATTACCTCTAAGAAACATAAATTACTTTTGTCTCAACTAAGATTTTTATTCCTGAAATCTCAGTAGACAACTGTTTTTATCTTTTTTTTAAAAGTAGCCCATAATTCTGCAATTAGAAACCAAGGCTATTGAACTACATGTATCCTTTGACCTTGATTTCCACTACTAACTCTCTACTCAAAAGAGAACAAAGAAAGAGGAAAAGGACCCGTTATGAACAAAAAGTATTTATTTCAGCTATTTTTTGTGGTGGCAAAGAATTAGAAACTTAGGGAGCACTCATCGGTAGGGAAATGGCTAATTTTATGGTGTATATATATGATGGGATTCTATTGTACTGTAAGAAATAATGAAGAATATGCTTCAGAGAAACATAGGAAATCTTGTAAGAACTGATGCAGAGTGAAATGAGAATGAGGAGAACAATTTAAACAATTAGCAACAGTACTGAAAGACAAACAACTCTGAAAGTTTTAAGAACTCTGATCATTTTAATAATCAACTAAAATTCTAGAGGACGCAAATGAAATACACTACCTACCTCCTGATAGAGAAGGGATAGATTCAGAGTGCAGACTGAGATGCCTTTTGGGGCAAATGACCAATGAGGGAATTTGTTCTTCTTGACTACACATATTTATAACAGGGGTTTTATATTTCTTGCTTTCTCAACTGGGGAAGGAGTAAAAGGGGAAGGAAAAAAGGCAGATTAGAAAATTATTAAAATTTAACAATTTTAAAAAAGAAATCAATGCTCTTAATATGAAACCAACTCTAGTACCGAATGGATCAATGTACTTCTATCACCCTTTCTCTCAAATAAAGTTTTAATTTTTATGAGGACCTTCAGTTTTCCTCCTATTAACTTCAAAAATTATTCTCTACCTCTTAGATACAGAATGTCTTCCTTTTCTTCCTAACTCTGAGGGAAAAAACGTATCTTCCTTCTAAGACTAAAGTAAGTCCTCAAATTCTGTACTTCATTCATCTAATTCTATCTCTTCCAAGTAACTGCTTCACTATTTGTTTCTCCTTGAACCTTCAATCTCTACTTCACTGACTTCTTCCCTATAAATACATTCATATCTTCCCATTTCTTAATATATGTAATTCTACTTCAACTGTGTTATACCACTCTGAGCTACTACTCCAATCCATTCTCTTCTCCTCAACACCAAACTTCTTGAAAGTCTTTACTTAATAGCACTACTTTACTTCCTCAATACCCTAAAACCCTTGTAACTTGGCTTTTTCTCATCATTCCACTGAAAACCACATTACCATTCTAGATTTAATTTACAATACTCCTTTTCAAGTATTCCATACTTTAACTAGCCAGTATTTACCAGCCTTGCAAACATCCTGCCCACAAGCTTCCCTAGTGCCAGAAAGCCTTATCTGTGGGCCTTGAGAAGAAGCACAATCGCCATGAAATCTGTATTCCAGAATCACTATCTATAAGAAATTCGTCTTCCATTTGAACAATGTGCAAGGTATACTGTTCTCCAAGGAAGTGTGACAACAGCCAATGCTGCCATTAAATATATATGTTTTATATCATTTGATGATTGTCAAAGGACACCTGAACTGAGTTTTCTCTGTAGTTGCATCTTTCAAGGAATCTTGTATGATCTCTTTTTTAAATCTCATATAATTTTAATATTTATAGTGAAGACTACTTGTTGGAAAGAAGTCTTTGCTCTTTTGTTCCAAGGAGTCAAATGCATTTTTATAATGAAATAAAAAACGGAGGACAGGCACTGCAGAGAGACAACTGGGCCCAGAAGCAAATAGGATTGCACTGGGGAAAATGCACCATACTTTCAAAAACCCCAGGCTGCTAATAAAATCCATTGTTTTCATCAGCAATATTCTTAGGATTATAGATTCAGAGGTAAAAAGGATCTAGATACCACTTACTTCAGCCTCACTGTAAAGACGAGGAAAATGATAGAGATTAGGTGAATGCCCAAGGTCCCAAAAGTAATGGCCAATTTTTGTGGATAATGTAACACCATAATCTCTGCTGAAAGGAAAATTCAGGTTTCCTTAAGGGCAATGGACACAAACATTTGGGCAGAGACAGGCAATAATGGCTTATGTGCAAAAACAGGCATAAGAGATATTGCCCAGGAAACGGGAAGAGCAGAAATGAAATCGGGTAGCTCATCTAGTGAAAAGATAGGACAACAAACCAGCAGTCAGGGCTGCAGTGGTACCCCCAAAATGTTAAGACCTAGAGAAAGGTTTGCAGGTCACTAGGAAGAACCCTCCAGGGATGATTTGTGGAAAGACAACAATAAGACTCACATGAGATGAGGTGGCAAATAAGAATTGCAATCTTGAACTCTTAAGAGAGCACACCCACATTATTTAGGTCTCAGATCTACTCAATTATTAAAGGAAAATACCCAAAATGGGAATCCTATTTTTGACTTATTTTGAAGCAAAGCAGTTACTTGTTCAAACAAAAACTGCTGGTTTATTGATAGGCTTATTAAAAAAAAAAAAAGCAAAATGTCATACAAATTAGTAAACCATTTTTATATTCCAGGGTCTCTGAAAGGGAAAAAAAAGAAAATATGCATACAGTGTTTCTAAAACATAATTAGTGTTTCTAGAAGTATGGCAAACCTTCAATTAGCTGAAATTTTAGCAATAACAATTAAGTACAACTAGCATTTACGTAGTGTCTTAAGGTTTGCTAGTACCTTATATGTTATCTCATATGGTCCTCTATTATTCCCATTTTACAGTTGAAGAAAAGAAATTTAAGTGACTTTCTCAAGGTCACTAAGTCATTAAGGGTTTAAGGGAGAAGTTGGTCTTCCCAACTTCAAGTTTGGCATTCTATCCACTGTACCACCTAGTTGCCTTAACTTAAATAAGAGAAGGTTAATGACAGGAAAACTAACTCATTTAAGAGATTTATTTGGGATAGGAGGGAATGGATTTATGTATTAACCCCAAAATAAGCTGTAAAGTTTATTTGGCTCTATTTCTGGTAATGACCATCTGTATAACAATATGGCATTAATTGATAACAACTACCATTTATATAGAACTTCAAGGTTTATTAAGTATTTTACTTATTTTATGTCCTTTGATAGCCTGGTAGGCCTTGGCTAATCTGAAATGTAGTACTTTTCTCTATTACAACATGATAACCAATGCTGATCTCACTAACCCCAGTTTACTAGAAAATTCAATATACCCAAACATTGCCCATCTGAACATTCCAATTAAATAAAAATTTTATTGAGGCAAAATTCCAAAAAGATCACCCTATATTTTTGAAGTGGAGAATGAATACTGAATGGAGGGGTAGCAATAATAACAGGAACGTTTGTGATTTTCTAATTTTGCTACAAGTTAAAATATCATTTCAAATGGATATCCATTTGACTCTCACATTCAAATTTTCAAGTAAAGAATAATATACCAACATAGGTACTTAAAAATCCATAAGCCACTTATTCAATATTTATTCAGATCCCATAAATGTGCAAAGCAGTGAGTCTTGAGCTGTGGAGGACATAAAGAGTGATATTACTCTCAAGGAGTTTATCTTCTTTGGTCAGGGAGATGAGTTACATATAAATAACTATGAGGAAAGGCAGGATGTGTGAAATGTGATTAAAAGGGATGAAGGACACAGGGAGTTGGGATTGCACAGATCAGCAAAGGTGAGGCCTGTCCAGTCCCTTCTGCCTGAAATGCCTTCTTTTCTTCAGGCCTCAGGTCTAGTGCCACCTTCTCAAATCAGGCCAGTTGGATGGAAGCTAACTGAAGATAATCTTTAATTTTTGGCTTTGTATCTCCCAGTACTCTGAGCAAAGCAGGTCCTTAAAAATTGTCTCCTGAATTGGACTGAACAAGTCCTAGGATCTGTTGATGTTATTTTAATTTACATTTTCTGTAAATTATCTTCAAAGCTACATTTAAAAAATGCTTGATTATACTTGTACCAAAAGCTCTTTCACATTCCATTTTAGTCAACAAGTACTTAGTAAACACCTACTGTTTCATAAACTGACTACTGCACTAGACATAGTATAGATAAAACATACAGTTAAAGACACATGAAACTGGAAGACAAGAAGGTATGTGATAAATGTCAAATTATCAGAAAACACAAAAGGACTAAAAAATTACAGATGTCTACATGAGCTGATAGTAAAGTGAGAACTAAGCTAGGTACTGAAGGATGCACAGAAGAATAGGTAAGGAGTAAAAGGGATTGGCTGGGAAAAGGGACAGCTGGAACATTTCTGTATCAAAATCTAAAATGTCATCCTGATTAGTAAACCTCCTTTTCAATAAGTCAATGAGGCAGGGAAATTACAATGTTGTCATTATTAAAATGGAATTCCTGGAACTTAATATATTAAAGCCAGCCAACAGGATTATGAAAAACAAGAGAGAAAAGGACAACTAAAAATGAGAAAGTTTAAAGAAAAATATTTTTCTGCTAGAAAGCTTACCCATAAAAAAAGATTTAAGATGTTGAAATATACTAAACATACTGATTACAAATATGACTTCTATGATTCGTTGCCATAATAATCAGTAAGATTTCTTGGATATTAGTAATATAAGTAAAACTAGTATAGTGCTATGATATGATATGGTATGGTGCAGTATGGTATAGAACTAGTATAGTAGTTATTTGCGGTCATCAGTACTTCACTCAAGATGACATAAGGTATGAATTTAGAATAACAAATAACTACAATAATCACTACACAATTTTCACTTGTGTTCAACATAGTCAAATCAATTATTTTATTCTTTTAGAAATTAAAAACAAGGTTAAGAAAAATAAAGCAACACATTTATAACTACCTCCTGCTAAATGAACGATCCAAAAAACAATACTCTAGCTAGCAGGTAAGTGAAATAACACAAAAGAACCAGAGTGTCTGTTTTTTCCTTTGTTTCCCCCTTCTGAAGTCACTTACTCTGCCTGGGTCCCTGCTGTGGGGGCACTGCGTGGTGAAGAGGAAAAAGATCTGGCCTAAGAGGCTCCACAGTGGCCTTGCTTTGTACTCAGCTCCTTATCCTGTCTGAGTCTCAGTTTCCTCTTTTGTAAGAAAGAAATACCTGTACTACTTCTCAGGGTGGGAGGCAAGCACCACAAACCTTAAAGAGCTATGGATACAAGTTGTTATTTCCCTTCCTTTCTTCTCCTCCCTCCCCTCCTTGTTTAGCCAAAATGAAATTCAACCCTGTTGTTATCTCCAAGAGACACACCAACAGGCCCTCTCACTGGAAGATCACGTCCTCCCTGCTTCCAAGGAGCTGAGATAGAAATATGTCTGCCCCATGTCCATCTGGAAGGATGATGAGGTCCAGGCGGTTTGGGCACACTACAAAGGTCAGTAAATTGGAAGGTAGTCCAGGTTTACAGAAAGAAATACATCATCTACATTGAGTGTATTCAGTGAGAAAAAGGTAATGGCACTACTGTCCATGTGGACATTCACCCTGGTAAGGTAAAATTACCAGGCCAAACCTGGACAAAGACTGCAAAAATGATGCTTGGGCATAAAGCCAAACAGAGACAAGTTGGAAAGGAAAAAGGCAAATATGAAGAAGAAACCATCAAGAAGATGCAAGAATAAAATGGTCTGATACATAGTTGTATTAAATTAAAATTAAGCATGAAACAGCAATGACAAAAGAACCTATAGAGATGCATTAGAAAACTGTAAAATGTACTTTTGGCAACAATACTGTACTACTCAGTTCAATGCTACTCTTAGAAATGATTTATGAACATGGAAGAACTATAAATAAGATATGTGAACAGTGACTAGGAAATAAATGCAGTTTACATAAATTATAATTCTGAAATAATGAACAAGAATTAAAACATCAAATATTTCAACTTTGGAGGCCAAAGGTCATAACGGAACTCTAAGAACTACTACTATGAGGAGGTCCAAGGGACCAAAAATGCTGAGGTATGGAAAGCATTGGTGTTATGGGTCTATAAAGCTAGGTACCATACCTCAGGGCCTTGGGAATTTATTTGGAGTTCAATTACATATGCATCAAATGTGGCCATACATAACTATTAAAGCTTCTGAAAGCAATTCTCTATCAGATATACAGTTGAAATTTGTATACAGAGATGGGCAGATGAATGGAACAACAGAAATACTACATTTCCATATTTGGGAAATGAGGGTAAAACTTAAAACACATGCTTTCAAATTTCATCTTCTATAGGGGGCCTTTCTATCCATCTCCTCTCATCTTGCTCCAAATCCCTGCCTAGTGGTTTCTCTCAAGTTTTTTCCCCATTTATCCGGCATGTATCTGTATCATACATATGTAGTTATTTGTATATTGTCTCCCCCATTCAAATGTGAGTTTATTAAAGGCAGACTGTTTTTGTCATTTTTTTTTTGGTCTCTTCAGTAGTTAGCACAGTGCCTGACACATAGCAAGTGCTTAATAAATTTTATGATTGTTGACTGACTGGTTTTCTTTTATTTGGGATACCTATTTTTTGCCAATCATAAAATGCTGATTAGTGATCATTAGCTACTTAACTTTCTTTGGAAATTTCTACCTCCAAATAATCTATTACAAGTGTACTTCATTTCAAAGAACAGATGGCTTCTTAAATTCTGGTTGTAAAGATACTTTCTGTGAAGCAAATGAAATTTCATCTCCTAAGCATTTCCATATTTCTTGCTCTCAGCTTATACAAATTAAAGGAAAGATAAAAAGAGAAAGGAGCTCCTCTGGTAAATGGTTGCCTGCCTTGAATCCTAGTTATTTATAAAAGCAAATGTTTAATGCACTAAATATTCATTATAGTAAAGCAACATGAAAACAAATTTTATGTATTCTGGTAAGAATTTCATTATTATGGTCTTGCTCAACTACACACTGAATAACCTCACTATTTTTGTAACACCATTGTAGTTAATCTGTAAGTATGATGAAGAATCATATGAAGTATATCTGTATCTATAAATTATTGTTTTGTAACATTCCTAAATAGCATGTTACTATAATTGCCAAAAATATTTCAAATATGAAAACTTTCAGCTCACAAAAAATCCACTTAATACTCTTGAAGATTAGCTTGTATTTCTATCCAATGTGGAGATACTACACATAGGAACAAATGCAAAAAGCAGAACGGACTGCAACATCCAGCAAGTATAATTCAAAAACACTGCAATAAAAACTTATGATGATAGAATGAACAACTATTTTAGGAGGAGGGGTGAAGAGTCTTACATGAATATTTTCTAATTTTAATAGATGAACTGTATAATATGATTTGACATCTTCTGACACTAGCCTCACACAGAATCCTGTCTCTTCAAACATCATTACTTGGTCTTCTTTGGTTGGCCAATATTGTGCACATTTTACCTAAGGTGAAAAATATAAAAAACAAATATTTTAAGAGCTTGAAAACATATAATCCAATACAAAAGAAGAGAACCTATTTTCAAATATGGATCCAAATGAAAAATCAGTCTTAGTACCCCATTTAAGAAGAGTCACTTGAAAGCTACAGACAGAAAAAGTAATACTGCTATTAAAATGTACTGCTTTTGAAGGTAATGAAATTTTCTTTCCAATAAGGACCCTCCCATTTTACCTTGGAAAGGCAAAATATTGATAAATAGTTAAAATGTATTTATGATCCATGAAAACATGATGGCTGATATTTTTACTATCATATAGGCTTTTATTTTTATGTTTATAAATTTAATATATCCTAGGAGGGGAAGATACCCATAGTACTACATTGGAAAGGTTTTATTTTTAAAATAACTTTTACATAGGTCTAAGGATTTGTTCCTGAAAATATTCTATATCCTTATGGATTTTTATAACTCATGAGAAATTATTTAGAATTTTAAAAAATCTATGCTTGGTCTGACTTAACTGGCACTTTTGAATTATAAATGTTTCTTTAACTGCAACAAGAGTAAAAAGAGATGTAATAAAAGTGAGATAACAGCAACTGTATTTTGACAATAGAAAACACAAAGCCCCTAAAATTAGAACTATATATTTTCATGCAAATAGACTAAACATTTTGACAAATATCTGACTTCACTAAGATTTTGCCTTGGCAATCAAAATGTTTTTGTTTTCATAAGTCCTTAGAAACAACAATCTAGTTATTTTGCTCATTTTTTAAAATGAATGTTGACCTTCTAGATAGCAATATGGCTAAATACTCCCCAAACAGCTTTATTTCTTACCTAAAGCTTGCAAGTACAAATGTTTTGTATCGTTTTCCAAAGAAGAAAATCCCTGCTCTAACTTTTGCTCTGGAAAGTAGACAACATCACATTATATTTTGTGGACTAAGAAAATCTTCTTTTATGAGGTGATAACACTTATGTAAGCTGGAACTTTAGGATAGTGCTACTACTAGTTTTGAAAAGTCAGGTGGCTTGGGGTATGATAACATCCAAAGGAAGTCCTATAAGTTCATACTCCAACATAATAAAATTTTGAGATTATGTATTAACTTACTTTCATCCATCAACAGTTATATTGAAAACCCTTTCAACATGATTCAGTAACTTGCTTTCTTTTATGTTTTTATTCAGTGCAATCAAGTTTTCTAATCATAACATCAATAACTAAACTGTTAATACAATTTTGAAATTTAGGTTTTTGAAACAAAAGCCTTGAGTTTATGAAAAATCTCATCAAGTTCAACAAATGAACGCTGTCGTTTCCTACCTTATACTCAAAAATTATAAAAGTCCAAGAGTCTTCAAAGTACACTTCAAGACTGTCCAAAAATGATGACAAGCGGATTAACTGACAATGAAGAGACAAATTACACTTTCTATCTCATACCCAAGAATGCAGAAAAGTGGTTTTTTAAAACCTATTAGCTCCTAGTATGTATCTGATAGTAGAGGAAATGGGTTGTATTACTAATTTTAATTTAGTTATTTGTAACTTATCTAAAGCCTAATTTTTTAAAGCCATCAGTTAAGAGCCATTAATAATTTATATAGATGCAACAGTCATTTTATGTAAATCAATCACACAGATTTCCTAACACTTAAGACAAAACAAAGGACTATGATCCAACCTGGGAATTTTTAAGACCTCTAAGCTATAAGCTAAATATGTATTACTGCTAATTATTTACTTAATGTATTATATTTAAATTGATGAGGTTAATTAATGACCTTCATTTGTATTTAAAAATTTAAGGTGTCAAAGGAAAAGGATATATTAGTCCTTCCTCTCTGAAAGATCCTAACCACTATCCTCAAGAAATTAGGGTCAGCTAACTAGCAAGCAGATGTATCAAAAGCAACTTGGGAGAGCACTTATAAGTATCAAATATTAAGTTACACTAAGTTCTAAATATTACTTACTGAGTCTTTCTCCACAATTCGGTTTAGCATAACAACTGCTTTGGACTTTTGCTGCCATACCATTAGCCAAAAATGACAAGAAGTATTAGGAAGTGGACCCTGTAAAAATACAAAAAGAAAATTATAAAAAGTGAAGTAGTGAGACAAAGTGAATGCAACATTGAGACTTGTTCTGAACCACATTCACCTTAATTACTAAAAGTATATTACTAGTATAAAAAGAAAGTTGTGATTATGTAGATGACAAAAAATTCAGACATTAAATCTACTTGGATTGAAAGACAAATGATATTCAAAACAACTGGAGATTATGTTAACACCTTCACGCTTCTCAATTTTATGATAAAAATATTTATCTGCAATGCATAACAGAAACAAGCTGACAGAAACTTTTAAAAAGTAGCTGTCAGAAAACATGTTTCAATGACTGAAACATATTAATAGTAGAACTTTGAAAATAAACACAGTAAAAATCTTCAAATAGAATATAAAGTGATTAGTAAATTATGACCCAAAGATTATGTTTGCATTGACAGTGGCAAGGAAACTTTGGAACATTTCATTTATGTCCCCTTCTCTTACAAACCCATACTGTGAGGCCTTATTATCTTGGAGGTAAACTACTGCAACAGACTGCTGGTTGGTCTTCTTGGCCTCGAGTCTCTCCCTATATCCACCCTCCGTTCAGCTGTCAAAGTGATTTTCTTCAGATGAATGTCTGGTCATGTCACTCCTCAGGTCAATAAATTTCAATGGCTCCCTAATATCTCCAGGATCAAACATAAAATTTTGTTTCGCTTTTAAGGGTTCTTTTGTAATCTGGTCCCTCCTTGGCTTTCTGTCTTCATACAGCTTACTCCTCCCCTCCACAAATTCCACAATCTACTGGCTCTGACCCCCTTAAAATACTCCATCTCCAGACATTTTCACCACTGTCTCTTTCAGGCCTGGCATTCCCTCCCTCCTCACCTTCCTTCAATTGTCAGATAGATTCCCTTCTACTACAAGTCTTTGCCATTCCTTCTTAACGTCCATGTCTTCTATCTGAGATTAACTCCAACTGATTTGGTTATATCTTGCTTATACAAAGTTGTTTGTATGTTGTCTCCCCCATTAAACTGTGAGCTCCTTGAGGGGAGGGTCTATTTTTGCTTTTCTTTGTACTCCCAGCATTTAGCACAGTCTTACTAAACGCTCTTGATTTTTCTAAACATTAATTTATTCAAACTGGGAAAGAAGAGCTGAGATAGGAATCACATAATAAACTCCTTATGCTCATGCTCTCTTCTACCTTGATGACAATATAAATGGGCAAAGGCCAAAAATTCCAAATAAATGAGACTTAACTGTAATTAGAGATGTTTTCAACTAATAAGAATTTTGCTATAGTAGAAACTGGACTGGGAAAATCCTTGGGTTATAGTAGCATTGCAACAAACTAGCTGTGACATTTTTTGTGAATCATAATTTCCTTATGCCACAATTTTCTATAAAATAAGGGTATGGAATTTAATACTCTCCAAGGCCCTATATACAGCAAGCTTCAAAGCCTTTTGATTCTAGGGTAAGGGTTTTTAATCTTATTTGCAACATGGACTCCTTTGACAATCTAGTTAAACTATGGACTCTTTTTCAGAAAAATATTTTTAAATGCATAAACTAAGATACGCGGTTAAAATGAAAATCAAGTATGTTGAAATATAATTATCAAAATATTCAAAGAATAAACTCATGGATACATATTAAGAACCTCCATTTTAGTGCAAATACTGAAAAAAACTGGACAATTTCTTTTTAATTATAGCACCAGATTTTTAATCTAAGTCTTCTACAACAATATTTACATATTGAACGAAAATCTATATGACACAACAACACAATACATTTATTCTGGAAATGGATTTATAGCCTCTTAAAACTTTTAGTCAATACCTGGGTAAAAATCTGCAGTGCTTCGGATTTTCTGCTAATAGTAAAATAAACTATGACTATATAATGGGTACATAAATAGGTAGGGTAGTACTATATATTAAGATGGAATATGCATATGAAGAAATCCAGGAACCTTAGTGGGAAGAAAACAAGAGAGACAGCATTTGGGTAAAGGTCAAAGGAAGGAGAAAACAGAAGTTATTCTGTCATAGTAGTATACCAAAGAAGTCTTAAAGAGAAAAAGGAAATAGAGAGTGGGCAACAAAGCTTGGCACAGAGGCATGTAAGAGCATGTAAGAGGGATTTCAATTATTCAGACATCTTCTCGAGCTTCCTCTCTGCCAAAAGTGGAGCAGAATAACTTCCTGAACAGTCTAAGTGATACCAAGGTTCGTCTACCTTTAAAAAGTGGATGAACCAAAAAGGAGAAATCCTAATACAGATCTTACTAACAGGAAGAACTTTGTCACTGGGGTGGAAATGAAGGGCATCTTTGAAGGGAAATAACCACCTCATTCCAGAGTTCCAGACAGAGAAGAAAATCTGGAGCATAGTCTGACATGCAACTTAGATTTGAAGAAACAGATTTTAAAAGGTTCAGAAGAAAGAAAGGTAAGATCCCATGGACTAAAAATGCCTCAGCAGAATTCAACCCAGAAGGGACAGGAGATACTCAAGAACAAAATACTGAAGAGACAAAAAGAAACAATTTCAATGAAGAGGAAAAGTGTGATTTATCTGAAAAAACGTGTATTCATAGTAAACTCACCAAAAAACTTAGATTTTAAAAAGAAATGTACAGAGAATGGAAGGAAAGCTAGGTGTAGAAGGTGACTCTAAGACTTTGGCACAATTCTACAAAAATAGTGTTGTCAGAAATATTTGGCACTGGCTGTGGCTGGTGAGGAAAGTTAAGAAAAATTGAACAAAAAGAATGTGATTTTTAGTTATGTGAAGAAAAAAAAGGAAGACCCAAGAAGAGACAGAATCTTTGCTTTGGAATGGTAGAACAAAAATTAACTGGCAAGTAGTAAACACTCAAAATAGCAAGATAACAAAGAGGTTACCTAGATGTTCTTGATGAACTCAAGTCACCTGGTTTGTATAAACTACATTTTTGGGTGCTGAAAAACTGATAGATTAAGCCACTGTCAATGTGAAAAATCTTAGAAAATGGGAGTAATCATAAGATTGAACAAAAGTCTCTATTTTCAAAAAAGGAAAAGAATAAATTCTTCAAACTACAGGTCAGTGCTATGGTTTGATTCCTAAGAAAATTTTTGAATAGATTTTTTTCTCAATGCTTATAAAGTAGCTAGATGGAAATGTTGATTTACAAAAAAGCTAGTATGGCTTCATCACGAACAGGTCATGGGATGATGAAACATTCTATTCATCTTGACATTTTCAGATAGAGCTGACTAGGGAATTTGCTCCTGAAGTTTTTCTCCCCCTCTCCCTTCCCACCCCACCACAATGGAATAAGGAGGAGGAGACAGTAATAAAGTTGTTAAAAAAAATAGAAAAAAGAAAAGAAAAAAAGAAAATTTTAAAATCATAGAACATGGAAGTCCAGAAATCAACATAGATAGCTTTGAAAGTTAAGTGTTGAATTAACCGTACAGTTAAAAGGAAAAGCAAGATGTGCTTATTAAGTTTCAAGCACAATTTTCTTCAATTCCTACTTTACATGTGCAAATGCTCATTTTATTTGGTACTTATTAAATTTAGAATTAAAAAATTTAGAAAGAATGTCATGCCAAATTATAATTTATTTTTGGTAAGAATTATCAAAATAGAAGAATGCTGTGAATATAGTTTACCTAGCTTCTAGTAAAACTGTTTTAGATACAAAGAATAAGTTTCAGAATTAATGGCATCACCATCTTGAAAGTAATTGTTAATGGTCTACTGTCCATTGGTCCAATGGTTCAATGTCAACATGGCAGGAATTTTCCATATGTAGTACTCTAGGGATGGTCCTATTTTGTATAACATTTTCATCAGTGATGTGGATAAAGGCAAAGCAGTAGTACAGTGATCAAATCTGCAGACAACACAAAGCCAGGAGGGACTGCTAATGCAATAGAAGATGGAATCAGGATCCAAAAAGGTCTGATAGGCTAAAGTACTGAGCTAAATCTAGTAAGATGAATGAAATTCAATAGTGATAAATACCGAATTTTACACCAGGGTATAAAAAAGCAATTTCCATGTAGAAAATGGAGGAGGCATGAAGAGAGAGAGCAGTTGAACAGAAAAAACTGGAGCATTTAGTGGAATGCAAACTCAGTGAATCAGCAGTGTGATGTGGCAATCAAAAAAGTTAATGTGATCTTAGGTTGGTGAGAAAGGCAAAGCCATTCCTTGAAATTTCATCATTCGTGGTTCCTATCTTTGTTTTCAGCACTCTCCTGCACTTGGGGTCCTCTTTCAAAATGACAGATACTCAGGACAAAACTAACAAGTTCATTTTGTTTGATACCTCTCATTTCGCAAATGAGGAAACTGAGGTCAAAAGAAACCAAATGATTTGCCCAAATTCACATAGGTGTCAAGCTGTGAAGTCAGAAACGGAACACTCTATTTAGTAATCTTTTTATATGACAATGATGTCCTATGGAAGGAAGGGGAAAGGCAGACAGATGCACATATATAACTACAGCAATGCAAATAGAAAGAAAAAAATGAGAAATTGAACCATATGTAATTAAAACAAGCTATGGCCTGGAAAAGTATGGAAAAAAATTGCACTTTCTTTCCTTCTTTGTAGAGGAGGGTATATGGCTATGAAATGTTACATATACTCTCAAACTCTTCCATATGTTGGTTGGTTTTGCTGAATTGTTTTTGCTCATACTTTTTTCTTTATTACAAAAAATTACTTGCTTAGCATGTGAGGGATGACTTGGAAATAAAGATCAACACTACATATTTTTTAAGTAAAAGAAATTCTGTCCCCTCAACCCCCCAAAAGGGCAAAGCTTACAGGAATAGGGAGATTTATAGTCCTACCATTTTGGGCACCACAGAGGACTGAGAAGTTGAAGAGTGTCCAAGGGACAACAACCAGGATGGTAAAGGGTCTTTCATTATGTTTAGTCTAGTTAAAAGAAGACTGGAGTTTTAGAGGCTGAAAGATTCTTTCAAGTATCTGAAGAAATGTCAGAAGCAGAAAGGATTATACTTGTTCTATGTAGCCACAGAGGGCATAATCAGGAGCAATGGGTGGAGGTAGCAGTGAGAGAAATAATACACAAAGGAAGGAATAAATTTGTTTCAAAGTATTTTTGGTAACTTCAATCTCTTCATCTATATCAAAATTATTAAAATGTATTTCTTATATAAATACCAGAGTTTTATTTCAAGTCATATAAACATGTCCTGACATATAGACAGATAGTATGTGATTAATAGTAGCTTTGGGTAGAAAAATATGTTTACAAACAAAGGTCATTGGCCTAACCAATATCATTACTGCCAACACTTTCACAATGAATATAGTTTTAAAGAGTTTGACTAGAGATAGTAGTATGATTGCCTACTAGATGATATATAAGAATTATAGCTTTAAATTACATGTTCTTAAAAAATGATAAAAGCTCAATATGTCAAATTAAATTTCAATTTTAAAACTTTACCATAAGCAAATCAATTCATAAGCAAATCTAGCCTACCCAAAACTATAAATTGTATTATTAGCTGCTGACAGTGAATAACTAATGTTTTAGTAACCTTTCTGTTGCAATTTGCCTTAAGGACATGAATCAATTTCTAAATTTTTACAAAGATGTACATTACACAGATGTACATTACAAAGATTACACAGATGATCTGTATAGCAAATAGATGACAATAAAAACACTAAATATAAAATAACAATAACTAGCATTTATATACCACTTTAAGGTTTGAATATTTCTTTATATATGTTGTCTCATTTTGTCCTCACCACACCCATGTGATACAGATAGGAGCAATTATCTTTTTGCAGATTAGGGAACTGATGATAAAAGTTAAAGACCAAGCCAGATATACTCAACAAATAAGTGCTTGGGGCCATATCTGAAATCAAATATTCCTGTATCCAAATCCAGCACTTGATCCATTGCTGAATCTACCTACATATTGTCTGTCAATCAATATTCAGTAATCTAAAAACTCTAATTTATGTTATTAAGAAGAAAAGAAGGTGAGCAGAAGTACAGAACAAGATTAGAAAGAAAATAAGTTTTCCTAATGTAATGATAACTAACTCCTAAAACCACAGCAATTTTAATTCAATATACTGATAACTTGAGAAGAAGTATTTATATTCTAAATATCAGTACTGTGAATTTTTTATCCCAGATATGTAGCTATCCATTTAAATAACAAAAAGTAGGTCAGTTTAATTCCCCACATTTCTTCTAAAAGAGTAACTGAGGTGTATAATCCTAAGTGATTTATACTGGGCTTAAAACAAAAGTGCATTTGTATGTGAATGGGCATATAGGATACACAGAAAATTCACCTCACAAAAAAGAATGCAAGGCACCATCCAATTTCCCTTTCTACCTGCCTCTTTCACTTCAATTCTTCCTAGCAACTAAATTTTTTCAAGGGACAAGAAGTTCCTTTTCTCTGTGTAACACAGAACATGAACCAAAGTATTGCAAATGTACTTTCTTTTCAACCCTTCCTTGGAACAAGGATTTCAAAGGACTTCCTTGTTGTACTTCAGACAACATGAAACAAGAACAAAAAAGTATTGAAATTATCAACTGAACAAGTAATTATTAGCAGAATATATGCTTGACAAGCCACAAAGCAAGACTTTCTTCAGATAAAATTTCTTCAGACAATCTACTTTTAATTTAATGGAGTTGACTGTATTTAAATTGAAACACTTTACTAGCAGAGGGAACTCAGAACCTATAAAATTCCATTTTTATGAAACTACTCAGCACCATATTACTTGCCTGTGTTAAGATGTAATTTCTTTGTGCCTCTTCTATGGCAACAAAGCTGGCATTGATATAATCATTTTCAGTATTTTGCAGTTTAACACGACTATGATCATCTAAAAATAAAAACAAATTGACAAACCATAAATTACTCCAGAATATTTTATATTTTCTCATATAGTTATAACTTTTATTAATCATCATGAAATTATCATCTCACCAATTATTCAATAATTAGAAAGGTAACAAGAATTAAATCAGTATTTTTTGTTATATAAATCATTAATGTCTTAAAATAATTCAGTTTTTTAAAAGGAGAAATCCTACAGTACAATAAAATAAAATACTTATTGAAAACAAAATGCTTACTTCAGAGCAATGAACTCTTTGCTTAAATAATGACTAGTCTGCTTAGAAAAAAATTGGCTACAGAAAGATTAGGACTAGATTTGTAGGAGAAGAATATATCTTGGTCCGTACTTATGGCATACTTAAGATGCATTTTTGTTGTGAAATGCCTTAATAACTGCTCATAAAAGAAAGCCCCAAAGGTAGAATGTAGATTATTCCTGCTTTTGATTCACTAGGCTGAAAAAGAAGTCTGTAAAATATGGTTCACTACAAGTATGGCCTTAAATAAGATAAGTGAAGACAGCTCCCTTCACTCTGCAGAGGTGGGGGTATATGGGTATAGAACATTTCATATATTATCAGGGTTTTTTAAAAATGTACTGATTGGTTTTGATTTCCTACTTCCTACCCCGCCATTTCTTTTTTTAAAAATTATTTATTATATGGGATAATTTGGAGGAGGGCAGGAAGAAGAATACAAGGGGATATTTAGGAATATTAAAAAAAGATAGTCTAAAATATTTAAATTTTTTTTAAACAAATGTTTGACAATTTAGGTATAAACTGCTGTTCCCTTTATATATAAAAATTTTTTCTTAAAATCAGATTTCACTGATTCCAAATTTAGGATAACCTAGATACAGACTAGGCAAAAAAAAAATGCATAATATCATTTGTAAGTGCAAAAGAAAGACTTAAGAAGTATGACTTTAAGATAAGCTTCTAAGACATATTCATTATTCCATATACATATGCACTTCAAGATAATTTAAAAACAGACTATAAATATCTGAGACATCTGCATAAAGAACAGAGCTGTTAACCTGCAATCCTAAAGTTCAATTTCAGATACGTATAATCAAATTGGGATTGTGAAAATATGAATGAAATGAATTGAGATATGGTACTTAATTCTATAGAAAACCATCTAAATAATTATTTTACAACCTAGTTTACAATTTGCTGCCCTCAAATCTATATTACAGTTTTTAAAAATATTTTTAAGCTAAAAATCTTCTAGCTACAAGATCTCCGAAGAAAAGAAAATGCTAACGGGTTTTACTTTCACATATCAATTTATCTGAGATGTTTCTGCTGGATTGAACCCAAGATCTTTGTAAATATTACATGTCATTTGCCAACAGGAAAAACTAAGATCTTGTTATAGTAAATCACACATACTAGTGTTCTCGGAAAGATGAGGTCAGCAAGCATTGTTTTTTTAACAGTTTAATCACCCTTTAACTGCTTTATTATGTTGGAGAAGAGAAAGCCAGCTACACAATTAACAAAATAAAAACCACATATCCCAGAAAGTTAGCTCACTATAACAGGAAATATGCGAAAATGCCTTTTTATAATGCCAAATAAACTCTAATTTCAAGGTATTGCTAAAATCAGCACCAAAGGACTTTTGTTTCCTTGTGTAAAGCATAGAAAAAACATAAACACAAAAAGCAAACTACAAAGCTGTGATGGTATTTCAGTTGATACTAAATAAAGACTCCAAATAGAAAAAATTCAGTAGGGTACTGCTATAGCTACATTATATAGCTAGCAATAAATTAGGTCAACAACTGGATCTCCCTATATTTTGGAAACTGGAGGAGGGGGGTGGGGAGTGGGAGGAGGGGAGAAGGGGAACAGGGGAAGAGAGAAGGTATTTCTATTCTTTTTTTCCCCCAATTTTAAATCACCTCAATACTTTAAAAATGAAATGTTCACATTTCAACTTAATCTCACTTCTTCCAACCATTTCTCTATTAAATTTATTTACCTCAGGGTCACAAAACCAGCAAAGGTGCTCTACTGGAGTTTTTGGAACACATAGTCTTCAGATTTCACAGATGACAATTAAAAAAAAAAACTAAATCAATAAAAAGTGATCTATTTAGGATCTATCCCCTTACTGCAAATCTACCTCAAAACAGCTCTAGCTAGATGAAGGAACATTTGGAGGTGGGAGGATGGGTGAAGTGAGCTTTATATGTAATGTGCCTAAAGATCAAAATGGATTTTTTCTTTCTAAAAATGATTAGTATATATATTATGATATTCTAAAACATCTTTAAAAAAGTAATTTACAAGAGGTTGAAGAATCAAAATGGACTCTATTCGTAGTGGAAGTGGGAAAGAAGTTTTGGGGTTTTTTTTTGGAATTAACTACAATGCATATTACCTTAAAAATGACTGGCTTATTTGAACAAAAAAAATTAAACACAGACATTTTCAAAAGAAGTGAAACTATCAAAGTCTTTTAAATGAACATTGAAAAAATGACTATGATTCATGATTTCCAGCAAAGACTTCACAATAAAAGTAGGGCACTACCACTTCTCCAATTACAGAATCGTAACACTTAAGTATCTAAAATTCTACTTCCAAGGTGCCAACTCCTTTCCTTAAAACTGTCTGCCAGATTCTTACAACCCCTCTTGTACCATTCATCTCCTAATAACTTAGCCACACTGTACCAACTGTCCCATCAATAAATTCCAAGTTAAATTTTAATTTCTTAAACAGGGTAACCAGAAAATGCCTTCCTTGCTCACACTTTATTCTGGCTTTTGTAATGCAACAATGAATTAACATGATATACTCTTGCAACTCCGTACTGTAAAATGAATAAACTTTTATATCCATAATATAATTTCTTATCACTATTTATATAAATTTCTCTAATTCTTTTTTTTAAAAGATTGTGAACAAAGAAAAATGCAATCAATAGAAATGGTGGTTCAAACTCTACTGCTTGACATATCACAAAAACAACCAAAACCACACTTCCACAGGAAGTCTTGATTTCAACATCTAGTAACATCAGTCACAGAAGTTAACAGTTTTTTAAAATGACATCTGCTTTAAACTCTTGTCACTGAGGTTTTTAAACATACTAATAATAAATACCATAAGGAAACATAATATATTACTAACCTTTAAGTCATGGATTTAAAAATAAAACAAACTTCTGAAACCCATCCCCCACAACAGTAGGTTTTCTGAGAAATGGTTTCTTCTGTCAAGAAATGACTAGTTGTAGACCTGAACTCAGCTGACAAGACAGATTAGTTTCCTCTTTCAATACTGTCATAATCAAGCTCTTTTGCTTCCTTTGATAATTTCACTCAGTTTGACCCCCATTATGAAGATACATTTATTTTCTCTTCTGTCCACTTTTGGAAGTTGAAAATAGGATTTATACTCATAACTAGAAATAAAGATCAAATAAATGCTTAATACTCATTTTATAGTTGTTTCATTAGGCCAAAATTAGGTTGAGTTTCTTGATATAGCTTTTGAATCTCATTTTTTTCTTTTTTTTGATTCAAACAGTTTAAATGACTGGGCAACGTAATGGTTAAACTGAAATAAAACAGTATATATTTGTATGCTATTTCCTCTAAGGAATTCAAAGTATTTCAAAGAAATTTCATTTTACCTCAAGACCCAATAACTGAATTTCTAAAAGATCAAAGAATGATGTAATTTATACCATATACTTCTCTATCTGGACACTTCTGGAAGCTTTTCTCTTGGTTCCTACGACATTACTCACATTAAACGTTTACTGACTACTTTCTCCAAGTTCTCTTCCTACCTGTCTGACTTTCTCCTGATTTGCTCTTGAGACTTCAATTATCATTTTTTGTGGTTGATTCCTAAATCTACGTGCCTAGTCAATCTCTCCTAAGTTATTTAAGTCTAAATCTGCCCCTCTTCCAAACTTACCCGTTTCTTTCAGGGTTATTACCATCTTACTGGTCACCAGGTTAATAACCTCAGAATTATTCTTTTCTCTTCCCTCTCAATCCAGTGTAACACAACCCAACAAGCATGTACTAAGTAACTACGCCAGACTCAGAAGAGTCCAAAATAAAAAACAGTCCCTCCCTTCAGGACCTTAAATTCTGTAGTGGAGGGATGGTACATAAACATACATAAATGAATCAGTCAACAAACATTTATTAAGTGCCTTCACTGTATAGCCTGGGGATACAAAGACAAAACAATCCTTAAGGAGTTTAAGTGCATAATGTGGAGAGGAAAGAGAAGGGTATTTGATGCAAGTCAAGAAGATATGGGTTCAAATTCAACTAGCTGTGGGACCATGGATGAGTCATCTTATCTCTCTGTAGCTCAGTTTCTTCATAGGATCATAGATTTAGAGCTGGAAGAGACCATTTGCAAATGAAGATGAAAACATCTACCTCATAAGGTTGTTAGGAAGATCAAATAAGGTGGTGTATGTAAAGTACTTTGTAAACCTTAATGTACTATACATACATATTATTTTTTAAAAGACATTCTGATCTTTTGTTTTTAATATCACCCTCTTTTCTGAATATATCCCTGCTTCCCTATCCAAAGAATAAAGGGAAAAAAAAGCAATATTGCAAAACTAAACAACATATCGTCCAAGTCCTCTACATGTAGTCCTGTAACTCTACATAGAGGAAGAAAAGTGCATTTTCTTAGCTCTTCCCTTGGGCCTTATAATTACATGGCATTTAGTGTAATTTTTTAGTCTTTTCATTCATACGATTGTAATTACATAGCAGTTTCCTAGTTGTGACTAATTAATTCAGCATCAGTTAGTATAAGTTTTTCTACACTTTACTGAATTCTTTATATTTAAATATTTTTATATTGCAGTAATGGTGTAATATAGTATATTAATGTAATATTTAATGTTAATATACACAACACATGATTATAATTATTCTATGTTGTATATAATTATATGTGATTATATAAATAACTAATATTACATGTAACATACAATCACAAGTTATCTTGCCATTTTCCAATGAATAGGCATTTTTTGCTTAGGCTGCTATGATTACTTTGTATGTTGTATCTCTAAGGAGAATCTCTGGATCAAGGGTTTGATCATTTTAGTTACCTTTTAGCATAATTTGAACAGTCATCTCTTCATTTCCAACCTGGCTGTACTCCTCTGGAGTACTCAACCCTATGAAATAACTAATTAAAATGTTCTCTTTTTACAAGTGAATTTTTCAGTGACTTGCCCAGAAATATTGCTAAGTAGCTGTCCCTCCTGGGTCTTCTACCAAACACTCTGCTGCGCACTTTACTTCACAGTTCTACCTCTCCAGTTACCAAGTACTAATTATTTGTCCTTAGATCAAACTCCTCTAATTCAATCAAAAAGCATTAGAGCTACATTAGGCTTTAAAAGTAATCCAATTCAATCACCCTGATTTACAGACAGGAATCTGAGGTCCAAAACTTGTGCCTTCCCACGGTCACACTGCTCTTTCTCTCTAATCTTCAATCTCCCTTCTTGGATAAATTCCTTGAAAAAGCTGTCTAAAATTGGTAGCTTCAACTTCTCCTATGACTTGCTTCTAAACATTCAGCAATTTGGCTTCTGACTTCATTCAACTAAAGTTACTCTCTTCAAAATCAGTAGTAATCTCTTATTTGTCAAATCTAACAACTTTTTCTAAATCCTCATACCTCTTGATCTCTGCAGTGTTTAGTACTGGTGATCAGTGTTTTATCTTCTCTCTAGGTTTTTTGACATTGCTTTCCCGGCTCTCCTTATAAGTTACTTACCTGACTTATTCCTCAGGTCTCCTATGCTAGCTCTTCATGTTGAACACATCCACCAGTTGCAGGTGTTCCTGAAGGCTAGGCCCTGGGCCCTTTTCTCTTCTCCCACTATACTATCTGACATGGTGATCTCATTAGCTGTCAAAGACTGAATTATTTCTATACGCTGAGTCACAGATGTGAATATCTAACCCTAATCTCTCCTAAGCTCCAATCTTTATCACCAATCACCTTTTGCGCATCTGAAATTGTAAGTCCCTTAGATATGTCAAACACAGAACTCATTTATCTTTCTCCCCAAACCCTTCCCTCTTCTAAACTTTCCTATCTATTACAGTCAATGGCACCAATATTCTCCTAGCCATCCATACTCACAACCTTGGTGTCACCCTCAACTCTTCTCAAATTCACTCTACATAATACCCTTCATTTCTACCTACACAACTTCTCTTATATATGTCCCCTCTCTACCTTCTGCCCATACACCTATAACTTTGATAGAGATCCTCATTATCTCCTGCTTCAATTAATACAATAGGCTGTCAGGTGCTCTTCCTGCTTCAAGTCTCTTCTCATTCCAATCCATCCTTCGTTCAGCTGTCAAAGTGATTTTTCCTGAAGTGTAGATCTGACCAGGTGACCTTTCTTATTCAATATACTTCAGCGGCTCTCCCACATTACAAGCCTTCTCCCTTTCTATTTTTCTAGCCTTGTTACACTTGACTGTCCTTTACACATTCTATTTTTCTGGCTAACACTGGCCTGCTAGCTGTTCCTTGTCATGTCACCCCATCTGTTGACTCTGTGCCTTTGCACTGGCCATCCCCTATACCTCAAATGCCTTCCCTCTTCATTTGTATCTCCTGCCTTCCCTAACTTCCTGAATCATGACTGAGTTCAAATACTGCCTTCTACAGAAGACCTTTGAAATCATCTCCAATTTACATTGTATATATGTTATATGTATATATTTGTTCACATGTTACCTCTCCAATTAGAATGAGGACAAATATTTTTTCCTTTCTTTGTCTCCACAGTAATTAGCTCAGTGCCTGGCACACTGTGCTTAATAAATTCTTTTTGGGGAGTAGTAGTAGTGGTAGCAAGCAGTAGCAGCAGCAACACCCCAAAAGAGCACTGGGATCACAAAAAAGAGTTAGGATGCACAAGCAAGTTTTGCTTCCTGATGTTAACTGCCAGAATTCAAATCTTTACTTCCAACTTCTGTCCATACAAAGATAAAATGCTGTCTAGCCTCATTTTGGACAACTTATTCAATGGCAAGTCTACATCAGTTTGTTCCCACCACTACCATTTTCTTATTCTCTCCTACTTTTCCACTGCATTTTCTAGAGCATCTATTTAACTGCTAACAAATTGGCTTCCTCTCCTGGACGTTATTCCGTATTTTGTGTTTACATGTTGTTTCCCTCAATAAAATCTAAGCTCCTTGAGGGCAAGGACTATTTTTTTCCCCTCTTTTTTATCTCCAGCTAGGTTTCTAGCTCAAGCCCCAAAATAAATGCTTGTTGAGGTAATGAGATGTTCAAGTAAGGTTTGTTCTTTTAAAAAAAAGGAATGAGACATTGTAAGATTTTTCAAAAATATGGTTGCCACGACTCATTTCATAATGCATTGTTTGTTGTTGCTATGACCCTTCTTGTAATAAAATTTTATATAGTTGCTTCTTAGAATTTTTAAAAATTGTGCCATACTTTCTCTGAGCAATGCAAAAAGCAATACTACTGCTTGCTAGAGAATAAATACAGGCATATATACATTTATTGTTATATTAATAATGGGGGTCTTTCACCTCCATATTGGGTTCTTTTGATATTGGAAACTTATTACCTCATTCTCTATAGAATATAAGCTAGCATTCACATGCAGAACACCAAGGAGACAAGTGGTAAAGGGGGGAGTGCTTCTACTGGAATGAGTTAAAGAGAGTAAAATTGGTGAGAAGTGAATGAGAAGAGAAGAAACCCCAGAAAACAAAACCAAAACAAAGGAAACATGGGTGTGCATGCACATATGCACCCTCAAAAGGGGACACATAAATTAACAATTTTATTACTACCTTGTTCAATTTAATATATGTTTTTTTAAAAAAACTGTTGTCAGTTCTTTGTTTCATATTCTTTTTCCTTTGTGTACTAGAATATTTCTATTTCTTGCTTAAGTTCTTACTTGAAAAGAAAAAGTTATAAGCACTTCCATTAAAGGCCATTTCATCACTCACCTGAGAGAATAACCCAAAGACAGTGAATCTGTTTGGAGAAAGAAGTTCCTGGGAAAGACTAGTGTCCATAGTAATGCTATGTAGCTCAGAGGCTCTTAACTTTTTTGTGTCATAGAGCTCATTTCAGCACCAGTTATGTACAGTATAGATACACACACAGATAAAACAAATGAAAATAAAGATGTATATCTTTATATTGAAATAAAGATGCAACTTTTTCCTTATCTAAATTTGTAAACCCCTGAAATCTATCCATAGACATTTCGGGGGGAGGGGGGGGGAGAGACAGGGGGGAATCTCCCGCTACAGACAAATGTAGTTTTCATTGATTGACAAATGTTCTTTTTTTGCTTTCACTTCTAAAGCAAAATAAAAAGGTTTCCCCTGCCCTTCTGAATTACAATGTCACAGTTAAGTGTACCCTGGGCCCAAACTGCCCCACAAGATCTGAGAGGCAAAGGAGGAGAGATGGGAATGACTGAAATTCTATTCGTGATTCTATTGTCTCCTACCTTTCAACTGAACAAAATTTTCAAAGATCTAAAGCCTAGATCACAGATAACAACTAGCTTCTTCAACCACCACAATCCTAGAACCCATAACAGAGAGGGACTATCCATAACACAGATAAGGGATGTTTCCTATTCAAATGGAAAAGATAAGAGTCACTTTGGGAGCTGCCTCACCATTACTCCAGTCCAGACACAAACTGAAGATGTCAACGCACCCTTCTTTCTCATTGCTAGATAATCCTTTAATCTCATTTGGACTTATAAATCTTATAAGCTGTGTTGTGTACCTGCCCCCTTAACCCCCCTTTTTCTTCTTGCTATAATTTCAGGTCCTAGAAGATGGCTTCATTTTTGTCTTTGTATCTCCGGCATTTAGCACAATACCTTTCACACAGCAGGTACTTAATAAATGTTTGTGGATTAATTGGTTTCCTTTACCTGCTGCAGGTGCTGAATTCTCTCCAAAATGAAATTATTTTTAGAGAGCTCTTTGCAGCCAAAAATGTAGGAAGTGAAATAGGGGAAATAGTTATGTCTCCTTGTTTTAAAATTCAAAGAAATAGCATTCATTCTAATTGCAGCCAGAAGAAGCCCAAATTGAGGGGTGTCCTGAGAATGTCTGCAGGCAGCAGGGACAGGAACCAACATACAGAAAAGACAGACTGGAAACTGAAGAAACGTTCAGGTAACAATGTACAAGAGGAAGTAGGGTCTACCTGAGTCCTATGAGACAAGAATTTGGGTCTGCTGGGCTAAATCTAGATCAGTAGTCTCCAAAATAGGATGTACAAGAGATAAACCATTTTATACTGTAAATAAGCATAAGATTCATGACAAAATAAATCAAATTTCTATTGATATTTATGTATGCCCTCTAATATAAAATTATGGATGATACTATCTACCTTTAAACTAAATTAACCTACAAAAAAAAGACAACTGGTTTAAAAGGGCTCCTGCAAAGAAATAAAGTTTGGAGATACTATAAATAATGTCATTGCAAGGGTAACCAGCTGACATGTCTGCTTCTAGTACCTGCCATATTAAGAGATTATAAAAACAATGGCGGGCGGGGCGGAGCCAAGATGGCGGAGTAGAAAGACTCACCTATGCTAGGTCCGAACCCACAGCCCATAGATTTCCTGTAAAAAGAACTCCTGACAAATTCTGGAACAGTGGAAGCCACGCAGCAACGCGGTGAAGGAGATTTCTGCTGCAGAAAGTCCTGAAAAACCGACCGCAAAGGTACCCTGGACACGGGAGAGGAG
>CM053773.1:67733823-67795332 GCA_028658325.1 Potorous gilbertii
CCAACAACAAAACAAAAAAAAAAAAAAAAAAAAAAAAAAAAAAAAAAAAAAAAAAAAAAAAAAAAAAAAAAAACAATGGCGATCTAAGATCTGATAAGTTGGCCCCCACAAATTGAAATAGTAAAGATTTTTTGAAATATAAATTTACATCCACTAACATTACTGAGGAACCTTGACTTGTGTATGTTGTGATGTGAGATATTAGCTAATGATATTATAAAGCCATGCTTATTAGAAAGATATTTAAAAACTAAATTTTGGTTGCCAAAATTTATGTATCATATCCAGACACTTAAAAACGTGGAAACAATTTTCTAACCCGTTTAAAAATCCTCAAAATGTTTCAATGGGTTCTGAACCCTCTAATTAAGAATATAAAAATGCAACACTTTATAATACCTTTATGAGGTATCTTTGTCAGCAGGGATACCCATTAAAACTAAACATTGAAAGAAATTGAATTTAGAACCATAATACAAATTGCTGGATACTCTCTCTCTTCACAGTGTCTTCTGTGACACTGTGACAACAAGACTCTGTCCCATCTATCCAACTATTCTGACTCAGTTTTCCTTTTCTGGTTCTTCATCCACAGCACATCCAATAAATAAAAGTAGATTTTCCTCTCCAGGACTCGCTCCTTTCTCTCTCTTTTTTTCATTTACTTACAATTTTTCTTTCTTTTTCATTTATTTATTTACTTGTTTATTTTTGGTATTCAGCACTTATTTTTATAAAATTTTGAGTTTTAAACTTCCCCCCTCCCCAAGATGCATGCAATCTAATATAGTCTATACATGTACAATCATATTAAACATATTTCCACATTAGTCATGTTGTGAAAGAAGAATCAGAACAAAAGGGAAAACCAAGAAAAATAAACAAAAAATAAAACAGTATGCTTTGATCTGCACTCAAACTCCATAGTTCTTTCTCTGTATGTGGACAGCATTTTCCATCATGAGTCCCTTGAAATTGTCATTGATCATTGTATTGCTGAAAAGAGCTAAATCTATCAAAGTTGGCCATCACACAATGTCGCTGTTACTACACACAATGTTCTCCTGGTTCTGCTCACTTCACTCAGTATCAGTTCATTTCTTTCCAGGTTTTCTGAAATCCACCTGCTTATCAGTTCACTCATTTCTATGCAGATAATTTCCAAATCTATATTTGAGGCCCTAATCTCTCTCCTAAGCTACAGCAATGCACTGCCAACTGCTTCTTGGACCTCTCAAACTGGATGTCCCTAAAGACATCTTAAATTCAACATGTTCAAAAAAGAACTCATTATCTTCTACCTCCCCCCCCAAAAAAATTCCCCGTTTTGACCTCCTCTATTACTGTCAAAGACACCACCATCCTCCCAAGAACCCTATGTGGTAATCTCCACATCACCTTCAGTTCATCATTCTCACTTACCCCACTTACCTAAAACCATTACCAAACCTTACTGCAATCACATCTCTCAAATATGTACCCTCCTTACCATTTACATAACCATCACCTTAGTTCGAATTCTCTCTTTTCACCTGATGAAATAACCTCCTAACTGGTCTCCCAAACTAAAGTCTGTCCTCACTCTAATGTATTCTCCACTCAGTTGCCAAGGTGATTATTTCTAAAGCTTAGGTTTGACCACGTTCTTAAACCTCACCTTCCACAGTGGGCCAATGATCTCCAGTGGTTCCCTATTACCTTCATGATCAAATTTAAAGTTCTTTATCTGGCATTTAAAGCTCTTCACAACCTAGTCCCTTCCTAATTTTTTGGATTTCTTTTATCTTACTTCCTCTCACAAATCTGCAATCCAGTTATTGTGGTTACATGTTCTTATTCGAACAAGTCTCTCTCTATTCCCTACCCTTGCACTACTTGTCCTTTATCTTTGGAATGGTCTTTCCTGATCCACCGAGCTGCTAACACCTTCCCTTTTCCATCTATCTTTGGTATATCTAGTTATTTACAATTATCTCCCCCAGTAGAATGTAAACTTCTTGAGAGTAAGTAGAGGGTTTTACCATTTTGGTATCCCCAGAGCTTACTGCAGTGCTAACGAATGCTGAAATAAATGAACACAATAGCAGCATAGGATCTGAAAACTCCAAAATCCGCAACTACTGGGGTAAGGGCTCATATGACAAAAACTGCTGGTAAAACTGAAAAAAAGTATGACAGAAATTAATGTTAGACTAACATTTCACACACTACATACATCACATTAAGCTCCAAAAAGACATCAGAAGACTAAGGAGGCAGATACCTTTAATCATTACAGATAAGAGAATGGTTCTTGATCAAATAAAGGATACAGAGACTAACAGGAGATAAAAAATGGACAGTTTTGACTGCATGAGAAGAGCTTTTTTGCACAAGTGCAGTTAAAATTGAAAGGGTAAGTTATCTACAGAAGGAAATGTCTAGAGCAGTTTTCTCTAACAAGATACAAGATATACAGGGAACTGATTTAAATATATAAGAAATAAGAGCCATCATTCAATAGCTACATGGTCAAAAGATATAAAACTAACAGTGTTCAAGAGAAGATATCTAAGATATCAGTGATCATAAGAAAAAATGCCACAAATCACTAATAGTAATAAAAACTCAAAATAAGATCACTTTAAGGTTCTACATCATATCCCTCAGACTGGCAAAGATGACAAAAAGGGAAAATGACAATGAGGAGAAATACGTCAGGACAGGCACACAAATGCATTGTTGCTGGAGTTATGTATGAACTGGTCCAGACATTCTGGAAAACAATATGGTACTATATCTAAAAAGTTACTGTGTACACTCTTTCAGAGAAATATCACTACAGGAATAAAAGAAAAAGGAGCACCATGTACAAAAATTTATAATGTCATATATAAATATAAGGGAAGACTACTGAACCATAAAATATGCTAAACTGGATGAGTTTGGAGAATCCTGTGAAAAACTGAAGAAACTGATGCACAGCGAAACTAGTAGAACCAGAATTGGAACAACTGATACAATGACTATAACATGGAAAAGAAAAATAACTTTGAAAGAAGTGTGATAAATGCAACGACCAATCACAACTCCAGAGGACCTATGCTGAAACATACTATCCACTTCCTGATAGTGCAACTGATACAATGACTATAACATGGAAAAGAAAAATAACTTTGAAAGAAGTGTGATAAATGCAATGACCAATCACAACTCCAGAGGACTTATGCTGAAACATACTATCCACTTCCTGATAGTGGACTAAAGGGGCAGAATAAGATATATATTTTCTGACATGGTCAATGTGTTGTTTTGTTTTGCTTGACTGCTTATTTGTTGCAGGGCACGTTTTGGTTTCTGTTTGTCTCTTTTTTAAAAGGAGGGTGAAGGTGGGGCAAGGAGAAGGAATGATGGAAATAGAGTGATGTCCCCCCCCAAAAAAAACAAGAAAGAAAAGAATGTAAAAAATGAACAGAAGAAAACAAAAGGAAATTGATAGGGGAAAAAAAAACAAGCAAAGTAGCTTTGAATTAATACGCTGAATGCACTACGTATTTTTAAAAAGAAAACTGCAAATACATCGCAGCTAAGATTAAAAAGGAAAAAAGCATAGACCAATGCCTGACACTGTACACAAGAATAAAGTCCAAACAGGTACACAATCTAAGTATAAAGACGGATACCATGGACAAACTGGAGGAGCAAGGAATAACGTATTTATCAGATATATGGAAAAGGGAAGAATTTTTGACTGAAGAAGAGATAGAAAGCATTATGAAGTGCAAGATAGATTAATTTTGATTACATTAAACTGAAAAGTTTTTGCACAACAAAACCCAATACAACCAAAATTTGGAGGGTTGTATTGGAGGGAAGTAGTATATCGGGAAAGAATTTTTACAGCTAATCTTGGCAATAAAGGCCTCATTTCTAGAATATAGAGTACTGAGTCAAATGTACAATACAAGTCATTCCCCAATTGATAAATGGTCAAAGGATATGAATAGTCAATTTTCAGAGGAAAAAATTAAGATATCCATAGTCATATGAAAAAATGCTCTAAATCACTTTTGATTAGAGAGATGCAAATCAAAACAACTCTGAGGTACCACATCACACCTGTCAGATTGGCAAACATGACAAAACAGGAAGACGATAAATGTTGGAGATGTGGGAGAGGTGGAACACTAATTCATTGTTGGGGGAGCTGTGAGCTCATTCAACCACTCTGGTGAGAGGTTTAGAACTATACCCAAAAGGCTACAAAAATGTGCAAACCTTTGACCCTGCAATATCGCTTCTAGGATTGTCTCTGCAAGAAATCATAAAAATGGGAAAGGGTCCCCAAAATATTTATATCAGCACTCTTTGTAGTCGCCAAAAACTGGAAATCAAAGGGATGCCCATCAATTGGGGAATGGCTGAATAAATTATAGTATATGAATGTAATGGAATGCTCTTGTGCTGTAAGAAATGATGAACAAAAAGACTTCAGAGAGGCCTGGAAAAACTTTTATGATCTGATGCTGAGCAAAAGGTGCAGAACCAGGAGAACTTTGTGCACAGAAACAACCACAGTGTGCGA
Organism: Potorous gilbertii; assembly: GCA_028658325.1. Taxonomy (NCBI): domain Eukaryota; kingdom Metazoa; phylum Chordata; class Mammalia; order Diprotodontia; family Potoroidae; genus Potorous; species Potorous gilbertii. Next base: position 67,738,388 of record CM053773.1, read on the forward strand.
GAGCTTCTTCTGGTTGACTTGGAACTTCACAGCAATGCAAGGAATAAAGAAAAAAAAATTCCCAATAGTTTTCTAAGGGAAAATGCCTTCCACATCCAGAGAAAGAACTATGGAATTCAATCACAGAATGTAGCAGATCATGTGTGTGTGTGTGTGTGTGTGTGTGTGTGTGTGTGTGTACGTGTGTGCGTGTGTGTGTGTGCGTGTGCGTGCGTGTATTATATTTTGGTTTGTTATATGATTTCTCCCACTCATTTTAGTTCATCTACACAGCATGACTATTGTGAAAATGTATTTAATAGGAATGTATGTGTAGATCCTATATAGAATTGTATGCCGTCTCAGGGAGGGAGGGGTTAGGTGGGAGGGAAAACCTAAGTTATATGGTAGTGATTGTAGAACACTAAAAATAAATAAAATTAACTTATAAAAAGAAAAAAAGGGGAAAAAAATCTTTTCAGCAATTTTCTTTAATAAAATATACATGATACATGAGGAACTGAATGAAATTTATAAGAATAAGAGCCATTTACCAATTAGTAAGTGATGAGAGGATATAAACAGGAAGTTCTCAAGAAAAGAAATCCAAGCTCTCTTGACACATGAAAAAACATTCCCAATATTATTGTGCTATAAGAGATGAATGATAAATACATATAAGCATGGAAAGATTAACACAAACTGATGCAGAGTAAAGTGAACAGAGTTAAGAAAACAATATTCACAATGACTACAACAATGTAAATTGAAAGAATTATGACAATCAAAAGTCAATGTTGAAATATTACAATGAATAAGCATGGCTTCTAAGAAAAGATAGGAAAAGATATTCTCAACCTTTTACAAAGGTGTCTAAAGATATACTACATATATTTTCAGATTAGAGGTACTGGTAAGTTCTGCCGATGTTTTTTCCTTTTTAAAAATATCACTGTTGGGTGAAGTAGAAAGATTGACCTGCTCTAGCTCTCCCCGCATCACCCATAAAATACCTGTAAAAAATTACTCTAGAGTAGCAGAAATCACAAAATGACAAGAGTGAAAGAGATTTCCAGCCCAAGACAGCCTTTCAGGCTGACAGGAAAGGTCTATTGTACTCAGCTCAGAGTAGAGCTCAGCTGTGGGGTGGGGTATGGCACGGGCAAGTCTGGGGCAGGCTTCAGGGCCTGGAAATCACAGGTAGCAGTTGTGGTTCCCAGATTTCTCAACCCACAAATAGCAAAGACAGCTTCAAAGGTCAGTAAGAAAGCTCTTTCACCTGGATGAGAGGAGAGTGCCATCTGGCACTAGCCTCAGGGCAGCAGCAGTTTCCAGGGCAGTTTTGTAGCCCTCACCTAAAGACCCTAGGGGAATCGAATGGCTGATCTGGGTCTGGAAAAGGAGGTTCAAAAGCTCACTAAAGAAAATAGTTCTTTAAAAATCAGAATGGAGCAGATGGAAGCTAATGACTTTATGAGAAACCAAGAAATTACAAAACAAAACCAAAAGAATGAAAAAATAGAAGATAGTGTGAAATATCTCACTGGAAAAACAAGTGACCTGGAAAATAGATCTAGGAGAGATAATTTAAAAATCGTTGGTCCATGATAAAAAAAAAAAGGATCCTAGATCTCATCTTCCAAGAAATTATCAAGGAAAACTGCCTGATATTCTAGACCCAGACGGTAAAATAGAAATGGAAAGAATTCACTGATTACCTCCTGAAAAAGATCCCAAAAGTAAAACTCCTAGGAATATTGTAGCCAAATTCCAGAGTTTCTAGGTCAAGGACAAAATATTACAGGCAACTAGAAAGAAACAATTTAAGTACTGTAGAAATACAATCAGGATACACAGGATTTAGCAGCTCCTACATGAAGGGATCAAAGGGCTTGAAATATGATATTCCAGAGGTCAAAGGAGATAGGATTAAAACCAAGAATCACCTACCCAGCAAAACTGAGTATAATACTTCAGGGGAAAAAAATGGAATTTCAACGAAATAGAGGACTTCCAAGAATTCTTGTTGAAAAGACAAGAACTGAATAGAAATTTTGACTTTCAAATACAAAAATCAAGAGACATGAAAAGGTAAATAGTAAAGAGAAACCTTAATGAACTCATTAAAGCTGAACTGTTCACATTCCTACATGGAAGATGTTATTTGTAACTCATGAGACCTTTTTCAGTATTAGGGGAGTTAGAAGGAATATATATGTATGCATGGGTATGTATGTATGTGCATTATATGTATGTATATTATATATATGTAGGTATATACATTATATGCATGTATATTATATGTGTAGATATGTATATGTACATGGGTGTGTGTATATGTGTATATATATGTATATATACACAGCCAGAGGGCACAGGGTCAGCTGACTATGAAGGGAGAATACGTAAAAAAAAATAAAATAAAATTTACTGCTGAATGGAATGTACTAGGAATAAGAGAAAGGGAAAGGTAGAATGTAGCAAATCATCTCACATAAAAGAGGGAAGAAAGAGATTTTACAATGGAGGGGAAGAGGGGGGAGATGAAAGGAAATAATTGAGCCTTACACTCATGTGATTTGGCTTAAGAAGGGAATAACACACACTCCATTGGATATAGAAATCTATTTTACCCTGCAGGAGGACAAGGAGGAAGGGGATGGGAAAGGGAAGATAACAGAAGGGACAGAAAATTGGTGAAAGGGATAATCAGAAGCAAACACTATTATGGGAGGACAGGTCAAGAAAGTGAATGGAATAAATGAAGGGCAGGATAGGACAAAGGGAAATATGGTTAGTCTTTTACAACATAAATACTATGGAAATGCTTTCCATTTTTACACATGTATGACATATTGAATTGCTTATTTTCTCAATGAGGGTGGGTGGGAAGGGAGGGACAGAATATGGAACTCAAACCTTTAAGAATCAATGTTAAAAATTGTTTTAGCATGCAATTGGAAATTAAGCTATATAGGCAATGGAATATAGAAATCTATTTTGCCATACAGGAAAATAGAAGGCAAGAGGGATGGAAGGAGGGTGGGTAACAGAAGGTAGGACACACTGGATGCAGGGGTGGATAGGATACATGCTGTCCTGGGGTGGGGGTGGGTTGAGATGGGGAGAAAACGTTGAATTCAAATTCTTGTGGAAGTAAATGTTAAGAACTGAAAAATAAATTATATATTTATGAAAATCACATTTTATTTGATGATTTTATGGGAAGGACAGGGATACTGGAGGAAATTTTGATGATATGAAAAAAGACAATAAAAATGTATTTTAAAAAGAAAAATGCTTCCAATGACTAGTAATTAAAGAAACGCCAAGTAGAGCAACTCTGAAGTTCAACCTTAAACACCAAAGAGTTTGACAAAGTTGGCAACAAAGAAAATAACAAATGTTGGAAGGGATGTGCTGTGGTTTATGCTATGAATTAGTTTAGAATTAGACATTCTAAAAAGCAATTTGGAACTAACCTTTCAAAGTCACTAAACCATGCATAGACTTTGACCTAGGGATAACTGTACTAGCCTATAGTTCCAAATAGATTTTATTAAACAGTTCCTACAGGTACAAAAATATTTACAGCAAACCTTTTCTTAGTGTCAGAGAACTGGAAACTAAGAGGCAGTTGATCAATTGGGTGAGTGGTTAAAAAAATTATGATATAAAACTATAATGCAATTCTATTCTGCTGAAAGAAATAATGAAAGAGATGGTTTCAGAGAAACCTGAGAAAACTTGATGGACTAATGCAAAATGACGGAGCAGAACCAGGAGAACAATTTATACTGTAAAAATAAACACTTTTGACAGACTTTAGAACTCTGATCAACATAAATAACCACCATGATTCTAAAAGACCAATGATTAAAAATGCTATCTGATAGCCTAGGAGAGATGATGGATGATATTTGGTTTGGAAAGGATCAATGGGGGAGTTTGTTTTGCTTGATTACTCATACTTATTACAAGGATATTTTTTCTTTTGAGGAAGGGGAGAGAAATGCTTGGTAATTCAACAAAAAGATGTAAATCATAAATATTCATGGTTTCATAATACAGTCTTCTCAGTCTGTTCTTTTTATATACTGACTATGGTCATGGAACAGTGTGTGAAACTGGCTCATCTGGAACAAAACCTTTCATGTTGGTTCACAAGCACAAGGCTCTGGTCTGAATGACAGAGAAATAAAAAATAAAAATGCCTACTACAAACAAATTAATTTGAAAATTTGGCCTGTTTTCATCCCTGCGAACTTTAAACAGCAATTGGGAGCAGATAAAAAGCCCTAATATAACTATTAAAAGAAGCAGTCTCAATCAGACTATACTACACTGTATGTTTCAAGGAAGAAGTAAATTGGTTATCTGCTAAAATCACTTCAAAATTAACTGGCTGTTACTTCAGGTAGTCTTTCTTTTTCTTCTGTTTTTAAACATATATATATATATATATACATATATGTATATATTTTTCCATTTAAATGTAAAAACAATTTTTAATGTATTTTTTTAATTTTGAGTTCCAATTTTCTCTCTTCCTCTGTCTCTGGTACCCTCATCGAGAAGACAAACAATTTCATATAGGTTATATATTTGCAGTCATTCAATATGTATATATATGTTATGTGTTATTTCCATATTAGCAATGCTGTGAAAGCAAAGACCAAAAGAAAAAACACAAAAAAATAAAGCAAGTAAAGAAAATAAGTATGCTTCAATCTGCATTCGGACTCCATCCGTTCCTTCTCTGGAGGTAGAGAGCATTTTTGATCATGAGTCCTGTGGAGTTGTCTTGGATCACTGAATTGCTGAGAATAACTAAGTCATTCATAGTTGGTCACAGAACAGTAATCTTACTACTTTGTACAATGCTCTCCTGGTTACGTTCACTTCACTTTGTATCACTTTGTGCTAAGCAATGCTGGCTTTTTCTCAGAGTACCCTGCTTGAGTCCCCATATTCTCACAGCACAACAGTGCCCCATCACAGCCACAACTTGTTCGGTCAGTCATCCCCTCAGTACCCAGTTCTTGTCACCACGAAAAGAGATGCTGTAAATATTTTGTATATAAAGGTCCTTTACCTTCTGTTGAATCTCTGACATACAGACCTAGTAGTGAGTGATACTGCTGGATCAAAGGATGTGCATGGTTTTATAGCTTTGTGGGCATAGTTCCAAACTCTCTCCAGCAACTCCATCAACAATGCATTACTGTCCCAATTTCCTCACATCCTCTCCAACATTTATCACTTTCCTTTTCTGTCATATTAGCCAATCTTACAGGTATGAGGTGGTACCTCAGAATTGTTTTAATGTGCATTTTATCACATCAATAGTGATTTTGAGCATTTTTTCATTTGATTACGAATAGCTTTGATAGCCTCATCTGAAAACTGCCTTTTCATATCCTTTGACTATTCATCAATTGGAGAATGAATTGTATTCTTATAAATCTGACTCAAGTCTCTATATATTTGCGAAACAAGGCCTTTATCATAGAGTTGTAAAACATTTCCCCCATTTTTATGATTTCCTTCGAATCTTGGATACATTGGTTTTATCTGTACAAAACCTTTTCAATTTAATGTAATCACAATTATCCTGTAATGATCTGTCTCTTGGTTGGTGATAAATACTTCCCTTATCCAGTATCTGACAAGTGAAATATTCCATGCTCCCCTAATTTGCTTAAGGGATCACCCTTACTGTCTACATCACACACCTATTCTGATTTTTATCTTGGTATACGGTGTGAGACACTGGTTTACACCTAATATTTGCCAAACTACTTCCTAGTTTTCCAAATGGGGAGTTCCTGTCCCAAAAGTGGGCATCTCTATGTTTATCAAACATGAGATTACTACGATCATTACTTACTATGTACTGTGTACTCAAGCTATCCCACTAATTCACTTCCGGTAGTTTTCCTAATTACATACCCAGTTAACACTGCTTTAGTTTTACACTTAAGTTTACATTACATTTAACTATTCAGAAGTCCTAACTCCACTCCCCAACCACCACTCCAAGCCCAATTGTACTTTTTATTCCCTCCCCCCAAATCCCTAAGTACTTACATGGGCTGACATCTCTGTATCTGTTTCGATTTCTATTTTCTAGAGATTTCGCCACTTTATGAGGGTAGTCATGGGACTGATTTCGAATTTCCTTAAAATAATAAAAATATACTTTAATAATCAAACTTCTCATATTGTATACAACAAAATAAAGACTTACTTTCCCAGTCATAAAAAAAACTATCTTCAACATAAAAACGAGCAAGAAAATATATAAAGGAATATATTAAAAAGTTACAATTTTATTGCTATAATAACCATATTGATGAAATTATTGGTCTACTGGAATTATTACTAAGTTATAGAGAGAAGAAACAGTATCCAATATGGTATACAAAGCAGCAGAAACAGTACTTAAGAAATTGGGAAAAACAGTTGAATAAAACCAAATATACACCAAGGAAAACAATGCTGGAGGCAATATAATTTTGAAAGCATTGAGGGATTATTTCATAAGACACCTCAGGGAAATAAAGATTAAAAAAAAGAATATAAAAAAATCACAAATATTAATATCCCCCCAAAGATAATAAAGAGAACACTAAACTACCTAAATTCATGCCACCTTTTTCATCTTTATAAAAACTTTATGAAATGACAGACATATGCAATGAGGGCATCATTGATGAAAACAAGAAGGAAACAGGTAGGCTTTTACAAATCCTCCACAGCACACTATAATTTTAGTGTCACCTAAGTGACTGAAAGAGGGAGAGATTACCAGACCCCATTGTATTTACCAGTTGCTGATTACAAGAGAAAGAAAAAAGCTCCCAGGAAGAACAAAAGTCTTAACAAAGAGATCTAATAGCTCCTCATGAAAAAATTATACAAAATTTCCTGTAACTACTGATAACAAATCTGTTCAGAGATCCTCATTATTTAATGCTTAAGAGAGGCATAAAAAAAGAGAAGCTCATCAAAAGCATTTTCCGAAATCTCAGGGAATGCCCTGCACAACGGTGGAGCAGTAAAGCTGCTTGATGCTTATCCAATTTCTCTTCTTTACATGTGATATTAAGCTGAATGGAAGCAGTTAATGCAGTGGAAAAGGTGATGAATATGGAGTCATAGGACTCACGAGATCTAAATCTCAGCTCTGCCATCTACAATTTCTTATTTGGCCAACTGTTTAAACTATCACCTGTCAGTTATTTAATCTGTAAAATAAGGGAGTTGGACTAGATAATTTCTAAGGTCCCTTCCAGGTGAAAAAAAATTCTGTAATTCCAAGGTTGAGATACAATAAAAAAACAAAAAAGAAATTAGTCTAAAAATTCATATAAGATAAACTAGTGGATAAAAAATCTTATTGTCTAGACCAGTGGTCTCCACTCAATAAACATTTATTAAATAACTACTATGTGCCAAACATTCAACTAAGCATTGGGGATATAAAAAGAGACAAAAGACAGTCACCCTGCACTCAAGAAGCTCACAATCTAATTGGGGAGACAAAAGTAAACACGTATTGTTCAGTTATTTCAGTCATGTCCAACTTTTTGACCCCATTTGGGTTTTCATCACAAAGATACTGGAGTGGTTTGTTATTTCCTTCTCCAGTTCATTTTACAGATGAGGAAACTGAGGCAAATAGGGGGTTAAGTGACTTGCCAATGGTCATGCGGCTAGTATCTAAAGCTAGATCTGAACTCAGGAAGGGAAGGTAAGTCTTCTTGACTCAATGCCTGCCTTTTATCTACTGTATCACCTAGCTACCTCAAACAAATATCTACTAACAAGCTCCATACAGGATAAATAGAAAATAAAAGAAAGAAAGCACTAGGATTAAGAGACTGGGAAAGACTTCTTGTAGAAGATGGGACTTTAATAGGGACTTGTGGGAAGCCAAGAAAGTCAAGAAGCAGAGATAAGGAGAAAGAGCATTCCATTCAGGGATGGGGACAGCCAGAGAAAATGCCCAGAGCCAAGGATGGAGTGTTATGGAGGAGTAAGGAGGTCAAGTCACTAGATTAAAGAGTATATTGAGGGGAGGAGAGTGTAAGGTCCAAGAAGACTGGAAAGGCAAGAGAGGGCTAAGTTCTGAAGGACTCTGAACACCAAACAGAGGACTCTCTCTATTTGATCCTGCAAGAGACAAGGAATCACTGGAGATTATTTAGTAGTGGTGACATGACTGGACCTGCTCTTTAGGAAACTCCTTTTAGGGGCTGAATGGAGGATAGATTGGAATGAAGAAACACTTGAAGTAGGAAGACCTTGCACCAGAATGGTGGCAATATCAGAAGAGAGAAGGATTGTATTCGGACAGGGAGAGTGAGAAAATGAGTAGTCAAGGATGAGAGGGTTGTGACAACTAGGTTTCAAACTTGAGGGACTAGGAAGATGGTGCTGCCTTGTACAGCAATAGAAAATTAGGGGCAGAAGCTAGAGATTAGGAGATAAGAAAATGAGTTCTGTTTTGGACATGCTGAGTTTAAGATATCTACCGGGCATCCAGTTCAAGATGTCTGAAAGGCTGATGGAGACGTGGGACTGGAGGTCAGTCAACAGGTTAGGACAGGATAGTTGAGATTTGAGAATTTTCAACACAAAGGTGGTAACTGAATCCATGGGAGCTGCTGAGATCACCAAGTGAGGTGGTATAGAGGGGAGAAGAGATGAGCACCCAGGACAAAATTTTGTGGGAATACCTACAGTTAGAGGGCATGAGCTGGATCTCCACACAAGATTTATATGTAGCACCTCAAACTCAACATTTCCAAATTCTTCTTCTTTCCCTGAAAATCAGCCTTTCTTCCTAACCTTCTTGTTATTGTCAAGGACATCACCACCACTTTAAGATTCCAACCTGAACACCCTCCTCAATGCCTGACTCTTACTTATCACGTATAGTCAATTAATTGCCAAACTGTGTCATTTCTGCTTTCATACCATCTCTCTTTTGGTCCCATTCTTTCCACTCATATAAAAGCCTTTGCCTAATACAGACCTTCATAACTTCAATATTAAAATTGTTTCCTAGACTGTCTCAAAGCTCTGCCCAATCCACTTATTCTTTCAAGGAGAAACTAAATTGATTTTCCTAAAATATAAAACTGACCATGACATATTCCAACTCAATAAACTCTAGCAACTCCCCACTGACATGAGGATCAGACATGATCTCTTTCACATCTGGGCCTTATCACATCATACAAAAATATAGCAAAAATATTCAAACATGAATAAGCAAAACCATGTAAAGAATGAAGAATGAATAGATAGTGTAAACTTTCTGATGAGTTGAAATTAGAAACAATTTACTTTTGCTCGGTTTTGCATTTTATATAGTTAATTACTACTACACACCCAAAAAACATGACTCCTGCTGAAAACTGTCAAGTTCAATGACTACTCTGATCTATTATTTGATTATTGTATTGTATATTTCAAAAAAAAACATACTAAGAAATTTATCTATTTGGCTAGTTATATCAATCAAATTAACAAATTAATTACCAACAAACATGTATAAATCTGTCTTATCTCCTAGGACACATAAAAGGGTTTTCCTCAACCAATGAAATATTTAATCACATTTCCTTCACTAAAAATATTATTATAATTTTTACCAAGGACAAAAAAGTTCTATACTATTAACATAAAATAAAATGTTTACATTATTATCTGCATTTCAACCCTTTTCATTTCTATTTTGTATGTTAAAACATGCATGTTAATACTTTATTTGCTTAGTTATATATGTTTATTGGGTATGAAAGAAACATGGCACAGTTGATAGAATGCTGGTCTCAGAGTCAGGAAGATCCTTGAGTTCAAGCAAGGCTGAGCAACCCTGGGCAAGTCACTTAACCTCTGAGTCCTCAGTCTCAGAGATTCTGAGAGTCTTAAAAATGAAAGACAAGGTGCCAAAATGGAGTTTCCTCACTCAGGAGTTCCTCTTAATCAATAAAATCACATGTCTAGACCCTATGCCTAATTCATATTGGGGCACATACTCAGTTTTTTTTAAACTGATAAGGCAACATCAAAAAGTTTGAAGACCACTGATCCAGACTCTGGAAATGGATAGAATTGAATAGGACAAAGAGAGCAATGCTTTTGATAAAACAGCTTCCTAGGACAATGATTCGACTTTAAAAACACTTTTAAAATCACCCATGGTGATTCTTTATGACTACATCCTGTAGCACCATAAAATATAAGAAATCAAACTTGAAGGTAACCCAAAGAGCAATGTGGAAATGCAAGATGGGCAATAATTGGTCAAGGCTATTTGTAACAATGACATAGATGCAAAAAGTGGTATAAGAAACACTATGGAAGAAATATATGGTAAGAAAAGAAGGTGGGCTAATCGGGTGACAAGAAAGATTAACAGATGGACACCATGAGTGTTCCACTTGCACCTGAGACATAAAAAAAGATCTAGAGGAAGGTCTCCAGCAAGTTGTACGGCTAATGTATTTTTAATGGAATTAATGTATTTTTAATAGAATGGGAAGATCTTTCCCATCCATTAATAGGTCTATGTGACCTGCTTAAGTCACATGCAAGCCTAAGTCACGTGAGTTTGAATCATGCAGGAAGAGGCAAAGTTGGGGCAGAGCTGTGAAAAAGTTGGTCAGACTAGTCAGAGCTGGGAAAGAAATAGGCAGCAACTGGCAGGAGTGGGAGAGTTTGTTTGTGATTTCTTTAACGGAGCCTATTTGTGACTTGTTTAAGGGAGCTGGTTTGTGGGAAACCTAACAGAGGGAAGGGATGGGGATGGTAGTGTCTCCTGCATTGTTACTGTGTATAGATTTCTTTGTTGCTATGATGGATTTGTCTTTCTCGTGTTTGAATAAATGTTTTGGTTTGGTCTTCCATGTGAAGAGTCTTATATTTTGCGACTCAGAACTACACTGGCATATTAATAGTTGCTGTGAGTGCTGTGAATACTGCATTGGCAATACATAGGTTGAACAGTTCCTCTGTGGAGGACCTTTGGAAGAACATGGAGGTGAAAGAAAAAGGAAAAAGGATAGGTACAAAAATGTTTCTCTCTTTGTTACATACAAAGAACTAGAAATTAAGGGGATGCAGGCTGATGTCAAACACTGGGCCTGCAGCGCACCTGGCCCACAATTCTATAGTGTAGTCCAAACTAGATTAAAATGTAATTAGGAAACATTTAATAAAATATAAATATAATAAAACATGGATAATATTGTATCTTTTAAAAGAAGTCAATATATGGTGTTCAGGGATCTGGATGTATGAACTGTGGTCCCTGTTTCTATTTGAGTTTGAAACCAGTAGACTAAATAAATTATGGTATACGAACATAATGAACTATTAGTGGACTAGTATTTCCACTATTTGTAAAAATGAACTACTTCAGGGAAACCTAGGAAGACTTGTATGAACTTGTACGTAAGCAAAGTGAGCACAACTACAAGAATAGCGGTATTCTATTGAAAGACTTAAGAATTCTCATCAATGACCAAACATAACCCCAGAGAATTAAAACATTCAATGGCACTACTCTACAGGATAAAATCTGAAGTCCTTTGAGTCCCCAATCTGACATGAGTGACCCTCTGCTGAAACTTCATTTGAGAAGGAAGGCAGCACTAACAACATAGCATCAACCTACATTTCTACTTAATTTATACTAATTCCTTATTCCCATACTTTATGTGGACTATTAATTATTCCCTGAATAATTTGCATTTTTCCTTCTCCTCAGTGATATGTGAAATACAAGGTGGAAAAAATCTAGGGGTAGAAAGACTTCATGGAAGGCTGCAGTGAGACAACAAGCATTGATTAAGCTCCAACTATAGGTACTGTATAAAGAAAGGCAAAAAACAGTCCCCACTCTCAAGGAACTCATGGATCTAATGGGGAAAGACAACACTCAAACTATGCACAAACAAGATGTATATATCTATCTATATCCATACAGATATCTATATCTCTCTGTTTCTACCTACATGATAAAGGAGACAGTCACAGAAGAAAGGCATGAGGATTAAGGAGGACTGGGATTAGCAGATGTGATTTTGGCTGAGGCTTCAAAGTAATCAGGTATAATACTTGAGGCTCTAAGGCCCGCCCGACAAGGTTGCTTGCCTAAGGTCACACAGGCAGTATGAGAACACTGGAATGTGAACTTAACATCCTTTGATTTCAAATTCAGTGTTTGTTACCTTATGCCGTCTGTTTTGGGTTTTTTTTTTTAAGTTTAGAGAACACATATATTTTGCATTATTATCTAAATCTATTTTTCTTTGCAAAAACCTATTATTGCAATGACATATTCAGATATTTTACATACCTTCTAATAAAACCTTATTGGCTGATTGTTGGCTAACATTAATGGTACATGAGATTAAGCAACCTAGTAGAGTTTTGAAAAGGATTTAAAAGTCAGAAAGTATAGGTATAAATTCTGGGCCTCCCCTCTCATCCCCACAGCCCAGGATAGTTAAATCACTCAGTTTGAACAGCCTTGGAATAGCACTGCCCAGATGATGAGTCACCTCATTCCTACACTTACAGGCAGTTCCAGGCCTGAAGACCATGCTTTATCCCTGCCAGTCATCTACCAGGACCCAGAACAAGGTCTGCCACAATACCCATGAAACCCGGCCTCTCTTTTTGTTCGAGGAGAATAATAAAACATTCTCAATGCTACTAGAAAAATTTTGACAATTTACTGCCCTCTATCTCCGCTCACAATCCCTATGATTGTTTAGATCAAAGGCCTTTTCCCTGACCACAACTCCCTGGTAGTGTATATAATTTAAGCTGCTTGAGGGCAGGAGATGCCTCACTTGTGTATCTGTACCCCCCTCTCACCTAGCATAGCCCTTGGCACTTAGCTGATGGCTAATAAATGCCTGCTGCCTAACTGAAGTCGCAGCTTTGTCACTAATTAATTTGGAGTAAGTACTAAACTGAAGAGGAATTTAGAGTCTCAGTTCCCTCACCCCTGAATGACCAACATTCTTGTCCTATCCAACCCGGAGGTGGCATGAGTAAAGCATCTCTAAATCTAAGTTACATAAATGTAAACTGTTATTATGACCCCTGTCTTGGGTCCAGAAGTCACAAAGTAAATCCTAGTGTTTGTTCAGTCACTAAAAGAAACCACAGAAATTCAATCAGAATGAAAACTGGCCAAAAAGATAAGAAAACACACGCACGCACACACACACACACACACACACACACACACACACACACACGCACGCACACACACGCGCGCGACTGGTACGTCTGGCCCTTTTTAGGGCTGCTCATCCAACTTAGTGGCCAACTTCACTCAACTCTCACTCCTTACTCACCTGGGGCTCCAAAAGGTTGATGCATGCCCATTCCTGAGGATCCTGAGGCCCCTCCCAGTTTAATTTACGTATTTATTTTTCTTTTCTGTTTAAAGGGGCCATCCCCTGACTACTTTTTAAACAGGTTTATTCACTGAATGGGCATTACCTCACTTTAAGTGAGTACCTGAAAAGGCTTTAACCTAAAAGACCAAGGTCTCCTTACTGCATGCTGGGCCGTCCCCAGTCATCCTGATGAATTTCTGGTCACTGGATCCAGATGGATCAGGAGGAGAAAGGGAGTCTGGTGACCTTGCACAGCCCTCCCTCACTCAAAACAAAGTCAAGTGCAAGTCATGGCATCATTTCTCTGATATCATGGTCCTCTTCAAAAACGAAGGTCAAACACAACAATAACAACCTGTATGCCCAATGGCCACACTCTCTGTAGTCTCAACAGACCAGCTAAAAACCAAGTTAAGGGTAATCAACAGACATGCCTCAAACCTATCGGTGAGGTAGGGGAATGTCTACCCCAAGCATATGAAGAATTTTCAGACAGAATGAGTGGATGAGAACAATTTGTGAAATAGGCCCTCCAGAGTGTCAAGGGGCTTGGAAGACACCAAGGTCATCCATTCTATCCCAGGCCATTGCCAGTCATCTTAACTTTGTCTTGTCACTGGACTTTGATGACGAGAAGACAGAGTGAAGTTGACTACTTTGTATGACCACCTCACTTAAATCCAATTCACAAGCAAAGTCAAGACAACACCTTGTAGTGTTACTTGTCCTGGAAATGGATAAACCACAAGCACTATGAATGGGACTCTGGTAGGAAGACTGAATTATAAAATTAAGAAAAGGATGAGATTTGAGGTTGAAAAGGCCAAACAATGAACAAGCAAGGGCAGTGGAACTGAAAGAAGAGGAAAAGGAATGGAGGTTTTTAGGTCTTTGCTGGAAAGTTGCCTTTTGCTTGAACACCTAGAAAAGATGAAGTAAAAATAAAGCCGTTAAGGGCTCATTCTACGCTCAAAAGAAGGAAAAAGGAGTTTCATATCTTCTAGGTTATATCACTTCACTAGGAAGGAGACAAGGATACATAACAGAATGCTCCATTTACAGAAATAAAGATTGTATATTTCAACAATTAAGCAAATATTTATTCAGTACTAGTTATTTATATAGTGCTTTTAAGGTCTGCAAAACTCTATACAAATTCCAATTCACAGCAACCCTGGGATGTAGGTGCCATTATTTTCCCCATTTTCCTGATGAGGAAAGTGAGGTAGACAGAACTTAAGAGGTCACACAACTAACTAGTAAGTGCTTGAAACAGCATTTGAACTCTGATCTTCCTGACTGCAGAAACAGCACTCTATCCACGGTGCCACCTAATTGCCTTACTAGTTATACACACAATACTGTACTAGGCATTGGTGGAGATAGTTTTAGTTAAAATAAGATCCCTGCTAGACCTTAACTTTGATTGTATCTTCCAGGAACTGCCAACACCTGGGTGTCCTGTTAGACCCAAAGCCCAAATGCAGCCAAACCTAACTGTATCCCACCATCCCACAGCAAGAAATGAATCAAGCAATAATAAATATCCAATATGGACTTGTTTTCAATTTACTTATCTGTGTACATGTTGTTTTATCCCAAAGGAGTTTAAGCTCTTTAGGGACAGAGAATATTTTCTTTTTTTGTTTATTTATGCCCAATACCCAGCACAGTGACTGGCAACATGGTAGCTTAAAAACTACTTAATGAATTGTTGTTCTAACGAGAAAAAAAGTACTTTAATTTCTAATATTTATGATGGTTACGGAGAAATTTCATTAATAAAAAGGCAGCAAAATAGATAGCCCCCATCTACCTACTTTTTCAGTCTCATACAGCACTCTCAAGTTTGCAATGCTCTTGATGAATATCTCATTTTAATCCTCACAACAACCTTGGAGGATAGGTGTTACTATAATCTCCATTTTACAGATAAAGAAACCAAGGCAGCCAGAGGTTATTAGAAGTTATTAAACTTACCCAGGGTCCCATATCCAGTAAGTGTAAGGTAGCATCTGAACTCAGTCCTTCCTGACTCCAGTTCCAGCTTTCTGTCAACTGTGCCACCTAGGTGCCTCACATTACTCCTTTTCCTGAACTTGACAAAATGAGCCATAATGGCCTTTCTGCCATCATGACATTTCATTTCCCTTTCTTGTCTCCAAACTCTTCCCTAAGACTAGGATATACTCCCTCTTCATCTCTAATTCTTGAAATCTTGAAAAAAAATCAAAGTTTAGCTCAAGTTTCACCTCCTACACGTTTCGTAATCTCCTCAGCTCCTGGAACCCTGCCCACCTCTACCTCCCATCATTTGGCTTTATTATTATACATTTCACATATTCTTATACACATGTATCTCTCCTTTGGTAGAATAGGGTGTGCTTTAAAAAAAAAATTTTTTTTTTGTATTCCCAGAGCCTGGCAAATATTTAATACGATGTAATATTTTGCAGTATAGTGAAGCATTTTCTTATTTCATCATTACAACCATCTACTGAGGTAGACAGTACAAGTGTCATTATCCCATTTTCAAATACCATTTTACAAAGGAGTAAATAATAGCTCAGAATCACAGAACTAATGCCCAAGTTAGAAATCTATTAAGTCTCCAAGCTGGACTATGAACCAAGGTCTTCTGACTACTAGTCCAAAGTTATTTCTACCATATTATGTGGCATTAAGTATAGAATATGGAAAAAAAACCTTAATAGGAAAAAAAAGCTTTCTGTATCAACTGCCTTTAATGCTTATTTCATTCACTTCTCTAAACTTGATGGAGTGCAAGAAAAATTAGGCAGGAATTAAAACAAGAACTTATTATAGTATGTTATGCTACTATAGCATATTCTGTTAATTGTACTGAATCATAATACATTTAATTGTTTTTGCAATTGGTTACAGTACTTCCCTAAACTCTGTGTGTGTGTATATATGTACTTCAGAGTGATTTATATGATATAATATTATAATTTAGAGTTGATTAAATATATTTATAATTATTTCTACTAAAAGTTGATCAGTGCCCAAAGCAGGAATGTCATTCCCTACTATATCACTGTCCATAGGAGAAAATAATTTTTTCAACTTAACAGAACCTTTTCAAGAATCAACCAGTCTTATACTAAAAGATTAACTGTATTAACTTGGCCAAAATTTCCTTCTTTCAAAAGCCTCTTAAGACTTACTCCTATCAAAAAGGTCACTGCACCAAACTGTACATAATGTAATTTTAAAATATTTTACTTATTCGTTCATGTCCTTGGCTCTTATTGTTGAGTCATCTATCAATCTGTTTCAGTTTTGATTCAAATAAATGTCCTTTGAGTTTGCCTGAATAAATGTGGTCTCATTTGGATACATTCTTATTACCTACCTATTTTAACCAGTCCTCCATTTATTAAGCTAATAAATCAAAAAATGTTTATGGGCACCATAAACATATGTGGAGTGTGGTGGAAAGACTATTGGATATGGAGTTAAGGGACCTGTAATTTAAACACCTGCTCTGTCACTATCTTACGTGATTTTGGGCAAATCATCTAATTTGTTTCCCAGGTTCCTTATCTGTAAACTGAAGGATTGGATTAGATTACCTCTAAGGTCCTTTCTATCTACAGAAAGTCCACAGGAAAGAGATTTTGAGTTAAAAAGAACCACAGAATCCATCAAGTCCAATCCCCTAATTTCAGGTATGAGGAATCTGAAAAACAAATAGGTTATGTGACTTGCTTAGTCACACAGCTAGTTTGAATCCAGGTCTAATTCCAAGTCAGCTCTCTATCTACTATTCCATGCTGCCTCTCACTAACTGTGATGTCAATGAAAACACCCCTACATCTGCTCTCAGAAAAGCACTGACCAAACAGCAGCTGTGTAACCTTGGCCAAATCACTTGAATTTCAATTTCCTCATCTGGGAAAAATAGGGACCCTGCTTACTTTAATTCAATAAAGATTTCAACAAGTACGGAACCACCAGATTGTCACTGGTCCTGTTCTGTTCCAATATTTTTGTCTACACCTTGGAAAAAGACGTAAGTGACATGTTTATATTTATGAGTATCACATGACTGGAAGAGGCATATACTGGATGAGAATTAGGATTCGAAAATCAGCAAGATGAAATGATAGGCTTGGAAATTAACAATAAGAAATTTAATATGGATAAATGTAGAGTCAGCTCAAAAAAAATTACCTACACAACAATGTAGGAAACCTAGATAAAAAAAAGCTGTAATACTGACTTCCTCCACTTCTCTCACTCATTTCTTTACTCTTAAAATCTGGTTACTCAAGAGAAAATTGCTCTCTCCAAAGTTACTAATGATCTTTCAATTGCTAAGTTTGATGATCTTTTCTCAATCCTCATCCTTCTTGACCTCTCCAGCATGTGACACTTCCCCTTGTTATACTCTCCTGAGTTTTTATGACATTATTCTTTCTTGTTTCTCCTACCTATAAAACTATTCTCAGCCTCCTTTGCTGGATCATCATCTACACTGCACGTTCTAACTATAGGTATATCCCCAAAGCTCTGTTCTAGGCCCTCTTCTCCATCAATCAATAAACATTAGGCATCTACTATGTGCTGGGCACTGTGCACTGAGGATACAAAGAAAAGCAAAAAATAGTCCCTGTCTTCAAGGAGCTCACATTCTAATAACATGCAGACCACTATATGTAAACTATATACAGAATAAATTGAAAAAAAACAGAGAAAAGGCACTAGAATTTCAAGGAGGGATGAAGAACAGCTGTCTGTAAAAATTGGGATTTTAGCTGGGATTTGGAGGAAAGTTAGGGAAGCAGGAGGCAGAGTTCCAGCCAGTGAAAATACCTCATGTCAATACATGGGGTATCCTTTTCGAAAACAGCAAGCAGGTCAATGTCACTGGATTGCAAAGTATGTAGCAGGGTATAAGGTATAAGAAGACTGGAAAGGTAGAAGGGAGGCAGGGAAAGGGTAGGCTTTGAAGGCCAGAGGATTTTGCATTTGGTCCTGGAGGTGAAGAGAGCCACTGGAGTTCACTGAATAGGAGGGGGTCAGGCCTGCAGTTTAGGAAGGTCAATTTGACAATCAAGTGCAGCATGAATGGAGTGGGGAAGAAACTTGTAGAAGGCAGACCAAGTAGCAGGCTACTACAATGGTCCAGGCATGAGGTGATGAAAACCTGTACCAGGGTGGTGACTATGTCAGAGGAGAGAAAGGGAGCATATTTGAGAAATGTCATTTAAGTAAACTGACGGGCCTTGTTAATAGGTTAGATATGGGGAGGGAGAAAGAGTGAAGAAATGAAGATGACATCTAGGTGTCAAGCCCAGGAAAATGGTGGTACCCTTAACAGTAATGGGGATGTCTGGAAGTGGGAAGTACTTGATGGTTAAGACATTGAGTTCAATATCTTGTGGACATAATGAGTTTAAGAAGTCTATGGGACAACCAGTTTACAGGGCTTAATAGGTAGATGGAGCTGTGAGACTGGAGGAGAGCAGAAAGTTTAGGGTTGGAGAAATAGGTTTGAGAATGATGAGCATAGAGAATACAGAGCTGATGAGATCACCAAGTAAAACAGCATAGAAGGAGAAGAAAGAGAGCTCAGGACAGAGTCCTGGAAGACAGCCAGTGTTAGCAGGCATGACTTGAACAAAAAACAAAGAAGGAGGGTTTGGAAACCCTATAAAGATGAGAAGAGGGTGATCCGCAGTGTCAAAGTATACAGAAAGATCAAGAAGGATAAGGATTGAGAAAAGGCCTTAAGAGATCAATTTTGGTTGAATGGGTAAGGCAGTAAAAAGTTAAGAGAGTGAAGAGAGGTAGTGGAGGCACCTAGACAGCCTTCTCAAAGAGTTTAGCCACAAAATGTAGGAGAGTTATGGGAAGTTAGCAGGGATGAATGGCTCAAGTGAGAGTTTTTCGAAGATGGGGGTGACACACGTCTATAGGCAATAGGGAAGCAGTCAGTGGACAGGAAAAGACTGAAGATAAGGGAGGGAATGGGAATAAAAGAGGAAGAAATCTCTTGGAGAAGCTGGGATGGAATGAGATCACTTGTGTAAGTAAAGGAGGAGGATTAGCTTTGACAAGGGTCACCTCTTCATTTGAGAAGGGGAAAAGGAGGAGATTGGCAGAAAGCATCTGAGTGATGTAAGACGAAGAAGGGAGAAGAGAAACTCTTGGTAAATTTCCTCAATTTTTTTCAGTAAAATATAAGGCAAAGTTCTCAGCTGACAGAGTGAGGAGAGTTAATTGGGGAGATTTAAAGAAATTGCCTCAAAGCAGTGAGGACCCAGTGAAGGTTATGTAACAGATTTGTAATGGACACAGTCTGTAACACCCTCTCTTGATAACATCAACAATGGGTCCAATTATCATCTATATGTTGATAACTCCCACATCTACAATCTACATACCTAAGCCTTTCCACAGCTCAAGTTCTGAATCATTAACTGCCTACTGGACACTTCCCTTTGGGCGTGCCATTGGTACCTCAAATTCAACAAATCAGAAATCATTATCTTCCCTCAAAATCCTCTCCTCCTTCAATCACCCAGTTGTGCAATCTTGCTGGTATCCATGGCCCATTCTTAACTATCCTGATATCTTTCACACTGGTCCTTCTTTCTCCACTTACACTGCCATTACCCTAGTTCAGGCCTTCATCTCTTACTTGGACTACTCTAATAGACTCAAGTCCTATCCACCGCCTTCAGCCATTTCCTCCTGTGATCTATCTTGAACAGTCAAGAATAAAACAAAGGTTTGCCCATGTTATTCTCTTACTCAATAAAATCCAATAGCTCCCCATTGCCTCTAAGACCAAGTAGAAACTCCTCTTTAACATTTAAAGTCTGATACAGAATTGTATGCTGTCATGGGGAGGGAGGGAGGTGGGGGAGGGAAGGTGTGGGGAGATAAAATCTTAATTTTAAGGAAGTGATTGTAGAACATTTGTAAACAAATAAAATAAAAATTAAAAGAAAAAACATTTAAAGTCTGTCACAATATGGCTCTAACCTATGTTTTCAGGCTTATTATACATTATTTCCCTTTATATATTTTATGGACCATCCATGCTCTCTAGCACATATAACATTCCATTTCTAATCTCCATGACTTTGCAAAGGCTGTCCCACATGCCTAAAACGCTCATCACCTCAGGATCTCTAACTTCCTTCAAAGATTAGCTCAAGCATCACCTCCTTACATGAGGTGCTTCTTGATTCACCCACTCAATGCTTCTCCTCCTAAAAATCTTATTAGATATAGATATAAATATCTGCATGTATATATGTCTCTCTCTATGAAAGGTGTGATTTTAAAAGCAGGGACTATTTCAATTTTGACTTGGCATTCAAAGCAGCTAACACAGGGGTATGTAGTAGAGGTGGTAGAGGTGGTAGTGGTGGTGGTAGTAGTAATAGTAGTAGTAGTAGTAAGTACTTATTGATTGTTAAATATTAAAATGCAACAGGATGGAATAAGATGTTTTTCATAAACTTCATTTTCAACAAAGTACTCATTTCCCTAGGAGTTTTTATCAAATAGAGATTTCTTCCAAGTTAACTTTGATGGCAATGTGGAAGATGGATTGGAGTGCAGGGATCTGAGCCAGGAAGAGCCATCTAGATACTACTGCAAAGACTAGGCAAGAAGTGAGGAAAATCTGAACTAAGGTGGTGGCCAAAACTATATATGAGACATACTGTAAAGGCAGAATGTCAAGATTTGGCATTATTAGAGTGAGGAGTAAAAGATGATGCTAAGGTTACAAACCTGGGATTTGAGAAGAATAGCAGTACCTTTGATACTTCTAGATAGTCATACTCTGCTAATTTCTAATCTCTTCTCCTTGGCATGCTCTTTTTTCTCATGTCTACAAGTCTTCCAGATGTTGGTTATGCAGAGGGTTGCAACTCCCTAAGATGAACTCTAAAATCAGGGCTCAAGTTTAATAAAAGTACAAAATGTTCTTCTTAAGAAGTACCATTTTGGACAGGAATTAAATTTTTAATTTAATCTTTTATCTATTCCAAAATCCTGAATGGTGCCTTGCATACACACTTAATCAATGCTTTCTGAAGTTCAACTTCCAATAATAATAATTTACTATAGCAGTAAAAATAATTTACTTTTGCCAAGAAAACCCCATGTGGGGTCCCGAAGAATCAGACACAACTGAATGACTGAACAACAATGGCAAATGACATTTATGTGGCATTTCAAAGTTTGCAAACTATTTTACATATGTTTTATCTCATTTGAAATTCACAACCTTGTGAGGTAAGGACTACAGGTATCACTATTCTCATTTTACTGATGAGAAAACTGGGCTTTCTAGAGGTTCTAGAGCAACCTGTCCTGTCACATAACTAGTGTCAAAGGCAGAATTCAAGCTCATATCTTCCCAAACCTATGTCAGAACATGGCTATTTTCAGGAGATATATCCAGATTTGGGGACTCTCATTTCTAATAAAATTTAGCTGACAATATAGGTATCACCAAGAAACAACTAAATTTAAATGTCACTGGCAAAAAAATATTAATTTCAGAGTAATAAATTATCTGTATGCTCAAATGAAAAGTAAAGAGATGCTGCAATAACAATAAAAAGAACGACAATTCTGATGAACTGCAAAAAAGAAAAAAAGTTGGATTAAATAAGTCACTGTTCCCCCAAAGAGCAAGAATGTCAGAAATCTCTTTAAGGAAGAAGAGTCACTCAACCCAGTTACTATTTCTTGATGAAAGTATTCCTTACACTTTCCAATTCTCTTTGTTGTGATGCTACATTTGCCAAGCAGTCTTCTGATACTGAGTTAGTTTACCAGTTAGGTTCCCTACAAATAAAAGGATGTATCCATTAGTTCATACTATATAAATGTCTGGTACACTTTGAAATACTTCTCACAATAAATTATAAGTCCTTAGCACAAGGATGCAAGATGGTTAAATTTTTTTTGGTCATAGTAACTGTTAACAAAGCCATCTAATCTAAGTTGTATAGGGGTTTAAATCTTTATCAATGAAAGCCCACAAAAATCATATCTTTTAAGTACTAAAGTTAATAAAATGGCTGTATGAGTAGTTCGCTGTATTTGTTTAGTGTGGATCAATTTCCTAGGGTTATTCAGAAAATAAATTTCTAAACCTAAAAATCTGACTAGATTCTTTTGACCCCAAAGGTACATTATGCCTTGACATTTTCAATTACAGATCCATTCAAATCAAAGAAAAATGGGGATTCTGTGAAGGAATAAAAAGTTAAATTGAGAAAAGCAGTAGCATCTAGTGATCACAGTGTGGGTCTGGAGGCAGTAAGACCTAGGCTTGAATCCTGATGTTGACATTTGGTATGTGACTATGTCTTATCTGTAGTATTTACTTCAATAAGTTATTGTAAGGTTTAAATAACATTTATAGCATCTAATCCCTTTCTCACCACTCACACAAATTACCACCTAAACTGAAGCCTTCCTCATCTCTCACCAAGATTCTTTCAACAGCCTCCTAATTGGAGGCCCTGCCTCAAGTCTCTATCCCCTCCAAAGATAGCCAACATCATTTTTTTTAAGTAAAGATCTGATATGTGATTCCTCTAAGTCAAACAACTCCACTGGCTTTCTATATTGCCTCTAACATAAAATATAAATTCTCTTATTTAGTTTTCAAAACCTTTTACAACTTGACACCAACCTGTGTTTTCCCCTCTCAGTCAACACTACTTCCCCTTCCCACACCCTGCAATCTCACTGATTTGGCCTCTCTGTTTCTCTCACTCCATCTGTCTCTAGGCCTTTGCAATAGCCAACCCCAAAGTTGGGAATGCACTCCTCCTTATCTCAGTTTCTCTCTTCCTTTAGGATGAAGCTCAGTCACCATTTTCTGCATGAAGCCACTCCCAACATCTCCAAATGCCAGTGTCCTCCCTCCCAAACTACCATGAATTTAACTATTTTGTATATATTTGTATTTATTAACTATTTATGCTATGTATATTTTTATATGTACTTTTCTCCCTCATTAGACATAAGTTTATTTTAAGGGAGGATTATTTCATTCTTTGTATTTGTATCCTCTGTTGTTAGTACAGAACCAGGCACATAGTAGTCACTTAATAAGTATTTACTTTTTTAACTAAGTTCATGTATGCAAAATACTTTACAAACTTTAAAGCACTTTTATGAAAGTCAGCTATCATTATTAGTCAGGGCAGCAAGAGCTATTCCATTGGGGAGGCTGAATGGACGTAGGAGGACGTAAGACTAACTGGAGCGTCTAATTGAAAACAGTCACTTTCAGATTATCTCCAAACCGTGTCACCTGCACCCCTACTCTCTTCCTTACACTAGAATTAACTTTCCTACCTGGGTACCATATCAACCTAGAAAATACATGCCAAAGGCAAGTCTCTGATTAGGGCACCCCCAATTCCAAAACCATGCCTCCCAATCAAAATTCCAATTCTTTCAGTGCTACTGACCTCAATGAGTAGTTATTTATAGAAGGAAAGCAATCTCATAAAAGTAATTGACCCTAAATTGAAAATAATTAACAGGCCTAATTATGGGGGGGGGGAGGGAATGGGGACAGGGGTGAATAGCGGTATATTTAAACACAGAATTTGTTAAATCTTTAAATGTATTTCTAATTGTCATAATGTGTGCAAGAGATATTTTTGGCAGGGAAGGGAGGACTTGTCAACTCTAACATTAATTCAACAA
The DNA here is from genome assembly GCA_028658325.1 of Potorous gilbertii. NCBI lineage: Eukaryota > Metazoa > Chordata > Mammalia > Diprotodontia > Potoroidae > Potorous > Potorous gilbertii. The sequence continues at coordinate 67,762,525 of CM053773.1, forward strand.
ATCTTCATGGACCTGTGGAGACAAATACTAAAATACACTATAGAATAAACATGTGCATAATCACTGAATTCATCTTTCACCCTGCCCCAAACCCTCTTCCTTTTCCTAACTTCCCCATTACTATGGAGGACACCACCATCCTTCTGGTCACCCAGGCTCACTCACAACCTCATTCTATATTCCTCACTCTTCCTAATCCCACATATCCAAACTGTTGCCAAGTCCTAGCAATTCTATCTCATGATACTAAATATCTCAAATTTTGACTACTACAATCAATGGTCTGCTATCTGGTCTCCCTGCCCTCAAGTCTCTCCAAGCCATCCTCCACTTTGCTGTCAAAATGATATATTCCTAATGCACAAGGTTATGTTTCCATTTCTCTCTCTTATCCACTGCATATACTCCCTTTCCCAAGTGATTCAATTTCACTTGCTCCCTGTTACTTCCAGGATCTAACATAAAGGCCTTCATATCTGCCCTCTGCACTACTCACCCTACCTATTCTTCCTAGTGTCACTGATACTAGCCTTGCTGTTCCTTATACATAACAATCTACTCTCCTGTTTCTGGGCACTTTTACTGGCCATTCCCCCATGGAAAGCACTCTTTAATCTCCACCTCTCAAGTTTTCCTAGGTTCCTTCAAATTTCAGATAAAATCCTACCTTCTTCAAGAAATCCCTCTGTTCTCCTTCAGTGCTGGAGCTTTTCCTATTACCTCCAATTTGACCTGTATATATCTTACACGTACATAATTATTTACATGCGGTCTTCTCTATTAGAATATGATCTCCTTGAGGGCAGGAACTGGTTTTGACCTTCTTTGTATCCCCATGCCTGGCATACAGTAAACCCTTAATGCTTGCTGTCTAGATTCAATCAATTACTAGTTGAATGGGTTATTTTAGATACAGCTACCCATTTTTCCATATCTTAAGTCACTGAGTTTTTCCCATTTCCCTTTCTCTTCTCCAGTCTCACAAAACCTCATATGTATTCTAATTCCTTCTAATAAATACCCCAGGCTAACATAGTATACAGTTAGTTGTGTCTGGAAAGGGTTACAGAGGAAATGACTGAATAGTTTCAAAGTACTCTTCTGATGCTTTCAAGAGACTAATAGTAGTACTTACAACCAATGTTTGTCAAGTTAACTAAACTAGAATCAACAAGCTATTTAACTATTGCCTAACATGAAAAGAAAGGAGAAAACGAATTGAAATGGGATTGATAAAAAAAAAGTTAACTTGGATGGCAAAAAAAAAAATCTTTATTTTTCATCACTCTGTAACTGAAATTTAGCATTTCTTTCCATTATTTAAAAACATCACTGAGGAGAGGGCCAACAGGTTTACTAGACTGACAAAGAGGTCCAGGACACACAAAAAAAGTTTAAAAACCTGACTTAGAGCATAGTGATAAAATCAGATCTAAAAGAGGCCTTAAAGATCATGTCCAATGTTTTAAAATTATACTCCTTATAACCTTGTTAATCGAAATTATGCTAATAGATATTGAGAAACTTCAATGCTACTGACTGAATGCTACTTGGTTCCTTCAAAAATGTGAAATTATGTCCAAAAAAACTCATACTTTTTCAGCATGACAGTAGGCTAAGGTTCTTCTGCTGAGTTTCAATATTTTTCCAACTCCCTTAATTCTGGAGGTATTAATTAAGCTTCTCAAACCAGTCATGTATGCATACCATCAATACAGTAGAAGCCCAAATGTATATCAAGGACAAACTAATTTATAAAATCTACACTCACCACCTCCTTTTACATTCCTGCAATGCATCCCAATTACTTCCAATTTCTACCTGCTGAAATTCTTTCCTTCCTTCAAGAATCAGTTCAGGTACCAACTCTTCTATGAATCCTAATTTGACCTCAGGTATTGACCTAAGATATTCTTCAATCGTTAAAATTCTCATGACATGCGACATGTCATGGCCCTCTCTCAACTTGGATTATACTCACAAACATATTTTATCTTCCCCTACTAAATTCTAAGTTCCCCAAGCACATTTTACCTTTGTATCCCCAGCATCTAATATAACATCTTGTATATAAAAGTTGGTTTAAGAAAACTATTTTTGCTAATTAGGTGACCTGATCCCTATTAGCAAAGCTGGAGTAAGAATCTGGATGTTCTGGTTCCTTGAATAGCCTTTACATTGCCACTCTTAGGGCTAAGCGTGACTGAATTCTACATCCTCATTACTCAAACTTGTCCCCCCTTAAACTCTTATAAGGTTAACTTTCCATCTTCCTGCCATTATTATTATGTTTTCTCTATAGGTCTGTGATGATGATACATTATGGCAGAGTAAATTCATAAAATTATCGAAAGACTCGCTTCTGTTTTGTATTGACTAAGTTAATTCTCAATAGGTTTAGATAAACTCTTGAGCATTACCCATACATACTATCTCAAATTTGCATGCTGATGTCAGGAGCATATTGGAAACAGTTGCCTCTGCTAAACTAAATGTAACTGAAGACAGAGTTGGCAGGCACCTCATACTAGAATTCTCACTGGAATCCACTTGAGTTTACTTAAGGTTTTCTATGATTAAAGAATTTATCATCTGAAGCATTTTTTAAAAATCAAGACATTATTTCCAATCAAACACACTATACTTATGTGAAGTAGGGCATTAAAAACTGGTATAGTGGAAAGAATGCAGCAGATGGCCTCTGGGACTCAAGTTCTAGCTCCGATCTGACTATGACAAGTCTTCCTTGGGAGTCTTGCTTTCACTTAACCTCAAAGATTTAGTACTGAAAGGAAGCTTATAAGTCATCTAGTCCAATCTTATTTTGTAGATGAAAAAAATGAGACACAAAAGTAAAGTAATATGTCTAAGTTTACAAAGGTAGCTAGTAACAGAGACAGGATCTGAATCCAAGTCCTTTGACTTCAAACCAGCACTCTTACTACTATGTTCAGTCATTTTTCAATTGTCTGACTCTATGTGACTACATCTGGAGTTTTCTTGGCAAGGATAGTAAAGTGGTTTGCCATTTTCTTCTCCAGCTCATTTTACAGATGAGGGAACTGAGGTAAACAGGATTAATTGATTTATCACACACCTAAGTAGGTGTCTGAGGCCAGATTTTAACTCAGGAAGATGAGCCTTCTGATTTCAGATCAGGGACTCATCCACCTCATGCCCTCCCACTATTATAACACACTTATAAATCTTACAGTGACATAAAAAAACGAGCTCTTATGTATTATTATGTCTAACGGAGTAGGAATGAAGAAAAATCAACTAGTTACACAGGAAATATTTAAAAATGGAATTCTCCAGTACAGGTTATCACCTTACATCCCTTGTCTCATGTCTGATAACCCATATTTTGGGTTCAAACTAAATCATTTTTAAAGATCCCTCCTCTCTACCCTTTCCAAAGTACTTAATTATGTTCTAATGTGTATGATTTGTGTGCATCCTTGATCAGCCAGTGCACTCCTTGAGGGCAGAGAATGCTTCATTTCTTATCTTTGTATTCTTCAGGGCCTTGCATGTATTAAGTACTTTACAAATCTTTGTTCAGTTGAGAATAGAAACTTGGATAAAGATGAACTGCAGTTTTGCTTGATTTAAAAGGCACAGCACATCATTTGTTTAAATTTCCCCATATATACAGAATACCTTAAAAACAGCTTCCAGATCATAGGTCCTGCTTCCAGCCCAAGCCCTAAGATATCTTTCTGAAAACAATCCCACCTCCCCACCCCTCAGATGTGGCCTGTCAACTGCTTTGATGGGTACTGCAGCCACAGCCACTGAAGACTCTGAAAAGACAGCTCTTGCCACCAGTCCCTGAAACTAACAAATGATTCACCATCATAACTGATATGATTGTTAGAGAAAATGACATTAAAAAGAAAACATTTGCTTTGCCACTGAACCCTAAGGATTATGGTACCTACCTTTCCACCTTATTTTGCAGCTTCAACTTCCTATATGTCCTTTCCCAAGTTAGATGTGAGCCCTTTTCTATTGCTATCCCCAATGCTTAGCACAGTGCTTTGCACACAGTTATTACTTACTGAATGAAAAATGCTTCTTCATTCATTCACTTCATTAAAAAAAAAAACAAAACACAAACTTGGAACTCGGATAAAGTTTGTTTCTTCCCTCCAGCAACATCCACCAATGACTCCAAGTTTGGAAAACGGTAACTACACTAAATGCATTATAGTTAATGCAAAACAAACGGAAGTGAAGTCAATTCCATTTGGACCAGAGCTCATTTTAGAAATGGCTACCGTGTTTACAGTCTGAGAGTCAAAGTAGCCTCTCTGGGAATCATCAAGACTGCAGATACCCTCACAAGTGAAGGAAGCACTGCAACTCACTTGGCCTTTCATTAACCTTTTCAAGTGCCGTATGGAGATCAAATCTCCCCCATCTGATCTCCACAAGAGATGCAACCTAAGAACGAAAAAACCCACCCAAACTCATCCCCTGACTCGTTTTGCCTAAACTATGGGGGGGCTACGGAATAAAGGCGGATTCCACAGGCCCTCTTCGCTTCTCCCACTCAGAAGGCAGGGTGTGGAGACGTCTAATTTAATAGTCTGGGGATTAGGGGGCCGAGAGCGAGAAGCTACATCATTTGGACTTCTGTGACCATGTGCATGCAGCGTAGCTCTGGCAAGGGCAATGCCAGTCTCCCAGCCCCAAAGCGCCTCCCAGGGGTTTAGTGCCAGGCCGAACCGAAGCAAACCAAAGCGAGCGAGTCTCAACTCGCCACTAGAGGCCGCTGTAAGCCCCTCCTCGGCCTCACTAACCCTCCCTACGCCTGCGCACTTGAGAGTCTACTACTTCAAATTTATTTATTTATTGAGAGAAAAGAAATCCCGGGCGCAGGCGCGCTTCGCCGCCGCCCCGCACTCGGAGCGCGCACCTGAACGCCCGTCCCCGGACAGCCCGCGCACCGCGACTCGGTCACTTCCGCCTAGCGAGGGGAGAAAAGAGGGAGGGAACGGGAGGCGTGAGGGACAGCCCGAGCCCTGACCCTTCAGAGTAGGCGGCGTCGGCCGCCACATTAACCCCTAAGACTCACCAAGTACATGGGCTGCCACCGGTTCTCAGCATCCACCTCCTCAAACTCCCGCTCGATGGTGACGGACATGGTGGCGGGCGAGACCTGGCGCGAGTAGAGCCGCCGCGGCCGGAGAGGCACATGCCCCGTCCTCGCTGTAACAGCCGAGTGCGAGTCGCACTCGTCTCCCCGGCGGCGGCCGCCTGACGCATGCGCGTTCCGCTTTCCCTGCTTTCTCCTCCTTCCCGCTCCCCCCTCTCTCAACCCCCAGCGACGACGCCGAACACCAGCTGCTCGCGGCCGGGAAAGTACCTGGAGCGTACAACGTCAGCACGCTGACTTGGCGCGGAAGAGGCGGGTGGGGGGTGCCATTCTCCAGTCGGGAGAGAGCCGAGGGAGGGGTCCCCGCCTCGGGGAATCGGCGCCCAGGTGGGGAGGGGGCGGGGTCGCCAGAGACCACCCTGTGGGGCCGCGAGATCAAGAGGGGGCGGGAGGAGGGCGGGGCGAGAGGAGGGCGGGGTGAAGCGCTCACAGGCCCCGCCCCCTGGACGAGCGCCGAGGTCTAGGCGGCTCAGCGCTCCCGCGTGGAGGAGAGCGACAGGCAAAAACTGGGGAAAGTAACCCAGGGGAACCGGCCTCGCTTAGCGCGCCTCTGCCTCCGCCTAGAGCTCCCCGCCCGGCTCCCGGCTCTCCGCTCTGTGATCTTCCCCTCGTTTGTTTTCTTTTTACCCTCGAAGTCTGTTGATAGTAGGGGTGGGGAACCCGCAACCTCGAGGCCACACGTGGCCTTCTAGGTCCTTGGGTGCGGCCCTTTGCCTGAGCCCAAGCTTTACTGAACAAATCCTTTTATTAAGGGGATTTGGTCTGTGAAGTTTAGATTATTAGAAAAGGTTTTTCTAATAAAACAGAGTTCAGAGCTGGGTGACCAAGTGGATAGAACTCAAAGACCTCGGACACGTTGTGGTTGTGACTGCTAATGAGTCTGTAAAATGGGAATATATGAGATAATAGAGGAAAAGTGCTGTGCCAGCCTTGAAGCTCTCTGCAGAGAATCTAGCTGTCATTTTTCATTCAAGAAATGATCGTGAAGCCGAAAGCACTGCGCCAGGAGGTGGTGAAGACTGGTGGACAAAATAACAGTTCTGTACCTCGGGGAACTCGTATGTACCCTGATGGCAGCCGGGCAGTCAAGTCTTGTCAGCAGAGATGCCATCTGAGCTGAACCAGGCGCGAAGGAAGGATGTGGGGCTAAAACCTGGCTCTGCCACCTGTGTGATATTGACTTGTCATAGTAAGCGCCCTGGGACTAAATTTCCATGTCTGTATAATGAAGGGCTGGCACTAGAAGGCCCCCAAGGACATTTTCACTAGTAAATATGCCCCTAGGCCGGTAGGACTAATTCCAGATCTAAATCTGTGATGTGTGTGATTTGAGGGTTACTGGAAAAGCCTCTCTAACGCCAAATTGGAGGCGGTGAGGTGGATAAGTGAGTCAGGCCTGAGTTCAAACCAAGCTTGCCACACACAGATACTTCATAGCTATGTGACTTTGGCCAAGTCATTTAACCTGTTTGTCTCAGTTTCCTCGCTTAGGTTTGTTGAAGGATAAAATGAATTAATATTTGTAAAGTATATTGCAAAACTTGAAGTACTATGTAAATGCCACCTGTTATTTTTGTTATTATCCCAGATGTCTCACGGATGTATTTTGGTGTCTTAAATGCCACCATTATAGATTAATTACTTATAGATAGCTTAGAACTTGAGTTCGGATTTCAGCATCACCCAGCTACTAAATGTTAGCACTTACTAGCTGGGCGATGACTGGGCAAGTCATTTAACTTCTACCTCATTTTCTTCAACTGCAAATAGGGATATTAATAGGGTCTATTTCATAGGTTTGTTGTGAGGATCAAATGAGATAGTATTTGTAAAGCACATACTACAATGCCTGGCACGTTGTAAGCTCTTAATAAATGCTTATTTCCTTCCTGAAAGAAGGGATGTCAAATTAGAATTTTATCTTCTTACCCTCTCCCCACCCCCAATATTGCTATAGGAAATTATTTTTAAGTTCAAGCCATTTTCCAGGTTACCAACCCTTAATGGAGAAGTAGGGCTCCAAGCTATATTCAAAGATTTGATTCCCTTCCCATCAAATCCCAGTTACGCCAAGACCATCACAAATAGTGAATATCAAATAAACTTCTTTATTTGATAACTTGTTTGATAGCAAACAAGTCATAGAAGTTATGAAGTTTAGAATATAATAGACAATATACAAAGTACATGAGCTCTACTTTTGGGAGTAACAGAGACTCCTCAATCTCATCCTAAGCAACATTCCCTAAAATCTCTAATGTAGCAAGCTGTAAATCAGGGATGTGTTGAGGCTTCAACTCTTCTACATGTTTGCCTTTTCTCAGTTTTTCTTTCCCTTCAGGGATCTTTCCCTGAAGAGAACTTGAAGCATGTGTTTCTTCATTTGATGCTAGAAGCTAGAAGACCTCTCTCCTACAACAATGGAAATGGAAAGAAGAATGACCACAGAAAAAGCAAAAGTATGTTAGAAAATTACAAAGAACAAGCATGACCCCAAAGAAGAGATAGAAGATATCTCCTCCTTTGAAGAGGTGACATGGGAATGGATGATTGCATAGATTTTCAGACCTTTTTAATGCATTGATTAGTTTTGCTTATTTTTTCCTTCCTCTTTTTCCTTTTCCTTTAAAATAGTTTTATGAAGGGTGGCTCTCTGGAGGGGGGTAAAGGGAAAAGATACTGGAAGAAATATAATTGATACTAAAACAAAAGATATCATAAATATTTTTTTGAAAAGAAAGAAATCTTTCCTGTCCCAAGCTCTGCCAACTCTACCACTCACACAGACATGGAGTGCTAACTAATGATTCTCTCTACTAATGATGAGAGTCTTATGTAGATATACCAAGTATGCACCTGGATTACATTTACATTCATATATGCCAGAACTGGGGCAGTGATGACAGAAAAATGGGGACAATAGGATGGTCATCTAGGTGGAGAGGTCCCAAGGAAACGACCTGGATGCTAGTAAGGTTCTAACTTTAGTTAAAGTTAGTAGAGAGACAAAATGGCAGTAATTGAAGAAAGAGAAATTTGAGGCCAGACAATTATTTAATCTTGTGAATGCCTAATGAGCCCAGTGAGAAATGAGAGGCATGTTGGGATCTGGGCAATCAGCAGCCATTACAGCAAACTGAGTGGAGAATATAAGTGAAAAGAGTTAAGCAATAACAGCTCTGCACAGTCAAGTCAGAACCGCTAGTGAAGCAGGACTATGTTAGTGACTGAAGCCTTCCATTCCTTGGAGCTGCAGGAATGATGGATTTGAATTTGAACTTGGGAACTGTGATGTTTGTATTCAGTGCCCAAAAGAGGGCAAGCCTTGAGACATCTATTCTTTGTGCTTAAATGTATTTGTTTTCATCCATTTCTAAAAAATTATTAAAGAGCTATAGTTAAAAATGAAACATAATTTAAAGCAACATGACACAAAAATGGACACTATTCAATAGCTTATATTTTAGATCATTTCAATTGTGTCCAGTTCTTCATGACCACATTTGAGATTTTCTTGGCAAAGATACTGGAGGGGTTTACCATTTCCTTCCCCAGCTCATTTTACAAATGAGAAAACTGAAGCAAACAGGGTTAAGTGACTTGCCCAGGGTCACACAGCTAGCAAGTGTATAAGAGGAGCTTTGAATTCAGATCTTACTGCCTCTCGGCCCTTTGCTCTGTCTACTGAGCCTCCTTGCTGCTCCAGAGTTTGAATTAAGGTAGCATCAGAATCAGCGGTGATCACATTTGTATAGTCCGTTACAATCTGCAGAGTGTTTTTGTATGCAGTATTTGTTTGAGCCCCACCTTACAAGGAGGAGAGTAATTATAACCATTTTAGAGATGTTGTCTTTCGAATGAGGGTCATGACTGCAGTCCTTCAGCTAGTAGGTGGCGGAACAAGGACTGGATCTCAGCTTTTCTGAGCTCTAGTCCAGTACTTAAGTTAAAATAGTTCCCTGTTTTTCTTTTCAATTCAGACTCTTGCTTCTAAATATGATGACTTTAAGCTTACACCCTCTTCTTGGGTAAAGTTGTTGGTTTTACTTATCTTTCATTTTCAGCCATGTGGCTCAAGTCAAGGTTGTAGTTGAAATACTGTTCAGAATATAATAAAGGAAAGGAAAGAAGAAAGGCAAGGAAAGGAAACAGTAAATCGACTGTATATGTATGAGGAATTGGTCTTATATCCAAGTAGAGAAGGTGACTGTCCTGGTTTATTTATTTTTTAATACATATACTGGAAACCTTTATTCTCTACAAACCAGGTTAATTGGATATAGTTTAGATCAGCATTTCTTAAACTGTGGATTGTAACTGAATGTGGTAACAGTAAAAGGTTTCCGAGTGCACAACAACCAAAAATTAATTCAAAATCAAACGTAATGCCTCTGAGGTGTTTCTAGCAGTTGCTGGCGTATGTGTCGCATTATACAACTTCACTGAAGCCTTTGTTCTGAACACACAACATGCACACTTTGCGCATCATGCCATACAATGCCAAGGAATACTGCCCAAAACACCTCAACTCAGATTCAAGACTTGTATGTTATGAATTGCAGTGTTTTTACTGTACATACGAAGTTTTCTGCTCTTTCAGAAATATAATAGTTTAATTACAGAAAATAAAGACTTAATATTTTCCTACCGTCATTCCTCAGCATGTAAGTATAGAATTAATATGTCTTTGGATTGCATTGTGCTAGAATGTTTGATTTTAAAAATTGCTGTTATCCCCCTTTATAGAAATGTGTTTAATTGTAGCAAATAAAGACAAAAGCCCTCTGATAATATTTCTCTACCATCACCATTGTATGTGTATGTAAATGTGAATATCAGTTTTTAAAATTAAGCACAAACAAATGTAATTTCATGCACTAAAGCTAGTACTTATTTGAGAAATTATTAGCAATATTTATATTTTAGGACAAAAATATTTTTTGGTTATGGATAACTAAATTTAGATAGAAAAGGTAAAAATATGACAATGAAGAAGTGTCTTCACTATCAGGTTTTAGCACACCTAAACTGACAAGAAAATAATTATATTGAATCATTTTTGCATTATAGATTTACTTCTAATAATGACAATGGTGTACTCTTTGCTTAATTTATAATGAAAGTTTGGCTGCAGAGAGCATGAAACCAAACTAAAATGACATCTTAATAGCAAGCATGCAGCATACTTCAATAAACCAAGGGAATATTTTGAACAAGTTTAATATCTTCAAATAAAGAAAAGCAATGTTTTGAGAAATTTGTTATTCTCAAGGAAAAGTATTGACTTGTATCTTATGAAACTTCTTATTTAATTGCAAAAACTAAAAAGCCCTATACAATAGGAGATGTTACCTTTTGCTATTAAAATATTAGAAATATTTCATGGAAAAATTATGGTGCATCAGTAAGCACCCAGACATACACAGAGGGGCCTGCTATCACAAGTTCTTAGATCTGCATTTCTAAAAGGAAAGCAATTTTTGAGAGTTCAGCAATTTACTTTAATAAAGTACATGTATCATTCACTTAGTTCAGGGGGAAAAGTTAGCACCCTGAACTTCAGAGAAAATGCAGATAAATCTAAATCAACAGATTGCTTCTGAACTGTCTGACAGTAAGCAATACATACATCACAAATCAACAGACAGATGCGACTGTCTGACCATGCATATGTAGTTACCAGTGAGTGAAGCATCAACATCTGGCTTCCCAGAGTCTCATTTGGCACACAAAGCTTCTTCCAAAATCTAAACCCCAAAGTCAAAACCTCATCTCAGAGTCTTTAAACACTTTTTAGAGCCAGAGGGTATCACAACCCTTGAGAAACAGTGCTCCATTAACAAAAGGTCCAAGCCTTCCTACAAATCTTCCCAGACCCATTAATGGGTGAGGAAGAGCTTCTTTAATCACATTCAATCAGAGGCACTTGATTATACAAAACAAACAAAAGATCTCACTTTGCTTGCTGTTATATATGGGAATGAAATTTGTAAAATTCCTTTGTTGAATGATGCTGTTTCCAAAAGAATTTCTGAAATGAGGAATGATCAATTCCAGCAGTTTATTACCAGGTTTAAGATCAGCCCAAAGTTTGCAATTCAGTTAGATGAAACAACTGATATTTCTAAAATGGCACAATTGTTACTTTATGTAAGATATGTTTATGAAGGAAGCATGCATGAGGAATTACTGTTTTGTTGCCCTTTGGAAGGGTACACAAGAGAGGAAGATATATATCTTAAAGTAGATGATTTTTTCAGAAATGAAAGTTTACAGTGGAAAAATTGCATTGGAGTCTGTACAGACAATGATGGGCAAGAATGTTGGATTTGTAGCAAAAGTTAAAGCTGATGGCAATGAACATATTACTTTTACTCACAGCATGATCCATAAGGATGTACTTGTAGCCAAAAAAATATCACTAGAGTTAGATTTTTTGCTTTGTGGATACTGTCAAAATCATTAACTTCATTATTAACACATTAAGCCATGCCCTTAATATTCATTTGTTTTCAAAACTTTGGAAAGACATGAACTCTAATTACAAAAGTTTATTACTACATGCAGAGGTATGGTGACTCTCAAGAGGGTATAGTTTAAACAGATTATCGAATTGAAAGATGAAATATTTTTGACTAAGCAGAAATCCGATTTTGTCAAATTTTTTGTAATGCATTATGACTTTGAAAACTGTGTTGTTTGTCAGATATTTTCAAAAAACAATGATTTAAACATGTTGCTTCAAAGAAAGAATTGTAACGTATTTATGTTAAAAGATGAACTTGAATGTTTTACTTAAAAAGTTAATATATGGAAGAATAGGGTAGAAATGTTTACAGCCACAGATGATTTTATAATTGAAAATAACCTTCCCAAAGATTTCATTGTAAGAGCTATATTGATCATCTGAAGTGCCTGGAGACCCAGTTTCAGAAATAGTTCCCTTCAAATTTTGATTCTAAAAAACTAATTTGGGTTCATAAAGCATACTCAATTGAAATAAAAAATGTCAGTCATCTGCCATTACACATTCAAGAAGAATTTGCCAAGTTATCAAGCAATACAGGTTTAAAACTTGAGTTTCCTAAAAAAAAAAAATCATTAAATGAATTTTGATTTGGAATTAGGACAGAATTTCCAACAATTTCTGAAATGGCCCTAAATATACTTATGCCATTTTGTACTATGTATTTATGTGAAACAGTATTCTCAGCATTGACAATTATATAAAATAAAAATATCAGTCAACTCTGAAAAATATTGAAAATGCTCCATATTCTGCATTATCAAATATTCTGCCAAGATTTAATTCCTTATCTAAAAATAAATAAGCACAACCATCTCATTAATATGCAAATTTGCTTTCATCTTTAATAAATGGTAAAATGATATGTATACCAAAGAATTGTTTTAAAATAAATTTCTTTGTGATTTATTATCAGTAAATTGTTTGATTTGTACACCTATTTTATATACATAGTGTCATGCAAAAATTTCTCAGGCATAAAGGGGTCATGATAGAAAAAGTTTTAGAAGCCCTGGTTTTAGTTAAGTACAGTTTTATTGGCAATATCCAAAGCACCACAGGTTAGACAAAGAGAGCCTTCTTTCCTCCATTTTCTTGATCTTAGCCAAATCAATATTATTCAGCTCCTTGACAGCCTCCTTGATCTGATATTTATTGGCCTTGATATCCACAATGAATATTGTAGTATTGTTGTCCTCATTCTTCCCCATTACATACTCAGTGACCAAAGGAAACTTCATAGTGGTCAAGCTTTCTCCTCCAAAAGGGACTTTTCTGAAGGACCTTGGGTTGTTTCTGAATACACAGTTTCAGAAGGTAGATTTTTCTTTTGTTGAGGCTTTGGACAAACTAAAACACTGCCTTCTTGGCATTTGAGGCCTTTGACATGTGACTTCTGTCTTAGAGAGAAGCTTCTTTCTTTGACTTGGGCATTATTGTAGGTGAAAAAACTGACCTGGCATAATTTGAAGGCCATTAGAGGCCTCTCATGCCCTAAACATCTCTGCTGAAATTCTAGCATTATTGTTTCTTTCAGATAATAAGATACACTTGTTGTAATCTAACTACCTTAAATTGCAGTAATTGATAACTTCATGTGAATTAAGTTCAACGGATACTTCCCTACTAACCACTGACAATGGAGTTTTGATGGGGTGGGTATGAGGAAGCATTATTTTGAAACCTATAAAAGGGCCCTGGGTAGGCAGGCCTGGAAACCTAATCTAGTATAGAAGACTTGCTTCTGCTGAAAGAATAGGGACTGGTGTCCTGAACCACTCCTTATTCTGTATCTAGTTATTGATGTTTGCTGGGGTTCAACTCTGGTGAAACCTTACCTCTAATTAGGGGGATTCAACCTTCTATACTCACATTCACTGGCTCAATAAAGTCCTATCCCTGCATCCAGGAAATCGTGTTATTTTTTGGCTCATTTCCAGGGACTTCCCAAAAAGAAGAGTAGGAAAAGAGGTATTCAGTGCACAATAAGAATTAGGCAAAAGAATTTATTCCTATGCAGAAAGAAATGATAACCATAAAATGAATCATAACATGTATCAACAGAGCCTTTTTATAGAATTCGGTAACATTTTTTAAAACACCTGGTCCCCCTATCTTGCCCAGGATGGAAGTGCAGGGGTCATTTACTTCCTAGTTCCACTATGATCTGCAGGAGAGCTCTGACTTGCTCTACTTCTCTCCTGAACTGTCTTGCCTTTCCTCCCCTGCTCTCAGAGGGTCATCCCCCAAATTAATGCAGAACTTACTAGATCTCCAATCAGCTTACCCTCCTGAAATCAAGAGATCCACTAGCTTCAGCCTCCCCCAGTAACAGGTACTATAGGCCCTGAGGCTAGAATTCAGTAACTAGTACCTCTCCTGGGAGGCTTTAAGCCTCATTAGAAGATAATATAATGTCCAGGACTACTAATTAGATATTTTTGTATTTTACTTTTCCCTTGAACTGTCCTAATATTCCAGTGATGAAAGGCTGCTGGCAAAGCAGATATTTTCCCTACTATCAGTCACTTACCACTCTGGTGGACACCATGGCTTGCCATTGTGTCTGTGCTTTCATTATCATACCAGAGGAAGACAGTACTACAGCTGCAACTACTAATTTTCAGATTTTTTTTTTTGAAATTCACAAGGCTACCTACTTAAGGAAAGAAATAAGAGAGTCCCACCATATTCCAGACATAAACTTGCCTAAGCAGGACATGTGTGTACTGTCAGATGGGGCCAGATGGGAGGTAGGGCAGCTGTCCTTCCTCCACTAAATTCTCTGGATGCAGTTCAAAATAGTCCTCATGCTTTGAAGCCAGAAAAGAAATGAGAGAGGTAGAGGGACATGCCCCCATTTTTTTGTACTGATTTCGGGCTTAGCAGCCCAGGGAATTCTTGTAAGACCATATTCAGGGCCAGAAGTAGCACTCCTCCTCCTTCCCTCAAACTTTCACAGGGTGTCCTGAAGGAAGGTCAAAAATACCTGTGCATGTGTTTTACAAACCCCCATTACATTCAGAGGTAGAAATATGAGTCATTCAATGAGGGGGAAAATAAGCCAAATCAAAGAAAAATTTTAGATATCAGAATAGTGAATTAAGGGAGGGGTTAGGGCCCAAAGACAAACTTTGCCTGCTTTAGCCCTGTGGGTAATCTTTGAAATACAATATTCAGAAAGATTTTCATTGCATGGATAAAGATAAGATATTTATATTAATAAGTAACATGGATTATTAATACTCAATAATATAAATGAAACTTTAAAGGTGATAATTTCAACATGTATATATTAATAGTGGCAGTCTTTCATTTCTGGGCACTTAACATTATAGCGTATGTAATTATTTATGAGGAAGGAGCAATTCAATGTACCAAATTCAAAACTAAAGTTCAAAGAATTAGGTTATGTTTTTTAAATGTTGTATTTTAATCATCAGAATTAGTCTCACAAAAGAGTGATTTCAACAGACTCAAGGGTTAAATATTAAATGCCAAGATATCAACAATACGGGAAATACTACAGGCATAACAAGGATTGCATAATCCTTCTGTGGTTAACTCTTATGATAAGTTACAAAGTGATAAATTAGAGATTGCCTGGTTCATTTGTTAAGATTAAACCCTCTGTATGTCATTCTTAAATGATTTAAGAAAATAATTTTCTTGTAGTTCACTGGGACAAATGGTTTAAAAGAACAAATCTTTAATTTTAGGTATCTAATAGTTGGGTTAATCTGGAAGCAAATCTTTTCAAAACCAGCTAAAGAATATTATGAGCATCGATACAACACTAGAGAGGAATATATTATAGGATAATTGATGTCAGGAAATTTGCATTTTAAGCAATAGCCATTATATCTAAAGTAATCTCCCAGAAAATGATATGGAAAATTGGCTGAGGATTATTTTGTATTTTGTATATTTCCTCTGCTGTGTAAGAATGGACATATGTTTAAATACTTTTTTTGAGGTATAAATAGACTTTCTAAATTAGGAGGATTTGTGATTTTAGCCAAGATAGAGATGAGAATATAGTGTCCTAGGTATGCTTCAGGAAAGAGATCTAAATTACAACATAACAAAGAGATCAGTGTCAGAGATGTTTGCTTTCTTCATACCAGCAAATAAAAAGGAAGTCAAAGAATTCAAGCTAGTTCTGGCTGGTTTAATTTATTGCTAGTATATCCACTCTCCTCACTGAAAGAAAGAGAGAGGGAGAGAGAGAGAGAGAGAGAGAGAGAGAGAAGGAAGGAAGGAAAGAAAGAAGGAAAGTGAGAGAGATGGGGGGAAGGAGGAAGAAAGAGAAAGAAAGAAAGAGTACCTCATTAGCTATTTGAGAGAAGTTGTGATTTTGTTTTGTTTTATTTTGAATTGTAAGGGCTGCTAACTAATTGCTTTCAGACTATACTGCTGTGATTAAAGGTGTTATGGTGTTATCTCTAGTATAGATATGTTCTTGAGCACATGTAAACTGCTGGGTGCTCAAGGTACGAGCTTATTACTACTGTTTTTCAATTGTGTGCCTGGCACCTTTCTCATAGCAGGCACTATTAATAAATGTTGTCTTGGATCTCCTCTGAAGTTAAAAGTTGTCCCAACTCCCTCCCAAGTCTGGGGCTGTTCCTGAGGGCAGCCCAATGGCCTTAGTCTACCTACTAAGTACAACAGGTCATTTCCACAGGAAACTGAGGAAACCTAGGTTTGGATGAAGCAGGGTTTTTATTTTACAGGATTTTTATTTTACATTCTGTTTCAAGAACCATGCTAGATATTGACTAGGGTAGTTCTGAGGCTCATATATATTAAAAAACAATTCTAGAAAAAGTAAATTACTTTTTAATTTTTAAATTGTCAGCTGTAGGGATGAACACTTCAGAAATCAGAGTGGAAAGTTGTTTTTCTTTTGTAAAAAAAAAGATTTTTTTAAAAAGTGACGCATTGGTTTCATTACTCTCATTTAAATCAACTCTTACATGCTCCATATTTTCATATTTAGAATTCAGACTCCTTTTTTTCTGATCTCAACTTTAGGACCTCTTCAGAAGAATATACTATATCTAATCCTTGTTCTGTAAGTTTTATAATGGCCTTTGGCTCCAAGTATTGAAATCTAATAACCAATTGTAAAAGAAAGCTCACTTGACTCTATCAGAGGAACCTACAGAATTATGAAGAGAAGGAGAGATTCTGGCTTTGATTTCTACTTGATGCAAGCTGTAATAATTCCAAATGGTTTAATTAGCCATGGTGGTTGAATGCAGCTAGAAAGAGTTCTGTACACCTATATATAATGCAGAGGGATAAAGACTGCTTTATAGTCAGGGAACCTGGGTTCATAAGCATTATTCAGTCACTTATTACATGTGTGATCTCAGGAAAGTCACTTTACTATTTTGAGTCTTGGTTTTCTCATCTATAAAATGAGAAGACTATATTAGATAACTTCCCTCCCAGCTCTGTGAATCTGTGAAAACAACTAATTTCTTTTGTTTAGGAATTTTCATTGTATATTAGGACTTACACCACATTTCACTAGTAGGTGCCAGTATATACTATTCTCTATTTTAGTGGAGAAATTTCTCAAGTCTGAAACTCCAATTTATATATAATAGATTATTTTCCTCTTTTGCTATGTAGTTTGCAATTGTATGTAACATACTTTAATGACATGTTACTTGATTCTTATGCCACATTTGCAATATATTTTAATTTTTTAATTACTGGTGAATAACCAGACATTCTGCTTCTGACAATAGCATCTATCTGCAATAGTACATGACATGCTAGCCTAGGAATCAGTAATACCTGGACTCAAATCTTACTAATGACACTTGCTGTGACCATGAGCAAGTTTCTTCAGTTCTTGGAATTTAAGTTTCCTCATCTGAAAAATGGGGATAATGATACCTACTTCATAGAGTTCCTATCAGGGAGACCGTGTATGCAAAGTTCATTGCAATCCTTAAAGTGATAGCTAAATGTAAAAAAATTATATTTTTGCCAGGTTCATTTTCAGATCCCCTGGGTGATTAAAATGTTTCTTACAGGTGGTAAGGTTATTTTTTGACACCTTCTTCTTTAAGAAGAAAATAGTTTAGGTATTAGAATTTGGGGAATATTAGAGACTAACACATTTGAGCCTTTTCCCTCAACACTTGAAGCAATACAGAAGTAGTTTAATTACTATTTTGTATCTCACTTTTTGAAGATATTCTAATTTGTTCTTGCCTTATAAACTTTTTTATTCCTATAATATTGTCACATATTGTGCTGATTTGTCTGCCTATTCTGAAAGAATTTCATGACATAGCAGCATCTATAAGGAAGGAATGAGAAAAATTCCTTGTAGAGATTACTAGCAACAGCTGGAGGGAGCTAAGGGTATCTTGAAATTGGTGAGCGATAGAATTTAAAACTTCTAAAGGAAATCTTGATGACAACTGAAAAAAAGAGTAGCTCTCATTTATATACAGCTTCCAGGTTTCCAGTGTTTTACATACATTATCACATCTGATCCTGAGGACAAATTTTTAAAGTAGATGCTCTTATCCTAATTTTACAGAGGAGGAAACTGAGCCTGAGAGAAGGAAAGAGCAGGATTGACTTTAGGTGCAGAGTTCTATTCAATAGGAACTCATCTGAGGAAACAGGAAACAAATGAGAATTTCATACTTCTTTCAGTAATTTCAGATAGATAACATTAAAGGAGCAAAATCCTCTGCCCCAGGGCACCAGGATTTAGAAAGCACTGATAACCACGACACCACTTCAGTAGCTTTAAAACCACTGAGGTTAGTACCCATGTAGTAAAAATAATTACTTGTGTGGCAGAGATCCTGGGGCACTATGTAATGGAGACATGTAGAGAGGTCTGCAATGCCAGACTCTGCTCAGAGTTGCAGCTCCCTCAAGATTAAGATAGCTGTAGCTGAGAGATCACACCCTTGGTCTTCTGTCTTCAGAGAGGAATGTGGGCCTTGGAATTACATCTGTCTATTACAGCCTCAAATGTTTCAAGTATCAGGATGTATTTCTTTTGGAAGAGTTCAGGAAAAAAGCCACTTTCTCTGATGTCTCAGAGTAGGTGGTAGGAGAGCAGATCTGCCTCACACCCAGAGGGTAATAAACTTAATCTCAAGCAGTTTAACCTTCTTTTCCCAACAAGTACTTATTACTCAAAAGACAATCATGGATATTGAGAAATACATTTACCAGATCAAACAATAAAACAGTACTCAGGGAAGCTATACAACAGAATATAGGGCCAGGGATTCTGTGACCTAGAAGCAAAATGAAATCTCAGCTTTACAGGGGAGAGAATGATCTCACTTGAGAAGTCCACTCCTAGCAGTCTCTGGGGATGCAGATGCTGGGAATTAAGGGTGGTGTTGGCTCCTCCCTACGTGCCTATGGCTCTGGGGACTTCAAAGTCTATGTCTTTTGTAAGGGTGGGATGGAAATCACCCCATTTGACTCTGGTGCGTTTAGTACAAATTCTTTTTGAGTAATTAAGACAGGCCCAGTTCAAGTCAGTTTTGACTGTCTGATTTACTAAAAGAGTGTTTGCACCTAGTCAAGGCACCAGAGCCAAAGGAGGTAGTTTCTATCTCAATTTTTTCACTTCTCTGTGCTTTCCCTTTTTTTTCTCTCTGCTGCTCTCTCAATCCACCAGGACTCCCATCTTCTCTGTACACACATAACTGTCATAAGACTGTTCTTCAGGGGACACTCCAAGTCTTCCTGGGGGGAGTGGCTATACATAAATTGGGAGACTACCAGTTGTTTCTCAGCTCCCCCTAACTCCTGGCAGCCTCCCTAGGGTGGCCTCCGGCCAATTGAAGGATCTCTCCTCCTACTCTCCCAGCTGGCTTTGTTGGATTTTTTTTGTTTTTTTTTTTGTTTTTTTAGCAACTATGTCTTGTTTCATATTTCATGGGTAATATTTATATCACTGGAATCAAGGATTCAGTCAGAGCTGATCATGACATCTTATGGCAGTTGCCAATGACTTCCCCACAACTCTACAAGCAGTTCCATTAGAATCAGGATCAGATTATAATTGCCTTTCCCTCTGTCCACATTTTGGTCAGGAATAACTAGTTTTGAAGACATCTAGGTCTACAACAGTTCTAGGCTGGATTTACTTTCTAGTCCTTCCTTGTTGGAATGATGGAAGACAGCTCCCATCAGCAGGGGTTGTGGTCTTTGGTCAACATCTCCCTTCAGTGGTACATCACTAGGGGTTTGCCTGTGTAGTTGACATTATCCTTAAGCAGAGGGGAGCCCACAGCCATTTGAACTTTGTTCCATTTTGGACCTTTCTTTAAGATGCGCTTGACAGAGTGGGGAGTCCAACAAGTCAGGTAGCGATTGAGTTGAGGTTTTTTCTTGGGAACAAATCCTTCAGGAAGCTTAGGCCTATGATTCGGTAGCAGACCTGCCCAGTGAGCTATCTTTACACACTCGTCCACTTTCTGATGCTCTTCCATGCATAGACCTGTGATTCTCCATAGCAGCATTCCCCCATTAGGTCAGATGAACTGACTCAGCAGAAGGACATCCACATAGTTATACTATGACAGATTGGGCACTGGCCAGAGGGGTTAGGAGGATCTGGTGCCACCTTGGAAGTTTCTATGATTCGGCCTTCAATAATAGTTGTCTTGCCTTCTTGAATCTCCACCACTTCTCAGAGTCCCCGGGCCGGAGGCCAAACCCAGCTGACTGTGAGCTGGCCCCTCGAGGAAACCTCGGAGCAGCCGCCCACATCCCGACCACAGTGTTCTGAAGGCCGCCATGGTGAAGATCTCCGGTGACTGCTCTGGCTTTGTTTTTAAAAGTTGATTTGAAGACATGTTTCCTGCTGCTTGCCTCAGGAGCATTTTGTGATATTTATCCTGGGCACCAATATCTATAGCTCCCTTTAAGGGCACTCCTGCCTTTCCCAAATCATAGATGTTACCACTAGTAGAGCTCTTTGCTGCTCTGTTTTTCATAAGCCATTTGAGTTTTTCCACTCTTCCATTAAGAGAGTAGAAAAGAGTCTGCAATTTCAATGGAGTCTTCAGCAAAGGGACTCTGAGGCTATCTAGAAACCATCTCATTTTACAGATAATTAAACAGGCAAAGAAAGTGAATCAATTAATACAAATTTGTTAAGTACTTGTTAAAGGTCACATACCACTAGATACTGGAAATACAACTGACAAAAAACAGAATAGGTGACAACATGTAAATATAAGTCTAAAGAACGTAAATACAAGATACATATATAGTAGTTAAACAAATAACATTGTAGTGAAATACAAGTTAGGGAAGAAAAACCATTCACGAGATCTGGAAAGGTTTTAGGTGGAAGGTAGTATTTGAACTGAATCTCAAAGGAAGTGAATTCTATGAGGCAGCCATAAGACTTGATATAAGGAAAAAACTACTAATTAGTTAATACTAATTAATAATAAGAATAAGAGCCATCAAAAAGTGCAAGAGGTGGCCTTGGGTGGTGAAGTGGGTGAAGCAACTTTCAGACAAGGACGGCCCTAGATTTGCTAATCCTCTCCTTCCTACTACTATTTTTTAGATGCAGAAATCAAGGGTCTAATGGTCGCACTCTCTTAATTCAAGGGACAAAATGAAGCACGTGTAAGTCATTCAACTGTTGACACAAAGGAGGTTTAGTTGTTTCAAGGATATGCAATAAGGATATAGGTCTTCTCACTACATCATGCTTTTAAGCAACTGATCAGGGCTACTCCTGTGATGTTAGGCATTCACCAAGTCTGATTCCACAAAGCTGAGATTTTTTTATGCCTTTAGATGAACAGAAAGCTAATAAGTTTTGGCCTGGGCCTAGCTCATATTATCTGGAAGAGAGGTGGAGAAAAGGAAGCTGAGATCAATCAGGTCCTGGAATAGCTTTGCCTTCTTTTAGGTGAAGCTTCTCCATGTTGTAAGTGGGAGGAAATCACTGGTCCCATCACACCAGAATATTGTCTAAGTGGCATACTGCCTGTTTGTTAAATAACACTCTGTTCTTTGGCTATGAATTTTAAAAGCAGTATTAAACATATGTCATCAGTGTGCAACCACTGTAACACCCCATCAGAAATTTATTAACAGAGAAAAGGCTATTAAGTACTTTGCAAGTGAAAATTAAATTCAACTTGATAAACATTTCTTAAATACTTGTACAGAATTAGCACTGACAATCTCTACATTATGGTATTTTATAGAGTTGTATAAAATGCCATAAAATATAGATTATCTCAATAGAAACAGATGAAAAATAATGTCCTTAATATTTCTTCATACATGATCATCAAGTTTCCCTTCCAAAATTCCATAATTCCTGGTAGTAACACATGTTTTTTTATACACAAATTATCTCTCTTTCCCTTGAGTTTTGAAGATAGATTTGAGCAAAATTTTAGTTACAGATTTTTTGTGTTTCTCCTGACTGGGCTTGGACTGATAGCATTATAAAAGAAATATTTCAGACTCTTCAGTTATTCCCCCCAGGGGGAGATGTAACATTCTGGCTCTGGGATAATGGACCAAAGCATACGTGCTATATTGGAATTTATATATTGTGTCCTTTTCCTTTTGTGGGGAGACAGGGAAAGAAGAAGAAAGAAGAGTACTTTTTTTCCTCTCCCAAATCTCTATTTGTTTTCCATCGTTAATCACACAAACTTGGCTTTCCTTTCTTGATGAACTTCTGCTTTTTAAAAATTTAGAATAAATGACAGCATAAAAATGAAAAGGATTTTAGACAAGTCAGCAAGTTTGAGTATCATTCCCTTTTGATTAAGCCTTGGGAGGAAAGAGAAGGAAAGTCTTCTCTTTAGCTCTTCTTTCTTTATCTCTTTCTCTGTCTTTTTGTTTCTCTCCATCTCTTTCTCTCTCTGTTTTTATCTCTGTGTCTCTGCCTCTTTGTCTTTCTCTGTGCCTCTGACTGTCTTTCCCCTTAGCTAGCCCAAAAGGTGAAGGTGTTGCTGGAAGTAGAAGTTCTCCACTGAAGATTCAGAAGACTCACCAGGCATATACTGTCATATAGAAAGACATTTCTCAGAATGATTTACTCCTTAGTTCCCAACAATCATGCTCTACAACAAAAAATGCACAGGGTCTCAGGGTTTAGGGGAAAATATACTTAAGGATCCTAGCTGGTGTTGTTGGGTGGTAAACCACACAACTGATTCTTTCTCAGCTCTGGCTCTGTTCATTTCTATGAGAGACAGCAAAAAGTTAAGTTTCCATGGCAGTTATTAGTTGACGAAGTCATTGAGAATGTCAGATAATAAGAAAGCCAGCAGACTGCAGGTGGACTCAACCAATCAAGAGACAGAGAGTAACTTTCAGAAAGTTACAAAGTTCTTGATAAAGGGACAAAATCTAAAACTAGTTTAAACTAGTCAGGGAAAATGACCTAGAATAACCTAGAGAAAGCTTTTCTTCACTGTGCTTGCTTAATGAATCTCATGTGCATAAGCAGACAAACCCCACATAAAATTATCCTTCCCTTTTCTGATCATGGGTCCTATGTTAAAGCATGTTTGGGATGAGGGATCACACCAAGGGTGGTTATGTAATGGGCATGTTGAGAAGATGGTGACCTAATGGAGAATGGACCAATCCATCTCCTGGTGGGAAGATCTGTCTTGAACTAATGATATGTAGTTCATCTTGCTTCAGTATTCAGTGCTCTTCCTTCCTAAAAGGGAGGCGGGGATTGAGCCTGCTTTGGCATTCCATTCTTCTGAACTCTGCTGCAATAAATTTTCCTTGATACCTTATTAGTGTAAAGTGTGTTTCTAACAATTTCCTTCTCTGGGTCTTCTCTACCATGACATAGAAATCTCTTCACCTTTGAAAATCACTCCATCCCAGGATTACCTCTCTCATTGAAAGTACCCTCCTACCCTATGCAGCTTCTCCCTCTGATTGGTTGGTTCCTCCTACAACTTCCATTTTAAGGAGGAGGCTCACATCGACCATGTCTTCATTCTCCACCAAGTCATACTGTTGACATTTCTCCACAAGACTTTACCTATGATGCTCCTCAATGGCAGAGATTATCTCTTTCTGTTGCAGTTGTGTCCCTAGAGCTTAGCACAGTGCCTGGCAAAATAGTAATCACTTAATAATGCATCTTGACTTGACATCTCTCTATGACAGTGCTTGGAGTATGCTGGTCTAGAAGGCAAGGGTTACAATTCCCATTCGTGCTAATAAACTTGTTCTCCTTCATCCTCAAACTGACCTTTACCTCAGAATCTATGATCTTTTCTGGGATGCTCTGACACCACCTCTTTCTCCTAATTCACTCTTGTTTCACTTTGCCTTCATACAAAGCCTTGACTCCATGTGACTCCATGTCATTTTAAAGATTTACTAGCCTTTGCCCCTTGTCTTGTCCTCTGTCCAGAATAACTACCATCATCTAATTCCCCCTTTCTTGTTCCTAATCCCAGTTTTCTGAGAATTGCTTGAGGATGTCACAAAATCAACTTGATTTCACCTACATTAAACTTAATATTGAATGGTCTAGCAGGTCCCTCACTACTGCTTATCAAATCTTTACAGTATCTGTACTGATTCCTTCTCTAAATTGCTCTGTCTTCTCAAGTCTTGGGTAGCACCCTCATTCCCTATACATTCAGCAAATGACAACCTACTTTGGTGAGACTGGGACCTTTCAACATGAATGCCATCAATACTTTTCTTCCACTCTTCAAAAATAGCACTGTTCATTTTTACTTCTTTCTTGGTTTAGAGTAAATGCCCTACCTATCCCGCTAAGGCTAATTGTTCTAATTTTGTTCTTTATTCCTTCCCTTTCAGCATCCTTTAGGACTATGCTCCAGCAACCAACTTCCCTCCTTCATGTATTTTCAGCTTTCAGGTTTAGCATTTAAATAGTGAGATATATGTCATAATAGAGAAATTGTTGATCATGAATAATGGTAATGTGGACAATAAAACCATAGCACAGCATTTAGTAGTTTATCAAGTGTTATTTATCTAAAGCAACCAACCATTCAAAGAAATATATCAAAAGTTGGCTAGTGAATGGTTAACACATTTCTTAATACCAGTCAGTCTCAGTCCTGTTTGAGAATTCATAGCCTTAATGGATATATTATTTTATGGTACTAAGATTAATTCTCAGAAAAACATTGTAATAACAAGAAGAAAGATGATTTTATACAGAAATATTGCACTTGGGACCTATTCTTCTCTCTTGTGAGGTACCTTGAAGAGCAAAGGGTACTACCTAAGAATACTTGGTGTATCCATATCCACTTAAAACCATAGCTTAAGAGCCTCCAATACTGTATTTCACTTATCATTAAAAGAACAAAGCAAAGGCATTTAATAAAAGAACATATTAAAAATAATAGTAGATGGCTTCCACTTCAACCTTCCTCCCTTCCAAAATCTTAGGGCACAATTTTCCACAGATACACATAACTCATTGACAAGAGTGGACTTACCTACAAAACACACAAGATGGAGGAGCATACATATAAAAGGATACATACTTGGAAGGGAACACATTAAACATGTATGTGTGTGGGGAACATTCCAGGAGGGATAATGCCCTCAATGCCTTCTGATGATGCCCTCTACTGAGCCTGCTTCCCCTGGATATATCACTGTGTCACTGCTGCTTTCCACTGGATGAGGCCTCCCTGATGCTCATCCATTGCATGTGTTCACCATTCTCAATGTTGATGAACTTTTCTACTCCTAACTTTTTAATTTCATCTCAGACAACCAGTTGATCATCTCTGTTTACATCTGCTAGGCTTCAGTAACTAGAAAGCCTTCCCTTGATAAGAGTTGGCTCATGGTTCTGTAGTCACAACAGAGACATCATACTTCAGTAAAGGTCCAGAGCAGTAGCTGGACATTTTTCTTAAATATTGTCCTCTCTTTTAATTCAACCTCTTTCTACAAGTAGGAGGTAGACACCTCTTATAATTTTATTTATTTCAGATTGTTAACATACATCCCATTCAAACTATTTCCAGCAAAAAAAAACTATGTGGATATGAGACAGCATAACTTTATGCAATGTAGGTCTTGCCATGCAAATGCATCTGTGGAAGTATAAAGGTAAGCTTAAAAAGCATCTGGTTCATACTCCAACTTTTATTATGGATATGAAATCAGCAGTAAACCTTCTAGGCTTTAAGTTGCCTGAGGTTAGTCTGCCAATAATATGAAAAAAACGATGGGAGAGGAGAGAAATAGTAGGAAAATCTATTAGGAGGACAATTGATGGTCCAAGTAGATGGCAATGAAGTCCTTTGTTAGCATTGCAGCAATAACAATAGAAGAAAACTGATGTGAAAGATATTATGAAGTTAGAATCAACTGGATTTGATAATTGATTGAATATAAAAGGTAAGAGAGGATAGAATCAAAGATCTTGCCAACATCTTGAATACAGGTCAAAAGGTAGTATCACTGACAGTAGTGAAGTCAAAAAAAGGAGCAGGTTTTGAAGGAAAGATAACGAACTCGACTGTGGACCTTTTGAGTTTGAAGTGACTGTCAGACATCTGGGACAAAATACCTACCCTGTGATTGGACATCATGGGAATAATGATGTTGATGATGATGATGACAATGACAGAAATAACACTGGCAACAACTGATAGGAGAGGCAGCCTAATGTAATGGACAATGAGATATTCTCAGGCAGGAAAACCTGGGTTCAAGCTGTCTCTGGCTGATTCTGGTAGTGAGACTCTAGGCAAGTCACTTGACTGATAACTCTATAGAGTCTCAAACTCCAAATTGCTTAACGATTGCTGACTTACATTTATAGTGGGAGTTTTCTCCTTGGGAGTTCCCTACATATGTCCAATAATAAGCAAACTAAAATCTGACAAGTAATAATATAACCTTACAAATCACTTTAACTACATTATTTTATTTAAGATGTGGGTTTGGATCCCAGGAGAGAAGTTGAAGATGGAGATAGAAATGACAGAGATAGATTGATTTAAAAGTTGTATTTATAACCCAGAGGTATCCTTGAGGATTTTTCTTTTGAAAAATAGATTCTTTTGTTGATTGTTTTTCCATCACCTACATTCCCCCCTTTAATTACCCCTCCCTCTCCAGAGAACCATTTAAGACAAAAAATTTTCTAAAACAAGAAAGAGAAAGAATAGATTAAGAAAAAATAACCAATACATAGAAAAAATATAATATTATGTGCAATGTTTCATATCCATAGAGCCTATCTTTAGATCCTGAGGATGTTTTCTAACTCTGTACAGTGCAAAATCATAGCTAATATCAAAAGACCCTACATTATTTAGTATTCAGTGAAATATTAGCTTGCATTTATACAGGGCTTTAAGGTTTGCCAAACACATCACAAATATCTCATTTTATCCCAAAAACTAGGTGCTAACATTATTCTCATTTTACAGATGGGAAACTGAGGGCTATAAAAGTTACATGACTTACCTAGTATCATACAGCCAGGAAAAAGCTGAGGCCATTTATGAACTCAGTTCTTCCTAACTCCAGGTCCAGTTCTCTCTCTACCAAATTCTGTTGCTCTGGTATAGACAAGTAATCATATGAAACCTACCCCATGAGCCATACAATCCAATCCAATTCAAACCAAGGAGCAATTATTAAGCACCTATTATGTGCAAGGCATTATACTAAGCCTAGGGGATACAAAGATAAAATATAAAAAAAAACCAGTCCCTTCTCTCAAAGAGCTTATATTTTATTGGGGAGGGATATTATACATAAATATATAAGTATACATGTATATATAATACTTTGTGGAAAGGAGCCACAACATTTCTCCCATTTGTAAATTATGTATGTGATTTACTTCTTATCAAGAAACAGAGTTACTTTCATATTTGAATCTTGCTAATATCTCAATATTTTTCAACTTGTAATTTCAATTAATTTGTATTTCCTAGATTCATATTCATTGATAACTGGAGGGAAAGGAGATATGTGGTAGGAAAATCACTAGCTTTGTAGGAGACATGTGTATCAGTCTAGGCTCTGACACTTACTGGCCGTTACTTAAATTCTCAGAGTCTTAGTAATCTCTCAGCCTTAATTCTATAAAATGAAGGCAATAATGACCCAGTACTTTCCTCCCAGGACTGATGTGAGGAGAGCAATTTGTAAACTGTAAAGTGCTACATAAATGTGAACTATTATAAAATAACTCAGCTGTGTTTCAGGTTACAGGGAGAAAGCAGCTTGGATTAAAAATTTGCCATTGTATGTGCCACCCACTCACAAATAATTAAGAGATGACTATTGCAATATCATCTCCTAGAGTAATAACTTTCCTTTCATTGTTCAAGATGATGTGCTTTGTTGTGGACAAAATGCCAACAGGGATTCTACAAAGTCATCAGGAATAACTAATGGTATATTTACACATATTCACTGGGTACCCCAAGGCTGTTCTAAGTTAAAAAAAAATGTTGGCAAGTTTTGAATAATAGATTACAGAAAAAAAGAAGGGGATCTGAGAACCAGAGCTGGGACAAATGAGGCATTTTTGAGTGACTTTCCTCAGTAAGATTCAGAAACTGGACACCTTGTGTATTTTTGTCTGTCAAAGACTTTGAGCTGTCACTTAACACATGCAGATTGATATCCCAAAATAAATACATGTGATTTGAAGAGAGTGGAATTTTCCGGCACTAACCATCTGTGCAGTTAGAAAAAGTAATCTTTTTAAAGTATTTTTTGTTACATCCCTTCTTAAGTTTATCTTTCCTTGCCTGCCCCAATAATGACTAATCAGATTAAGTAGTTACATCTCAATAACAAAAAGTACGCTATAATATATATTTTTGTTAGTCATATAATTTCATATTCAAATTTGTTCCCTGTGCTGTTAGTTCCTTCACTTAAGTCAAATTAGGACTAACTTCTGTGAAATTGCACTTGCAAAAGGAATGATACTTTTGTAATTCTAATCACAACAACATCGCAATAAGCAAGGGTTCTAGGAAATCTTCTTAACCAAAATAGTCAGAATTAGAATTCATAAAAAAAAAAGTTTCATAGTGTTTCCTTTAATATTGTTTGGTATGTTTTAAAAAACAAAATCGAATAGCTCTATCACCAAAAATGGGGATTATAGTTTTTAGAGGGTGGTTAGGATTTTTAGAAAATTGGTTTAGATAGCTCACAGAGATTAGAAAGAAATTTGTTAAGAAAATATTTATAATAACAATAACTCACTTACCAGCCTTTTAAGGTTTTGTAGGGAGCTTTCTTCATAAGAGCCCTTTAAGGTACGTAGTGCAAGTATGGTTATCACCATCTAACAAAAGAAGTCATGGCAGCTCTGAGAACTCAAGGCACTCTTCCTGGTCATACAACTAGTAAGTAATAGGCCTGGTTATTGTGTCAAAATGGGAACCTGAACCCAGGCTCCTAACTATGGGTTTGGCACACTTTCTACTACATTAGTCTACCTCTACTTTTTAAAGTGGTAAATGGTTTTTCAATACACAGTTTTAAACTTGACAAAATTTTAAATTTTACATTTTCTTATGTACTTTAAGCCCAAAGAAGCAGTGTATTAAAAAAAATAAATCTTATGTTTCCAAGTCCTTTCTTTTAATTTAAAATTGTATTCCTAATATACCAGAAATGAATTCTTCTGAATTGAGAATGATTCTGAATGTCATATCTAATCAGATCCATTTCCATTAATGTATTGAATCAGATCCATTTCAATATAATGTAACATTATGCATGAAACAGCACTTTTATCTGGGTTTTTGTATACATGAACACAACCTTTGTGTATTGATCTTTGGCTCACATGGATTGGATGCGGGTATATTTTGTTGTGGTTCTTTTGGGGTGGTTGGAGTTTTTCTTTTGGAAAACTGATCTGTCTCTTACAGACATAGCTTTTCCGGAGCAGGGTATTTTCAGCACATTTACTGGCAATAGAACACAGATGATATCACAGGAGTAATTCCCGCACTGCTAAGCTATTTAATCCCTCAGTTAAACACTGCTGTGACGTCAACAGCCTGGCTCCCAAAAGAACTGCTGAAAATCTGTTGCATTTAAAAGCTTTGACACAAATCAAGCCCTGCGCTATTGTTATATAACCCATGGCCTAGAATTGATGCCTTGGTTTTATATAGACTGAATTCAGTCTTAAGAACTTCTAGTAAAACATTCTCTTTAACTCATGGTCCTACCTTGAGTTTCCTCTGAGAACGTTAAAAAAATTTTTTTAATAAGCACCTACTCTATACGAGGCACAGAGCTAAGTGCTTTACAAATATTATCTCACTTGATCTTCACAACAATTCTGTGAGTAACTGTGATAATCCCCATTTTACAGATGAGGAAACTGAAGCAGTCAATGGTTAAGTGATTTGCCTAAGGTCACAGAACTAGTGTGTAAGGTAACATTTAAACATGAGGTTCTTTTTTAACTCTGTATCCACAGATCTGTTCTCTACAGAAAATATACCTCATTTTTTTTCCAGGGCTCTCTGCAGCAGAAATCTCCTTCACTGTGTTGCTGCGTGGCTTCCACTGTTCCAGAATTTGTCAGGAGTTCTTTTTACAAGAAATCTATGGGCTGTGGCTTTGGAGCTAGCAAATGTGAGTCTTTCTACTCCGCCATCTTGGCTCCACCCCCTCATTTTTTTTTCCATATGAGATCTCCCTTGGTAATAACAATACATAACTTGTGTTTAAAAATCTGAAAAAGAGGTAAAATGGCCTTCAAGCTAACTACACATCAAACAAAAGAAAAAATTCAGATGATGCAAAATATAAAGAACCCTCACATGAGGCCATAAACAGTCAAAACTCTTCTTTCCTTTCTGGGAAACCTCCTCAACCTCCACAACACTGTACAAGGGTTGGCCCCACCTGATCCCCCATAACCCCCCAAGGAGAAAACTCACAAATTCCACAAGAAGGCAATCCACTCATCCCTCTGATAAACTTCCCTATCCATAGAGATGCATATAATTATCCAGTGTTATTAGCACTATCCTGAGGGTGAGGCCTCCCTGTGAGCTAAAGGAAAAAGCTTGAAGTTGCTAGAGTTGACTCTTTTCACCCCTACACTCAGGAGTGAGCAGGTAAATGTTTAACAACTAATCTTCAAGATTAAAATGTAAGCACAATACATCTTAAGATTTAATTTGCATTATTAACACTTTCTCCATCCCTTTCTTAAGTCAAGAAATTGACAAATCAAGTCCTAATCTGTAGCATTTGCTGATTTTTGAGGTGTAAAGTGCTTACAATGAAACTTTACTCTCTAGGGGGTTGGAGTGGGCTCCAACACACCCCTGCCCAGACTTCTACAATCTGAATAACTCCCAGTACTTCTGAAAGAAGTCTGCAATTGTTTTTCTCCAATTTGACTCTATCTCAGGAGCTTGATCCAGCCCCTGCTAGATTCTGAACTTTTTCCTTTTGGACTAAGGTCCCAGAATTTCTCTAAATATCCAGGAAATCCACTATTTTACCATGGCCATTCCTCTGCTGCTAACTGGAATTCTCATAGCTCCTAATTTGGCCTAGCAACTCCCTCCTACTCTGATTCTGCTTCCATTCACTATTACATCTGGGGCTCTGTGGTTCATACTTTTCTGGAATCCTGTAGTTTTCTGGAGGTGGTTCACAGATGCTTAGGTTTCTCCAGTGAGATGAGTTCAAGTATGGGTGTGGTCCTCTCTCTTATCTATCTCTTTCAGCTCTGGTTCTCTCCATTTCCAACCAACGACTCTTAAAAACCTAGTCCAAAAGCATGACTCAATCACCCTTAAATGTTTTATTTAGTGGGGACATTTCCATATTTTGTAGGGAGACATTTTGATACTAAGAGAAAACAGTTATTTGTAGTGGCAACGAAGACTTTTACATACTATAAGGAGCTATGATGATACCCTCTATAAGTGGTTTTACAATAAATAGGCTATTCTATAAAAACCTTACATTTATTTTTAAGTGTATGACTAGCTATACTTTTGTTCAACTTGCAGAATTTTGAACATAACTGAAATAGTCATCTACGGATGCATCTTTAAGCCTAATTATCTTGTTTTACAGGAACTGTGTAATAGCAGGGACATCAGGTCCCACAGCACAGGGATTTTTTTGTGTTTATGACACCTTTGACCCATATAATCCATTTCTATTTTCATTTCTACATCCTTTAAAATGTGGTAAAGTGAAACTTAATAAGGAGAGAAGTTATGAACTGGCAAAAGAAAGAATTAGCTGTCATTACTAAACAACTGCTCATCACTTATTGTTCTCTGTAGAACCAGACTGGGATTCTCATCACTGTATATTCCTGGTTTTCTTATTCAGTTCTAAACTGTACTTAGACACTAATCTCAGAAGACTGGAACTATGAGGGGGGAGGGGCAGTAACACTTCATCTTCAACACAGTTCTTATTCACAAAGATTTCCTTTGCCTATAAGTTGTAACCTAAATAAAAATTATTTTTTACCATTTGAAAACCTCTCAACAATATTAATAATAAAAGAAATTTACTCTTGAGAGAGAGGTGATAGAAACAAGGTACAGAGAAATATTTTTGGATATGGTTACTGAAAATATTCATTTTGCTTGACTATACATATTTGTTATAGGGGTTTTGTTTTCCTTTTTCAAGGTATAAAGAGATAGGGGAGGCAAAGAAAGTAAATCTTTGTTCATTGAAAGGAAAAGAAAAAGGAACATAGAGAATTTATTAAATTTTTAAAAGCAAGTGGTATGAACTGGGCTCTTGTTTTTGTGTTCTGCTTTCTGTGTATGTGTGGAAATGTTTTTTTGAGGGGTGTTTAAACTCAGAATTAATTTAAAAAACCATTCTCTCAGAGAAAAAGTATTTACTGAAGGCAAAAATGGTCAAAATGTCTCTTCTTAACAGTTTATTTTCTAATGCCTATTATGAAGACTTTGAGATTGATAGCTGAGAAACCCATAACTAGAACTTCTTTTTTTTTTTCAATTTCTTTTTTTTATTTTAAATTAATTTATTTAACTTTTTACATTCATTTTCACAAGATTTTGGGTTCCAAAATTTTTTCCCCATTTGT
>CM053773.1:67795832-67852145 GCA_028658325.1 Potorous gilbertii
TGGGCATTTTCCCAGCCAGTTACTTGACTTATGAGAGTCCTCTCCACCCCAGCCTAGGTCTGCCCGAACTAGTGCTTGGGGTCTGAGATTCAAATGCTGCTCCCCAGCCTCAGGGCTTTTGGCAGCAGGCCTGACTGCTCTTCAATGGGAGCTTATCTGCTGGTTCTCAGGTGGGGGCAGGGCCGCCTCTCAGGCTCAGTTCCCTCAGGGGGTTTATGCAGAGATCTCATGCAATGGAGCCACACCGGGAGTCTCTGGCCGAGCTGCCTCCGCCTCGCCTCTGCCGCGGCCGCCCCGCCTCCCAAGGCGGTCCGAATCCCAGAGATACCCCACTCCCCTCTCAGCCCGTCTCTCTCACTGACCTGTGCGTCTATGGGTGGAGGGACCTTCGCAGCCGCGGGAGAATCAGGTCCCTGACGCCTGCTGGGGTCTGCTGGCTCCTCTCAGTGCTGCATGGCCGGGGCGGGGGAGGGGAGGACTCTGCAGGACAGGACTCCTCTCTCGTCCGGGGTACCTTTGCGGTCGGTTTTTCAGGGCTCTCTGTAACGGAAATCTCCTTCACTGTGTTTCTGCGCAGCTTCCACTGTTCCAGAATTTGTCAGGAGTTCTTTTTAGAGGGAATCCATGGGCTGTGGGTTCGGACCTAGCAAATGTGAGTCTTTCTACTCCTCCATCTTGGCTCCGCCCCCCTAGAACTTCTTTAGTAAATATGTGACAATTGTATTTTTCCTGTTTGTGGCATGTGTGACAGAGATGTGTTTTGGTATATCACCCTAAGATAGGAATGAGTTATGTCACACAAGAAGACCCCACTTTGATGTAGGAATCAGAGGCCATACAACGCAGAAAACACAGATACTAACATACCCTAACATAACATAGTATAACATAACATGACATAACATAGGCTGTAGAGTGGAACACTAAGGACTGAGACTTTTTCTGCTGCTTGAAAGGAGCTGAACCCAGGCAAGCCCAAGTAAGATGACAGTTCACAGAAAAACAGCCCAGAGAGAAGAGAAAAGAGCTTAGAGTCTGCAGAACCAACCTATTTCGTCAACTGGAGGAAGACACATTTTGCATCTGCTGCTACAAGTTGAGTTGATTAAAAGAAAGGCTATGCAGCTAAGTGTCAGAGTGGATGGAGTTCTAGACTTGGAGTCAGGAAGAACTGAGTTGATAATCCTAACTCAGAAACTTGCTTAGCTACGTAACTCTGGGTGAGTCATCTCTCCTTTTTCAGTGTCGGTTTTTAATTCTACAAAAATGAGGAAAATGATAGCCCCTGTCTCACACGGTTGTTGTGAGATTCAAATGAAATAACATGGAAAGTGCTTTGCAAACCTAAACACATTATATAAATGCTAGTATCATCATCATGATGACTGGGAACTGATTGGAAGAATGATCAGTTTTGCCTACTCTCGGCTCTGGTTTCTGTAAGTTTGTTCATTCTTCCCTAGGGACACACTATATATGCATTGGTGGGAGAATGTGATCCAGGATTTATGGGCAGATTGTTACATTGTGATTATTCTTGCTTTCCTTTCTATTTGGTAAATGTTTCTGATTAAGAGCCAATGGTGTCAGCTGGTTAATTTGTTAAATGGGAAACATAATAACAGGGGCTAAGGAGCTAGACTGGTGAGTAGCAGACATATAGGTCCTTGATATCAACGTTACATAAGTGTGCCATCACCCCAGCCCCCTGAGACCCTCCTGAAGTGTTAATAAGAATTGAAATGAATGAACTAACTCAAAAAGGCAATGCTTGGAGAGAGAGAGTGACTTTCTGTGCCTACACTAGACACAACATATGCAAAATAAAATACTTTATAAAATGCTTTGCAAAATTTAATAGTATTAATCTAGCATGACTTGTCCTTGCTAAAGTCATACCATTTCTGAGATCACTTTGCTCTTTGCTAGATGATCACTAACTCTCTCTTTAATGATATATTCTAGAATTTTCTTAGGAATCATATTGAAATCCACAGGATTATTGTTTGTAGTTCTACTCTACTTTTTTTTTAATTGTGATATTTATTCTTTTCCAGTCCTGCTACACTTCTTCCTTTCTCCATGAACTTTCAGACATTACTGATGGTGATTTAGCAATGTACCAGTTTTTTTCAGTTCCTGAAAATTTAGTTCATTTGAGGCAGGTTACTTGAATTCATGAAATATAACTGAGCACTCTTTTTTGAATAGGAGAGAAGAGGGACCTTGAGAGAGAAAACAGAATTTTGTTAACTGAAAAAACAAAATTAATTTAAAATTAAAAAATATTAAAATGTCGGGTTTTCTGCATTCATTTGTTGTCTTTATTCCCTAGAGTATGACCATTTTTGTTATTGTCCTATGTATAGATCAACAAAAGTGAATTGTTGAATAAACATTCATTTATTTCATGTCAGAGATTCTCTGTTGCCTCTAGGATAAAATAAAAACTCCTCAGCCTGGTATTTAAACCCTTGGTCATATGACTCCTACCTAGATTTCTAGTCTTATTCATATTACTTCCCTTCATAAATAAATTCTATGTTATGGTAAAACTGGCCTACTAACTACTCTCTGTATATATATTTCATTTTTTTCCTTCATGTCCTTGTAAAAGATGGTTCCCTGCATCTGGAATGTACTCTCTTACCTCCACCTTGTAGATTCCTTAATTTCCTTCAAAGCATACCTCAGGTGCCACTTCCTACACAAAACCTTTCCTAATTCCTTCTAGCTGTTAGTGATTTTTCCCACTTGGAATTAGTTTCTATTACTTTTTATAAACTTTGTATTTATTTGTGTATACAGCATATCTGTATCAGAACATGTATCAGAACATAAACTTCTCAAGGGCAGGAACAGTTTTGTTTTTGTCTTTTTATCCTCACTGCTTAGTATAATGTCTTGCATAAAATAGGTACTTAATAAATGTATGTTGAACTAAATTAAGTGGAATTTTCATGTATTTCTTACTCTAACAGAAAGAGGGGGCATTCCAATACCTTATCAATAATTTCATGCTTTTGTGCAGTTTAATTTGCCCCTTTCTCCAGCTACACTTAACGTCCAAAGAATGGAAACTGGATTGGTCAGGCTGAAAAATGAAAAAGAGGATAAAGCAAAGACAAAGAGGGAGAATAGGAATATTTGAAATAGGACCAAAAAACATTTGCAGCCATTCAACAGTAAAAGTTATTCTTCCTAACCCTCATCTGAGAGTCATGTAGCAGCACCAGCCTCTTCTTTTCCCATAACATATCAGAGAAGCCAAATGAGAGACACTCCTATTTCAACCTATCACAAATGTGAGGATATTGATGCCTCCTAATTCCCTAAAATCTCACTCATTCCCATGGAACATAGTGACTTCAAGAACGCTAAGGACTTGAGGTGAGAAATCATGTCTGTAGGCAGTGTTTGTGGCAAGTCCTAGACAACCTAGTCTATTTCCCTCTAAATGAGAGGTTTTTAGCCTGAGGTTCCTGAACTTGTTTGTTTTTACGTATTTCTCTGTTTTAAAGACAATTAAATTTTGTGCAGCATCCAAACAAATTTAAAAATACAGCTCCTTCAATGTGATATTATACTGTGGAAAACTACTTTATTATTTATCATTTATTAATACTGTCTGAACCTAGCCTTATGTAGCTAGAAAATCGTGTAACCTAAAAGCTCCAGGGGAGTTGGACAGCTCTAAGGAATGCTTAGATCTTGCCCAATATTTGTTTTAGATCTCTTCAGGTGTTATTTTAGGCCTACATAAAGCTTATATTTTAGGTTCTTCAATTAAATTGACTTGCCTGTTGAGGCACATCTTAAAGTACCTATCTCTGAGGAATGGTGGATGAGGCCAATCAGGCAAACATCCCTATGACCTTGTCAGAACTCCATTTAAAAATATAACCTCCTAGATAATTATCATTATATCAACAACTTCCAGGAGACTGTAGAGGCAGCCACACCTTGTTTCCAGCTCTTCCCCTAGTAAATGACCTAATAAATTTCTTTCTAAAACTATATCCGATTTTGGGGCTCATTCCTATGACTAACATCCTACAAATTTGTTAAACACCAATGAACAAAAAACTACTAGCATACTCCAAATTTCTTACGGTATTATATTTTAGCCCTAATATATTTTATTGCAATTATAGTTCCTTTTGGTGCCAAATGTTCAGTTTATTTCATTATCCACGCCTGTGTATATTTTAAGATTCAGGTGTTGTTGAAAGTAAGATAATGTCTAATCTCAAGTTGATTATGACATAAAATAGTGCAAATGGTAGATAAAATGTGTCCCATATGTTGTCCTTCATTGGTTATAAACTTAAAATTTTAGGGAGATCATACAATTCCAAGGACAAATAAACTAACTTTTATTTTAAACAAAGTTCTGAAGTAGGGAGTGTTCCAAAAGCTTTAACTAAACCTTTTGGGACACTTTGTTTAAAGATCAAGAGATTAAGAGGTCTTAAAGATTAATTACACAAATTATGTCTCTTGTTAATCAGAGAAATCACGATCATCCCTTATTCTCTTACTTTAAAGTGTGTTTTTGTGTATACTTCACATTACAGATTTCCGTGGCGGGAACTGTATTTATTTTAACAGCTAGCCATAATATTAAAGGATGGTAAGGATGAATAGAAAGGATATTTGTTCCTTGTTAAGCTATAAAGCCTAAACTACAGCTGAAGCACTAACATATATTTTTATTTAAATTTTCACAATGCCCCCATGGGGGACATGAAAGTGAATGCTTTCATTACCTTTCATTTAAGATCCCAATTAATTGAAATATTTTTTAATCAAAATCTATCAGACATTATTAAGAAATGAATATGCTATTAAGTTTTCTTAGGTTTCATGTGCAAATTTTAGTTTGTTCTATTTAATTCATTTTTAAAATTTGAGGCACAGATTAAGAGATCTAGCTAGTTTGATAATTATAATTGACTTAACCAAACATTTTTCCTCAAAAATAATGACTAATTTTCATTATCTTTTAAAATTAAATTTAATTAAGTTTAACTTCATTAAAATTTAATAGGAATATTGAATAAATTGAAGAAATAGTGATGTTCTTGCATGCATCATTTTGAAGTCAATATCAATCATTGTTGATCATTAGCAAAAAAGAGTGGGCACCTTAATGAGATTTTTCCAAAAATGCTTTGTGGTATCTAATGTATTACTCATACACAGTCTCAAAGTCAGGGTTATTTCCATAACATGAATCTTCAGTAGTAAGTTGTTTCTTTGGACCATAACTTCCAAGAAGTTCAATCTTAGCTTTGTAGGTTTTTAACTTTTCTATTCAAATCTCTCATATTGCTTTCTTCCATACATACATAGTATATAATTAAGGAAATCTTCTTTGGTGATCTGCCTGCCAATATGAGTCATGGTAATGCTTTGTTTCTTCAAGCAAAGTTTGCCTTTAAGAATCAGGAGTTTCCTATTTCGTATGTAAATGTTTCACTGTCTATCTTCCACTTATCTGAAATATTTTGATTGGTTAAGTTTCTTAAAAACTACTTCTCTTGATTTGTGACATATATATTACCCAGACATACCAACAGACAGACTTGGCCCCCATCACTGACATTTTTCATATCCACTTGTAAACTTGGTTCTTAAAAAACGTATTTGAATGACTGTAATGCAATATAACTTAATTCTTTTCAGGGGCAAAGCACCTCGTGCTGATTCTATTCCAGCTGAATAAGATGGGGGTTCCATTGCACATATTAAAATTGACTGAAATTTTCCAGGTTATATGACAAGAGGAGGTTATCCTCCAGGAATTCAAAGACAATTCCATTGTCCATCTCTATAAAAATAAAGGAAATTGATTGTCCTGGACAATCATAAACAAGTTTCTCTCTTAGTCAGTGCTGGCAAGATTCTTGCCAGAGTCCTCTTTAATAGGTTAATCCTTTATCTGGAAGATGGACATCTACCTATGAGTCAGTGTGACTTCAGAAAGGGCTGAGAAACAGCTGATATATTTGCTGCGAGGAGGAGTGGAGCTAAGATTATGGAGTATAAAGAGGCATATACTCTAGCTTTTCCCCCATAGCCCATAAAATACCTGTAAAGAATGACTCTCAACAAATTCTAGAGTAGCAGAAGCCACAGAACGACAGAGTGAAGGAGACTTCCAGTCCAGGGTAACCAGGAAGGCCAACGGGAAAGTTCTGTCACATTGGACTTGGAGCAGAGTCCAGTCCAGCCTTGACCATGTGGTGCAGGGAGCAGCAGGGCCAGAGCAGGTTAAGGGGCAGAATCCCTAGCAGCAGCAGCAGTGGTTTGCAGATTCCTCAATCCACAGGCACCAAAGGTCAGTGAGAGGGCTTTTTCAGATGGCCAAGAAGGGAGCAGGGTCTCCCCCATAATTGTGGCATAAATGCGCTCTGAACCTCAGCCCTGAGTGCTGGTGTGATGGAACTGGAGGTGATGCTGTTGTGGAGAGGAAATTCTACTACTCGCAGATTCTGGGCACAAAAATTTCTGGTTGCTACCAGATCAGTGTGCAGGCTTGATTGTGCCATGTTGGAGGAACTGAGATCTTACAGAGAGAGAATACCCCACTCTTGACAAAGAACCCAAAAGTCAAGTAACGGTTGGGAAAATGCTCAAAAAAGGGAGGAAAAATAGACTATCGAACACGTTACTTTCTTGGTGAACAGGTATCTTCTCCCATCCTTTCGGATGAGGAAGAACAATGCTTACCACCAGGGAAAGAGATAATAGTCAAGGCTTCTGTATCCCAAACACCCAAAGTAAATATTCAGTGGCCTCAGACCATAGAAGACCTCAAAAAGGATTTAGAAAATCAAGTAAGAGAGGTGAATGAAAAATTGGGAAGAAAAATGAAAGAGATGCAAGAAAATCATGAAACACGAGTCAACAGCTTGCTAAAGGAGACCCAAAGAAACGCTGAAGAAGATATTTGCTGCGAGACAACTCCAGAAGAAAAGACAGGAGCAGAACAAAGGTCTGTACACAACATTTATAGATCTGATGAAGGCCTTTGATACTGTTAGTTACAAGGGCTTATGGAAGAATTATGTCAAATTTGGTCAATTTCACCATAGCATGCTTGTATGTATTCTGGATGATGGACAATACTCTTGCACTTTCTCAGTCACCAATGGAAGGAAACAAAGCTGTGTGCTTTCTCCCATGCTTTTTAGAATGATACTTTCAGCCATTTTGTCAAATGCCTTCAATGATATCAAACACTGCATCAAGGTCAGCTATTACACTGATCATAAATTCTTCAACTTGAAAAGGCTACAAGCCACAACTAAAGTGAAGGGAGTGTTGGTGCATGATTTTTTTTTTTTTTTTTGCAGCTGATTGTGCACTTAATGCAGCCTCTGAAGCTGAGATGAAATCAAGTATGGATCATTGCTCTGCTGCTTGTGCTAATTTTGGTCTAACAGTTAACACCAAGAAAGCACAGGTTCTCTATCAGTCACCATCACATCATCCATATGTGGAACCATTTGTTATAGCAAATAGAGAAGTTTTGAAAACTGTGTATAGGTTCATTTACTTTGGTGGTATACGTTCCAGGGATGTACACATTGATAATGAGGTGGCCATACACATTGCCAGAGCTAATTCAGTGTTTGGGAGGCCCTGAAGGAAAGTGTGAGAGAGAAGAGGTGTTAGACTGACTACCAAACTGAAGGTCTACAAAGTCATTGTGCTGACTTCATTGTTGCATGCCTGTGAAATATGGACAATCTACCAGCGCCATGCCAGGAAACTGAATCACTTCCATTTGAACTGTTAGGAAGATTCTGAAGGTCACCTGGTAGATTAAAATACTGAGTTCCTTTTTTGAACTAAACTGCCAAGCATTCAAATTCTACTGCAGAGAGTACAACTCTAATGGGCTGGCCACATTATTTAAATACCAAATGTATGCTTGCCTAAAAGACTATTTTATAGAAAACTCAATAGGGCAAGCATTCACGTGGTGGTCAGAAAAATCAATACAAGGACACTCTCAAGGTTTCTCTTAAGAACTTTTAAGAATTGATTGTGTAACACGGGAGACAATGGCACGGTACTGCCCAACATGATGTGGCCTCATCAGAGAAGGTGCTGTGCTCCAAGAGCAAACAGAATTGAAGTATCTCAAAAGAAGCATGAACAAATTTAGAAAATCCATCCTAAATGTTCACATAGACTATTTGTGCCTGACCTGTGGTAGAGCATTCCGAGCTTGCTTTGGTCTGATCAGCCACAGTCAGAGACATTGTAACTTGACTCTAACAATGATGTCATTTTGGTCATTTTCAAGGATGAAGGACAACCATACCAATTTTAAGCAAGATGCAATGGAAGACCCTGGCCCTTTAAGGCTAAGGTCTTTTCAGATTCCCACTTTGAGTGAGATAACACCCATTTAGTGAATAGGCTTTAAGTAGTTACTCAAGGGATAGTCCCTTTAATAAAAAAAAAAAACAAAACATCAAACTGGGAGGGAGAGACCCTTAGGGTTCCTGGCCAAAAGAGAAACAGTTACTATTTAGTATTTACAGTTTTGTATCTAGACACCAGTAAAAAGTGTCTTTTTCCAAGTACTCAAAAGCCCCACCTTTAATGCAGGTACACATTTTCAAGCAGTCATTATCTTCACTAGGGAGGAGAGACTTATGCCAGTGTGCCAAGTTTGAACCCTGAGTTATATTGGCATATTTCTGCACATACTCAGTCCAAACTTTTGTGTTGTAGATTTTCCTGTCATCCTGAGAACAGTCTACTTATGCATGCCTCAGTTAATCCCTGGTTATCCTGACCTGGCACACTTACGGTTTTATGATATCTACAATGGGATCACTGGATCATAAATCAGAGACCTCAGAGGTCATTTAGTCCTACAGACTCTCTGGATGTCTGGTAGCTCTTACTGTATTGGCACTCCTTGTCCTGGTCCTTGAAAAAAATGCTTTGGGAAAGACATTGAGGCTCTGCATTCTTGAATGATAAGAAAGACTCAAATGTGCAACATAATTTCTAAAGTGTTAAAAGCATATCTTTGGATCCAAGTTACTTGTTGCCAACCCCCATATTTTTTTCCTTTTCACACTTCAGTTCTTTAGCTGATGTAACAGAAGGTAAAGTGGTAGCTTGACTCAAGGGACAGAGTCAGTCATAAAATCAGGAAGATGTTGAGTGCAAGTCTGAGCTCCTATACATACTAGCTATGTGACCCTGAGCAAGTCACTTAAATTCTTAGTACCCAAGACTGATCTGCAAGACAATAAATTACGGAGAGAGTGCCAACCTGGATGGGTAGGATGTTTCCTCATCTAAGAATTCCATATACTATTGAAACCACAGACTCTATATTATCCCTATGTTAATACTACATAGACAATCATCATTTCCTTGGCCATCATGGTTTATTAAATATGATAAAATCACAAGGAAACTATGTGCATTGGTAAAGGGAGGTTACCCATCAGGAGCTTACAATAAAATCACAAGCTCAAATCAAACTCCCCCCACTCAAATAAAAGAAAATAAAGAAACAAACAAACAAAGATTCCAGAAGGTATGCTTGATGGAAACATGAGAAAGAAAAAGGGAAACTTTTGTAGAAAATTTCCTTCAGCAACAGCTCACATTTTTACTTACACACTGAGAAGTAATATAAGATCTCATTCTATCTATCCATTGATGGTTGATTTAGAACAGTTTACTGTAAAAAAAAATCATATATCTATGTTCTTTTAGAAAAAAAAATCTTCACTTCCTATTTGGGAAGAGGTGGAGAACAACAAAAAATGAAGTTTTATAACATTGTAAAATGTCACATTCCCCTGCTTGTTGATTGAGAAATGGCTAAATAACTGGTATTACATGAATGTAATGAAATAATATTGTACCATATTGTAATGGCAATCAAATTAAAATCTTCTGCTGTTTTTGTTTTACTAAAAGTGCCTTTGATTGAATAATGTGATTGGGGAGGATCTTTCCTGCCCGTTGTGGGAAGCTTGATTAGGGAAGTTGTTTTGTAGGAGGGTCATGCTCTCTTGCTCTAAAAAGTATATGAATATTCTGGGGGTGAGGTTTTACTTTGGGGCTTACTGACTGGAAGTGTTTTTTTGGCCAGACAGACTCTGGGAAGCCGCTAAAACGCAGAAGTTGATGCTTCCCTCTCCGGTAACTGTGTACACATGTAACGATCAGGCAGTTTGGAAGTGCTGTCTGTTGATTTGGTTTAGATTTCTCTGAAATTTTGATTTTGACTTTTTGTGATACCTGTGCTTGATTAAAATGATTGTTAACCCTTTGAAAGCTGCTTTTCTTTTATGAATGCAGATCTAAGAACCAGTGGTAATAGGCCCCCCATGTATGTTGGGTTGCTTACTGATACACATATCAAATGAAGACTACAGTCTGAATTCATAGGAATTCAGAGAAACATAAGAAAACATACAAGATTCAGTGAAGTAAGCACAACCAAGAAACAATATATATATATATATGGCTATAACAATGCCCAATAAATAAACAGTAATCAAGGGTTTTGTTGAGCTAGTGAGTTGTTTTTTGTTTATAATGGAAGAATTTCTAGGTAGACGGGGGAAAGAGGTTATATTTGGCAACGAATGTGATAAAAAACAAAAGGCAATCAATAAAACTTAAAAAAAGATAAGTACAGCATTCACATTGCCCATATAAAAATTGTAGGCAAGTACATCGAAGGGCTTATACAGCTGAGTGTTCTTCCCTTCCATCCCAACTCTGCATCAAAAAGTCTATTTTAAAACTCACCAAGGTGTTATAGTTTAACTTCAACACTTTACCTTTCTCTGTTCCTTTCTTCTTTTTTGTTCACTAATTGTCCTACTTCAAAACAAAAATTACCCCTGAGAGATTGTCGGGCATTTTCTGGTATCTGTTTGTTGTTTCTGTTCAGTTATGTTCAACTCTTTGTTACCCCCTTGTATCATAATACCACCAGACCCTTCTATCATCCACTGTTTTCCAAAGTCTGTCCAAGGTATGTTTGTTCTATAACATGATGCACCCATCTCAGCTTCTACTGTTCCCTTCTTTTACCTTCAATCTTTCCTAACATCAGAGTCTTTTCCAATGAGTACTGTCTTCTCATCGTGTGGTCAAAGTATTTAAGCTCCAGCTTCAGTATTTGTCCTTCCAATGAGTAGTCTGAATTAATTTCTTTAAGTATTGACTGATTTGATTTCCTTGCTGTGCAAGGAACTCTCAAAAGTCTTCTTCAGCACCATGACTTGAAAGCATCGATTCTATGGTACTTGACTTTCCTTATGGTCCAATTCTCACAGGTCATAGCTTTGACCATATGGATCTTTGTCAGCAAGGTAATATCTCTGCTTTTTGGTATGTCATTCAGATTTACCATCGCTTTCCTTCCAAGGAGCAAGCATCTTTTAATTTTATGACTGCAGTTGGCAGGCACTATCCTAAATGTTGGAGATACCAAAAAAAAAAAAAAAGGCAAAGGTCCATGCTCTCAAAGAGCTCACAAACCAGTCAGGGAGACAGCATGTGAATGACTATGTACAAACTACACACAAAGCTATAGAGGATAAGTTGGAAATAATCAAAAGAGGGATGGCACTAGAATTAAGAGGGATTGAGAAATAGAATATAGAATTTTATATAGAATTTATATAGAATTTTAACTGAGACATAGAGGAAGTCAGGTCACAGAAATGAAGAAGGAGAGCATTTTAGGCATTGGAGACATCCAGTGAAAACTTCTGGAACAGCTGTCTCTGCAGCTCTGCAGTTGAGAGACTGAAGAAAGTGAAAATAAATGATATATTTAATAAAGTGTTCTGCCTTGGGAAGAGCTAAATCTATGAAACTAATGGAATATATAGTCCATGTTCTAAGTGATGAATGTTTCTGTTTTTATTATTTATTTACTAATATATTTAAACTGTATGTTTAAATTATGAGTTTGAGCAAAAGTGGATAAATTAAACAACTTGAGGAAATGCTAAGGAAGGAAAGAGGTAAAGACTCAGATTG
Source organism: Potorous gilbertii (assembly GCA_028658325.1). NCBI lineage: Eukaryota > Metazoa > Chordata > Mammalia > Diprotodontia > Potoroidae > Potorous > Potorous gilbertii. The sequence continues at coordinate 67,807,884 of CM053773.1, forward strand.
AATGAAACATATTCCTATATAGAGAAGAAAAATTCTAAGACATTACAGTGATGTAGTGATAGGGACACAGGATCGATTGATTGAAAGCCATGGCTTAGGATCCTGATTGTTGATGAAATCAAAACCACTATTCGTATTTAATAGTCATTATGTATAAATTAGCTTACTATATCACTGTCTAAAGCTGCCCTTGAAAGCTACTCAGAAACTTCAGTAAGAACAGCATATATTAAGTAAACTAGTCTCATGTATGTTGAAATATCATTTGAAAAGGTTGTTTAATTTAGTTAAACGGATTTATGGCTGATGCCTCTGTAGCTGAAATCTAAATAACATGTCTAAAAGACCTCATCTTTTCCCCAAAATCTACCAATAAAATAACTTTTATATTTCTTTTGATCCTACCAGCCATCCATCTCTGACTTTTTTATTCCATGAATATCAGTTGCCACGTAGAGAGTCTATCTCCACATTATCTCTTGTAACCATCCCTTCCTTTATGCTTGCCTTGAAAAATCTCTTCTTATCCACACTATTATAGTAGTATTCTAACTGCCTGTAGTTTTCTCAAACCTGGCTATTTAACAGGTTGAATAAACCAACCAAACTGTTTTTTACCATTACTTTAAAAAAATTTTTTTTGAGTATCCTCACCATCCTGGTCAATCTCCTAGATAATTTTTCATTTTGTTTCTTTTCAGGATGCCTAGGATCAAACACAGTTCTCCAGTACTGGCATGAATGGTGATAAACATCCACTTCTTTCTGGACACTATGGTTTTGTAAATGCAACCTCACACAGTATTTGTGTTTTTGGCACTTACACTACTCTCTTGATTACTATTAAGCTTGCAGAAAATGGAGATATCTTGATTGTTCTTGAAAACTGCTGTCTACCTAATATGCTTTCTTATTCTGTACTTGCTAGCTGATGTTTTGATCAGTTGCCAAGTTGATTCTACCTCTACAGAACCTCTTGAATTCACCCCTTCCTCTTCATATACACGACCATCAAGCTTTCTAATTGTTCTCCCTGCCTCAAGTCCTCTCTAACCCTCAGGCACTCCCCCACCCTACCCACCCCACTCTTTGCAAACTATCCTCCATACTATTGCCAAATAAAAATTTTTAAAACACAGGTCTAACGACATAATGATTCTTTTGTTTAAGAAGCTCCATTGACTCCCTATTGCCTTAGAATAAATACAAAAACTCTTTGGTTTGGCATTTAAAGCTTACAATGATGTGACTCCAATATATCTTTCTAGGCTGATAGCATATTCTTCCACTTCATAAACTCCACATTCCTGTCAAACTAGCCTACTTGTTCCTAGTACATACCTTTCCATTTCCCAGTCCATTCCTAAAATGTTGTCCCTCCTCCTCTTTTCCTCTTCGGACCCCTAGCTCCCTTCATTCATCTTAAAGGCTGCTTCCTTCAAGAAACCTTTCCTGAGTTCTTCAGGTGTTAGTGACATTCCTCTCCTCCAACCAATTGCTTTTTAAATAAACTTTGTATCTATCTTGTATTTACTTATCTGTATATATTTAAATCCCCCAGTAGAATATAAGCAAACTCCTTTAGGACAGAGGCTGTCTCTCTCTCTCTCTCTCTCTTTGTCTTTTCTCTAGCATCTGACACAGTGACTGACTATAGTAAGCACTTGATAAATTTTTGTTGAATTGAATAAATAAGATTGAGATGAAAATAGGGCCAGAGAAGTTAAGAGAATTAACTAAGGTTAAATAATAGGAGCAGCTAAGTGGCACAATATATAGAGTGCTAGGCCTGGAAGTCAGGAAGACTCATCCTCCAGAGTTCAAATCTGGCCTCTGATACTTACTAGCTATGTGGCCAGGGTCATGTCACTTACATGTCTCATTTTCCTTATCTGTAAAATTAACTGGAGAAGGAAATGGCAAATCATTCCAATATCTTTGCCAAGAAAATCCCGAAAGGAGTAACAAAGAGTAGGACACAACTGAACAGTAACGCAGATAAGTAGCAAAGACAGATTAAAGTCCAGATACTATGATTCCAAATTAAATGGTTATTCTTTTATACCACATTGTTCATACAGCTGACCAATAATCTTCCTTATGTTGTCGAGAACTTTTAGGTTGGCCAATAGGAAGAGAGCTAATGTTGCTCTCTCCAAAGGGTTATGAATAGCCATGCTTCCTTCTTCTCTGTGGTAACCCTTCCCTTCTACCTTGCCCCTTCTCCAGGGCAAGGATGCCCCATTTCTGTAATGACTGGGACTTTCCATTCCAGAAATTTCCAGTTTGCCAAATAGACTCACCACAGTGGAATCTCATTCTTTCTTGTCAAATACTTGACCCTCTCCAGCTGTATAAGCTGCCTTGAAGTTTTGAATGAAGATAGAACCAGTAGTCTCAACCATCATTCAGTAGGAGCACTCTGCCATATCCCAAGGTTAGGTTCTTACAAGACAATAGTGCATTTCCTCCTCCTTCCAGGATCTAGAGAACTTCGTGACCTATTCTCTTTGGCAAAATCCCTGATTTTATCCATTTCTTGGTCATCACCATCACCTTGGAGGTGACAGTATGGCCACCTAACTTTGGTAATGTTAGCTATTTGGGGGGGCAGTATGTTCTCCTAGTGTCCTTTCCTTGTTGCCTCTGCCCCTTCTTCCAGTTAAATCATGGGACTTTCTCTTTAAAGATGCCAAATAAAAAGTTTATTGTTTCCAAGACTGATTGTCCAGTCTGATTCTTCTGCAAATGCTCCTTTATATTCCTGTAATAAACCCCAAGAATTATTCTGAATATGTCACCCCTCTATTCAAAAACCTTTGGTACCTCTCCCTTGCCAACTGAATAAAAATTAAAAATTTCTGTTTGTTCAAGACTTCCCAAATGCAGCTCCAGTCCATTTTCCCAGTCTTATTTTATGCTAATCCTTTTTGTGTATATTACTATGTTCCAACCAAAATGACTACTATGAGTCACCTATTTTCATCCTTCTCTGCCTTCTGTTCCTTTGCTGAAACCATCTCCCCCTGCTGGCATCTGATTCCTCCATCTGCAACTCCACCTATTGAAATTTGTCTCTTCTGGGACTAACTCAGAGACCAAGAGACAATTTTCAATTCTTTCACTCCTAGCCCAGACAGCATTATCTCTAATGTTCCTATTGTACCATTCCCTCTGGGTTATTCTACAACTCACACTTTAGAGGTTTCAGAGGGTGCCCCAAGTTCAGGGTACTTTGTGGGTCCATTACTCTTAAAATTATTGTAAGTGAGATCCCACCAGTATGCTTCCTTTTTGTAGTTATCCAGCAGATACCACTGGCTCAGAGTAATGGCATTTGCTAAGATGGTATAGAGAGAAAAGTCACAAAACATTCCCTATATAAACCTGAGTGCTCTTCTCTGCATCTTGACTCCCAACTGCCCCAGCTAATTCTATTTTGAATACATAGCTGACTCTCTCTTCTGGTTCCTGGTGGGATGGTGTGTGTGTGTGTGTGTGTGTGTGCGCGCGCGCGTTCACTGGCTGCTTGAAGAGTACATGTCATCTTTTAAAGGGCTGCCAGAATGTGGTCAAATCCTTTGGAGTCAGTGGATAATTGTCTTTTAGTTCCTTCTTTATGCTTCATTTAAAATCTTGACACATTGTTGTCTATTTTACCTGCTCCCTTACATTCTGAGACTTCATCAATGGGACTTTGGAGTAGCTGATTGAACAGGGATCCCTTGGTTAGCTACCCTACATACATTATTATAAGAACTCTTGAAAGTCACCCCACTTCATTCAATCTTCTGTGATTTTAGAATTTTTGAATTAGAATTTTAGAATTTAGAATTAGTGACTTTATGATATCTAGTAGTGGAGTAAATTAATTCTTTAATAGACAGAGACTCTATAACCTAGAATTTTGTAATATATTAAAATAACTCTGGTTTTATAGAACTTAATGCATCTTGATAAAGAAAAAAGCTCCTAAGATTCCCGTGTTCCCTTATTTCAAGAAATAACTCGTCTTACCATTGCCCACATGCAAACATAATGCCAAACCAAATGTTAACAAAGGTTATAAAAAAAGTCCCTGCCAAACCACAAACCATGCACTGAAAGTGCCAAGCAGCTAAAGCAATAAAGTCAAACAAAAACAAAATCAAACAAGCCTAAGGCTCCATGAAGCCACCATGGACCACAGACTGAAGGGAAGTACATTTTTTCCTCTGTGGTCTCAATATCAACATCCTTTCAAGTTGTTGTGGGCATGTGGGTGTATTGCTCAAGTAATAGTTACCATTATAGGTGTCCAAGGCATCTGTATGATTACCTAAATCTAGTATAACACATACTTTAAAAAGATGAGGTGATGTGTGCAGATGGTTTGACACTGTCTGTCATAACATCTTTATTCACATTGGGGCCCAGAAAGTGGCCCTATTCATAATCATAGTTTCTTTTCCAAGACAGAGACTATCCAAAGAAAGTTCTCAGGCAATCATTTTCAACTAATATTTAAGCAGTATGTGTATAACACTGTGTTATGATTTCAAGGAGTTATTCACTGCCTTGAAAATGGAAACTAAAGCATTCTATTTTGGTAAATATATCATCTCATGTTGACTGTTAAAGTTATTTTAATTTATTTTAATTTTTAAATGCCAACAAGTATTTTCCCCAAAGTTTTACTGGTCACCAGAGTTTATGCCTCTCTTGGCTGCTTGAAAAATCAATTAAATTAAAAATTAAGTATGTTATTCTTGTTTGTTTGTTTCTCGTACATGAATGCATCACTCAGTAAGTTTTGCTTGAACCAAAACCAGGAAAATTATTTCATGTACAAGAAGCTGTCCTTAAAAGAAATTCTACTCAAATGCAAAGTGTCATTCCACTTACCTTAGTAAAAGAGAAAACTTGAGAAAAACACACATCCTAGGAAATGAAGTTTTGAAAATATCCCTCATATCATTCCCTAGGAAATTCAAGCTAAATTTTCTTCCTTAAAGTGGTATTGGAAATAACTAGAAAATATAACTTCATGTAGGGAATCTGAATCATCATAAATCTTAATGAAAGTCTAGTGATGTCAGGCAAGGTATTATTATTTTAGATTATAATTAACATCTTTCAATTAGGATCAGAAGATAATGGTTTTGGAGTTGGGAGGAAACCTAGAGGTTGTCTAGTTTAATCTTATCTTTTAAAAAAAATTCTGAACTTAATATCAAATAAAATGAACATTTGTGTATACAAAGTAGAATAGAAAAAGGGGATTATACATGAAACTGTGAATCCTACTTGTATGTAGCTTGCTTTTATATAAAAAAAAAACTTGTACCTTTCGAAACTATCTTGATTGTGTTTCCCTTTGACCTTCCTATAGTTCTCTTCTGGCATTTTGGAAATGTTTCCATGAGCTTATTTTTTTTTTTAGCAACCCTGTCATTATCTTCCTTCCACATCTCACTCACTCTCCAGTGAAAAAGAAAAAAAAAATCTTTTTCAGAAATAAGCATAGTTGAACAAAATAAATGCCCAGTGAAGAAACTGAAGCCCAGAAACATTTAATGTCTTAATCAGGTTCACACAGGGTATTAAGCAGCCTACATAGGATTCAAATCCAGGTTCTCTAATTCCAAATCCAACACTCTGTCCTGGATCACACACTTCCTCCTAGTTAATAAACATTTACTATGCATTTATGTGTGACTCTTTACCCCATTTGGTTAGAGAACACTAATGATTAGGTCAGAGGTGTTAATTCAATCCCTATAGAGTACAATTAATGTAGCTCTGTTGCAAGGCATTCTTGCTAGGGTAAATGATGAACATAGATTAGTAGAGAAAAATTCTTGTGAGTGGGAATGGCAAGCATAAAGGTGTAAAGTTTCATGAAAAGTAAGATAGGTAAATTGGCTTAATTGGAGTAGGGGACCTGAGTTGTAAGGAGAATGAAAAAAAAATAAGAGATTAAAGAAGTATTAGGATAGATGACAATAGGTAGATATTAGACTGTAGGATTTTGGTATGGTAGTCAATAGGAAGATAGTATAAACTAGAACATAGTGAGTGACAAAATGAAGTTGAAATGGTCATTGAAAAAGACTAGTAGAGGATCCAGAAATTTATTAATGTGTGACATGGTATTTTTCCTTTCTTGAAAGCCATTTTACTGAGATAAGTGGTAGTGTGGAGTAGTGGTTGAGGTGTCAGATTGGAAGTCAGACAGACTGGATTCAAATCCTACCTTTCACATAAACTATTTTTATGACATTGGGCAAGTGTTCATAGATAAAATTAAAGTGTTGGATTTAACGGTCTTTAAGATCCCTTCTAGATTTAAATTCATGATCTTATGACAACAGGAAACCCTTATGTGCAACATATAGATTTTCTACAACTTTGAAGAAAAGGGAAAAGAACTATAAAGGAAAAAAATTCCATTTTCTTGTAATATTTGAGTTTGTGGGCAAAGAAAGGTTTTTATGATTGAGAGGGAACTTACATGCTCGGAGAAATATATATTATTTGTAGTCCTTAGTTTTATAAAACATTGTCTTATAATGAATTTAACATTCCATACAGAAACACCAAGCAAAATACATATAACATTATGCATGTAAGGCTATGAAACAAAAAATAAGGAAAACAGAAGAAAAAGGTATTACAGATTTTTTTTTAAGTTAGGAGACAGAGTATGAACAAGGAGATCATAGTAATCCTAATTCAAAGGTTTTATCTTCAGCCAGTAGAGTTAGGGAGGTAGGGAGGAGGGTAACAGGAATAAAGGATAAAGGGAAAATGAGTGAGAAGCTAAGTTATAGAAATGTTTTAAAATGTAATAGCATAAAATAAAATTTGGAACTTTTATTTACTATTATTACATTATTTGATTTAGCAATCGAAGTGAGAAAGTGACCATACTTGAATTGACAAATAGACAATAATCCAATTATTAGAGAATGATAGAAGATAATTTAATTTTTCATTAGGCTGCACTATTTTGGGACTTGTCTGACTGACTTGCCTGACTCTTATCAGGCCCTAGAAAGCCCATTATTCAGATAATGTCACTGGCCTTGTGTGTGGCCACACTCTGCCTCTTTGATTGAAGGGTGGGGCCATGAACTCCAAATATCCATTTGAGGATAGAGCTTAGCTCAGACACCTCCTCATTTCTTACCTGGTTGAACTCCTTTGGCACTTCTGACTGACTTCTTCATCAGGCCTCCAAGTGGAGTACCTTCATCCATGCCTCTAGTTTTCAGTCTCTTTTTATGTGCCATCTTGATTGTAAGCTCCTGGAGGGCAGGGATTGTCTTTTTTTTTTTCTTTTTTCTTTTCTTTTCTTCCTTTTTTCTTTTCTTTTCTTTCCTTTTCTTGTCTTTTTTTTTGTATTTATATCCCCAACATTTAATGCACATAGTAGGACTTAAATAAATTTTTATTGATTATTGACTATTCAAATTTCATAATGATGACAAATACAAGTAGATTAAACTCCCTTAAAGAAAGATAAAGGGTTACAAAATGGATTAAAAACAGAAACCAACAATATGCCCATCTAATGTAAAAAGATTTAAATTAAAAGACTGGATAAAAATTTATCATGTACAGTTAGCTTAAGAAAAATTAAATGTATATATCAATACCAGATAACCTTAAATTCAAACCAGAAAGCATTAAGAGATAAAAAAAGAACACATGGCATGCTTAAAGGCCCTGTTGACAAGGGGTATATCAATTTTCAACATACATGCAACAAATAATATACAAGTTAATATTAGCAAAAGTATGAAATTTTAATGGACTACTATCACATGTAAAAAAAATATAAATAAGAAAGAAATTACCAATTTGAACAGAATGTGGAACAAATTCGGATTTCATAAAAACATTTGGATACAACCATAAGAAAAACATAAATATAATGGAAGGACTGACCAATGACCCCAGTCCTTACGAGCATGTGAAATATGATACAACCTGTACCCAGGTTTTGGAGCATGTACAGATATTCAGTAACTACGGCTAGTCTGCTAATCACATGATGAAGGAATAAACTTCTGATTGACTGTTTAGTTGGAGCTAAGTGTGTTCAGAAGTCTGTAACTAATCAAAATAAGTATGTCTTTTTCTTGAATGACTCTATTCAAGTGAATAGAACCTGAAGCTTTAAGCTTCATGGGAAGTGAGGGAGGTAGGTAGCCTCAAGTCCTCTCCAACATAGAACCTTCATGAAGCCTGGAGCATATGGACCTACTGTTGGCCCTGCTGGTTCTGATTCTGTGATCTTCAAGAGTCTGGAATAGCAAGCACTAAATTTGGGAGCTGGATTCTGGGTCACTTTTTTCAGACAGCTGAACACAGTTGAAGTAGCAACAGTGGCCTCTGATGAGTGTGACCTGCTTGACAGCACAGTTTGAGCTGAGTTTCAGATAGACCCAGCAGCTGTGCCCACTTTGAAAATAAACTTGGTGGGGGCAAAGACTTCATAGAAACTGCTGTAAATTTGAGCCCACTCTCCCTAGAGCCTGAGATAATATAGAGGAGAGTGTATCCTCCAAATCTTGGGATGGGGAGGAGGGAATGTCTTATAACTTCTTGTTATATCCTTATATTAAACAGTTTTTCATAAAAGTTAATAGATGTTTATTGGTGGAAGAATATTGGGACCTTAATCACTGGTGATTGATATTGAGGAACACACACTAGAATGAGGGCTCAAGACAATAGCATTAGAGAAAGTCACTCACAACCTTTCACCCTTGTGAAAGAAATGATTATTAATAACCAGTGATTTGGGGAGATTCAGATTTCCTCCCTTTTCTTTTATCTTAGTTTCAAGACCTCAGTCTCTGAAGGTTGAGATAAACTTCTCTATCTAAACCCCAACCAGATGGAGCAGCCATTCTTTTCCACTCACTTTTGGGTGGAGATAAATTCTTTGAAAAGATAGCCCAAGGATAAGGGGTGACTTAAGGAGCAAATGACATAAAATTCATGATCACCCCCTCATTGTAATATTCATTCTCTCATTAACTGTTAACCAATCAGAGTTGATTGCCACCCTCAGGAACATCTACTCTTGAAAGGGTATATTAACAATGAGCCTGCCATCATGATTATCTGTGGTCTATGGAAGAGAAGGTCAAATTGCCATCCTTTTATTAAAAAATTGGTATTATTAATAATGTGATTAAATTACACAGAAATTATATCTCTCAAACCTTTTAAAACAGTTGATCTGGGAGACTCAACTCTTCTGTGAGAGTGCAAGCTGGTATAAAAATCCTGAGAGTCCCATAAGGGCACCACAAGGAATATACTTGTGTGTATTATGTATAATATGTAAAATCTTAAAAAAATTATTTATATCTTTCTTATATCAGTTTTATTTCTAAATATATTCCTTCCCCCATACTCTGTCCAACAAGCCATCCCTTGTTAAAATATTTTAAAAAGAAAGAGTAAAAATAAAAGTTTAGCAAAACCAAGTAACATAATTACTATGTCTGACATTATGTACATACATATATATGTATGACATTTATACTAGAAGGCTAGGTCACAATGTGAGTTCAAATAATGCGAAATACTAGTTAGTGCAAATTATAAAATGATATGAGGTCTTATTTAATGTAAATCAAAATTCAATTGTGACAAGTGTGAATGATTTGAGGATTTTAACAAGCTGCCACATCACCAATCTTCACTTGCCTATTATCACATGCAAATATGTAAGCTGCTGCATACCAAATTACCAACTGTAGTGTTAATTTTTTTTTAAAAGAACCCTTAACTAAATGGGCAAATGGAAGAATGTTTTAGATGGAAACATTGCCGGTACCAAAAAAGAGGCCTGTTATTAACATTAGAACAAAAATTGTATGTAATCGAACAGCATGCATGTGGCTGTAGAAACTCTAAAACAGAAGGAGAATGCTTGAATATATGGCATGGAATATTATTTTTTTAAAAAACATCAGTGAAATAAAAGAAAAGATAAAGGTGTGTTCGTTTTTTGTGGTTTGCTACCAACAAAAACAAGGAATAAAAATATTGTGATGATAGGAACAGAGTGTCTTTTAGCTGTATGGATTAAAGATTGCAATGAAAAAAATGCATTGCACTAAGCAAAACAGCCAGTCAAGGAAAGATTTTACGTTTATTTATGGCAGTGAAAAAAATGACAATTAAATGGATAGTGGAGAAACTTTTGCTGAAAGTGTTAGTTGGCTTGATTGCGTTAAAAAATAAGTTCAATTGCATATTGTAAAAATTAGCTGAGGCAGCTAGTGCAGATGAGGATGTGCTAGTTAAATATTCTGATGTTTTTGAAGAAAATTATCAAAGAAGCTGATTACACTGGTCAACAAATTTTTTAATGAGAATGAAACAGGCTTACTTTTCTAAGAAAGAGCAAACATAATCAGGGATTTAACGTGTCTAAGGATCACCTTTCATTGGATATAATACAAAAAGGGATTTTTAATGAAAACCAATCATTTTTATAATCCTTGAGGTTTGAAAGGCTAAAACTATTCTGTTCTTCCAAAGTCAAGTAAAAAAATGTAGATGAGTGAAATTGTTTTTGAAAACTGGTTTTCAAGTTATTTTAGCCCAATTTAGTTGAAAATTATTACAAGAACAAAAATATAAAGTTTAAAGATTTACTAATTCTAGATAATGCTCTAGGACATCCAATTACACTTAGTTCATTATGTGAGAATGTAAGCATGCAAATTCACTCAGTACCTGCCAGCATATATATGAAAATTGAGAGAGAGAGAATACAGTTCAGTTTACAATGATAAAATATTTTAAATGAAAATAACATTTTCATCATATTATCAGTGTATTTTCAGGTGTGAAATTCCACAATTTTAAAAGTTTTTAAACTTTGCTTTCTATACCTACTCTATTACTTTGAGGTTTTATCCCCATTCATAAAATGTTGGTTCCACTTATATCAGCTTAATACACATGTTGTTAATAATTATGCTTGAGTTGTTCACAAAAATTTCAAAAGACATTAAACAAAGTTAATCATCATTTCAAGTTATTTCTCTGTTAGTTATTTTTATAGTATATGTCATGTTAGGCAGCTATCAAAAATAAAATTACGAAGGCAAAAAAACTAAAAAAGTTAAATACATGGGTTTTTTGATTTACTGCTGTGCTTGGTAAACAGTGACTTAATAAATACCAAGAAATTTCTTTTCACTGCATCTTGTATACATATATATATATATATATATATATATATATATATTCTTAGGTTGCCTAAATAATTTAAATACAAATAAAATGAGGGTAGCAAAATTAATGAAAGCAAATAGCAGTTGTCTTTACTAATAATGGAATGTGAACCATTTTGGGCCTTTTGTGAAGTAAATTAAATTAGTTAAAACTTTGCTTTAAGAAACACTTTTGCAACTGTATTCATAAAAGTATACACATTAAGATTGTGTTTTCCATATATGTACATAGTATTTGTGACTTGTCATTTCTATGAAACCTGTGTTTCTGTCATAGAACCATGAGTGTTCCATCTCTAAAGCTCCCATAATAACTGCACATGTGAGTCCATTATTTCTTTTCTCTCTGATCATGACAGGTCAGTATGTAGGCATTTTTCTTTGCTTAAACATGGAAGCTGCTTTAACATTGTGAAATCACAGTGTACCAAAAGTACTATGCCAAACATGTAAAACATGTATAAAAACTCCATATCCCCATGTTGACCGCTTCAAATGACCACAGATAACTACCCAAATGTAAACTGGCTCTGCTCCCCAAATATTAAACCTAAAACCCCATGGGAAATATAGAAATCCAAAGAGAAGTGACATAAACTTGTCATAAGTGGTAAACAAAAACTCTTTGTGTGATAACATGGATGACAAATTGTATACTGTGTAAATTTTAGAATGAAACAGACAAAAGTTGGAAGGTTGGTTAATTCTCCCCTCCCTCTCCAGCTTCAGTTTCATTTCCTTGGATGTCCCCTGTCCATGATTCTTCTTTAGTCTTCATATGATTCTGTAGTTAATATATCAAGTGTAGCGTGGGATTCAACAGAAGCTCTTGCAAGGAAGCAAGCTTTCTCTGAAGAGTTCAGAATCTCATAATAGAATGCAGAGAAGTTCAGGGCCAGATGCAACCTTATACAATATGTTGGTTGGTTCTCCTTTTTGCAGATTTCAAATGCTTTTTGATATGCTTGTTGTGATTGAGTCAATATTCCTTTCTTGTCATCAACAGCAACAAACTCAGCCAAATAACGGTAATAATGTCCTTTCATTTTCAAATAGAAAACATTGCTTTCTGCTTGTGAAGCATCAGGAATTAGGAGTTTTTCCAATAGTCATTACATCATTGCAAATATCTCCTACTTTGGTCTCAGTTTTCTCTTTATTTTCTTGGACCATCTGCTGTTTTTTTCTCATCCTCTTCCATCTTTTGCTCAACACTTGAAACAATCCTCCAGGATGACCTTGAGGCTCCTACAGGAGCAGCCAAGAGAAGATTCCTCTCCTTACTGGATAATGTACCTGCTTGCTTAGTAATAGACTTTGTGCAGGCTGCCATGTCATCACATCTCTTAGCCTGCTCAGTCAATTTGACCTTTTGCACCAGTTCATTTTTCTTCCATGACTGAGCATTCAGAATGAGTGATGGTGGAGGTAGATAGTCAGTGGTTGGACCAAGACTCTGTCTTATTATTTCATAATAAATTTTTTCATAACAATTCATGATTTTTTTCATAAATAAATTATTTCATAATAAACTTGAATCAAAAATTTTGTTAAGCAAATTTTTAAAAACCTTAATAAAAATTTAACTGTAGATTTCCACTGAGTTGGAATCAGTCACTGTATTTTATATCTCATTATAATTTCAAATAGTGAGATGAATAATGGGACCTCTTATGGGGTTCATTATGTGAACTAGAATTAATTGGAACTTAAACTGTGTTCTAAATACAGAAGCCCTTCACCTCTGCACACGAGGGGAAGAGATGTAATTTTCTTAATTTTCTCCAGGACTTAGCTGAATCATTACAATACATTACACTGCATTGGTTGTTCTTCTTACTTATATTGCTGTAGTCTTTGCGTACATTTCTCTCCTGTTTTTCCTAATTTTGTTCTACATCATTTTTCCCATACATTTCCCCATACTTCTCTGAATTCTTCATAATCATATTTTCTTATGGAACAGTAATATTCCGTTACAAACCTATACAACAATTTGTTTAGTCATTCAAAATGTCCCCACTTTGCTTCCAAGTCTTTGTTTCCACAAAAAGTGCTGTTATGATCGTTTTGGAGTATATGTGACCTTTCTTTCTGCCTTTGATCTCCATATAGAATACGCCTAGCAATGGAATCTCTGCCTAAATGGGAGACTGAACTTTTATAAAAATTGATCATGTAGCCATGATCTTGGGCAGAGTGCCTGGCTTAGAGTCAGGAGGACTCACCTTGATGAGTTCAAATCTGGCCTCAGACACTTGCAAGCTGTGTGACCCTGAGCAAAACACTTAACCCAGTTTATCCCATTTTCCTCATCTGTAAAATGAGTTGGAGACAGAAATGGCAAAACACTCAAGCATCTTTGCCAAGAAAACCCCAAATGGGATCAAGTAGAGTTGGATATGACTGAAAAAATGACTGAACAACAACTTGGTTACAGAGCAGTTCTAAGTAAATTTAGAAAGGCAGAGGTTTTATATACAATAATAAAACTAAATGTACATGATAGTGATATAGACAAAAGGTATGGGTCAAAAGATTTATTAAATAGTACTTGAGAGAAAGAAAACAGTAAAAAGCAGTAATAGATTACATCAAAAATAAGAACATAGTATATATCATCATCTGTGGAACACGGCCAAAGAAATAATCAAAACCAATTTTGTGGTCCTGAATGTCTATAGTAATAAGAAAAGGGGGAAAGAAGGTAATGAAGACATTAGCACATGACCAGATCACCTAACATGGTGGCATCATGCTTCTCTGCATTCCCTACCACATGGGTAGGAGCAGCCTTCTTTGACTGGTTGCGTAGCCAGAACAGACTGAACTCTTAAAATTTCTAGACTGGGACAATCTCTCTTTCTTGATGAATCTAGAGGGTAAGGATCACATACTGTTTACTTATAGCATGGGTTGTGAACTGAACTGGGAAGGTAATATCTTCTTTCCCTTTCACTGTTTTACCCTGGTTCCAAAAAAATGAGTCTGAGGTCTCTGTTCTGTTTCATTTGTCCTTCTTAGTTTCAGATGCCAGTGGTGATCCCCATTAGATCTGGAATTTTGAGCTATGGTGACCTTGAAGGCAGGATTCTAGGTAGGATGTTGCAGCCAACTAGCCTAGCAGAAAAGTCCAGAGAAGTCAGGGTGTCTGGAACCTGGGCCCAATGCAGGGTTTTAGACTTGGAACTTGAGGCTATGCTCTATAGGAATTGAAATAAACTATAAATTTAACCCCTTCTCAGAGGGGAAAGTGGTGCAAGAGAGAGGGAGATTAAGCCCTACCTGTTGTAGAATAAATTTGTATGTTTGTTATTATACCTTTTGTATATTATTCCTTTGTAAAAGTTGATCCAGCTGTTACTGATTAAATAGAACTGAGATGAAAGGGACCCAACTCACACTTAAGGGAAAATCTTTGGTGAGTGCTGGAGTCATTAACAGAGATCTCAAAATATATGCATTATGTTATTGAAAATATTTCTTAGTTTGATCTCATCCTCTAGGCAGACAGCCTAGACATCTCCCAATCCCTACTAAGGCTACTGAAGAATCTAGAGGGTGGGGTAAAATATAACAGATCTGGCTTTCAGACCATGGGGATCCAAGGTAATTGGTTTACATACAGATTAGCCTGTATTTAGACAGTTTTCAGATAAAGAAATTAAAGCTATCTATAGTCATGAAAATATACTCTAAATCACTATTGATTAGAGAAATGTCAATCAAAACAACTCTGAAATTCTGCATCATACCTATTGGATTAGCTAACATGACAAAAAATGGAAAATGATAAATGGTGAAGAAAATATGGGAAAATTGGAACACTAATGCATTGCTGGTGGACTTGCGAACTGACCAAACCTTTCTGGAGAATAATTTGGAACTATGTCCAAATGGCTATAAAACTTTGCATGCCCTTTGATCCAGCAATACTATTATTAGGTCTGTATCCTAAAGAGGTCATAAAAAATGGAAAAAAGAACCCACAAGTACAAAAATATTTATAGCAGTTCTTTTCGTGGTGGCCAAGAATTGAAGATTGAGATGCCCATCAATTAGGGAATAGCTGAATAAGTTGTGGTATATGAATGTAATGGAATACTATTGTTCCATAAGAAATGATGAACAAGCAGACTTCAGAAAAACCTGGAAAGACTTATATGAACTGATGCTGAGTGAAATTAGCAGAACTGAGAGAACATTGTACACAGTAACAGCCACATTGTTCAATGACTGACCTTGATAGACTTAGCTCTTCTCAGCAATGCAAGGATCTAAGACAATTCCAAAAGACTTGTGATGGAAAATGCTATCCATATTCAGAGAAAGAACTTTGGAGTCTGAACGCAGATAGAAACTTACTGTTTGATCTCTTTTTTTCTTTTGTTTTTTCTTTCTCATGGTTCTCATTGTTTCTAACATAATTTTACAATATAATTAATGTAAAAATATGTTTAATTTGAATGTATGTGTAGAGCCTCTATCAGATTGCATGCCATCTTGGGGAAGGGGGAGGGAAGAAAGGGGAAAGAAATTGAAATTGAAAACTCGAAAGCTTATAGAAGGGAATATTGAAAGCTAAAAATAAATACATTTTTAAGAAGATTAGCCTATATTTAAAGGAATTAGAGAAAGAACAAGGGAATACAATAAAGGAAAACAGGAAAAGGGAAAACATTTTAAGATCAGGGCAGAAGTTAGTAAAATAGGAAGTAAAAATTTAAGTGATAAAGCCAAGAGTTTTTTTAAAATACAAATAAAATTGATAGTTAACAAATTTAATTGTGAATTCTTCTAATCATCCCAAGAAATGATACTTACGTTACATAAACTGTTCTTTTCATTTAATTCAACTTATTCAACATTTATTAAACATGATACCAGGTAGGTCATAGGTACATAAAGATAAAAATGGCATAGTCCTTGTCCTCAAGGATCTTATAATAGTGTGCAGTATCAGGGAAATCAAACAGATAAACCTATAAGAATAAAACAAAGTAGAATGTGATAAAGGCAAATTAGAAGTCTAGACACATTATTATAATACATTTGTGGTGGTAGAGATCATTCTCAGATAGGAAACTCAGAGAAACTTCAAGAGAGAGTTGACACTTGACCTAGAGCTTGAAAAAAAAGAATTTCAATTAATAGAGATGTGTAGGGGCCATATTCCAGGAAAGGGGTTAGCAGGGGCGCCTATACCAATGGCAAACTCAGGAAGCTATAAGATTAGACTGAGGGACAACTAGCAATCCTATTTGATTTGAACATGAACAAAGGGGACAGGGTTAAATTAACCTGGGAAGGTTGTTTGGAGTCATGCTGTGAAACAAACCTAGCAAAGATACAGTCAATCTAAAAATATATATAGTAAATAATAACAATAGCTGGCATTTACATTGTGCCCACTGTGGAATAGGCACTGTGCTAACTGCTTCAAATATTATCTCATTTTATCTTCATGACAATTCTGGGAGGACATAGGTGCTGCTGTTATCCCCATTTTCCAGCGGCAGCAGCAACTTTTCCAGGGTCATACATTTAGTACTGAGGACAGATTTGAACTCAGGTCTTCCTGACTCCAAATCTCTGTTCTAACTATTGCACCATCTAGCTATCTTTGCTAAAAAAAAAAAAATAGAAAGAATTTACATGGAAACATTATTAATGAAAAATTAAACGAAAATAGTATTATACTGGCAAATAAAATATGGTTATTCTATCCCAGGCCACTTCAGTTTCTTCTGGAACTTAGAATTTTTCACAGAAAAGACAGAATGTCTAGGTTTTGTTACAGGTACGTTTTAATTCATTCGTTAACTCAGTAACTAGCATCTCTTTATCAATGAACATTAATTAACTTTTACAACAGACTACTTAATGAGAAGATATAACAAAAACAGAAGCATAAACTTGCCTGTGAATTTGGTTCACACTCTCTACCACATAACTTTGATCCCTGAAGAGAATGTATTCAAATATAAAGTGGTTGCTATAAAGCATTTACCCCCAAGTACACTTCCCAGTATTTACTGGAACAGCCATCTTGGCTGTAGGGGTTGGGAGGTAGGATAGCAATCCAAAGCTAGGCTGGCTCCTTGCTGTTCCTTGGTTGAATAAATTTGGTTGCTCATACACTCTTTCGTGTATACTAGTTTCTGGACCTTTAGTTATTTTCTTGAACGCTTGTTGCTCAAAAGGCCTATAAGAAAGCTGAGTCTGTTCTATCTCCAAATACTCCTTCACCTAAGGCAAGAAAATATAGACGTGCCAGGGGCTAAAGCAACAGCAGGGTCATTTTCTCATGGCTTCATGTCCATCTGGGTGGGGAGAGGAGTTCATTATTTCTATTGCTGTCTTTTCTTAACCAAATGTTTACAACAATCCCTCCCTCTTCTCACTACCATATCCAGGCAAAGAAAGAGAACAAGGTCAAGTCATTGGGGCCTTTTATACACATACTCAGTTCTAGCTCGGAATCAAGACTCCTTTCCCCATCATATGGTAAGCAGACCAGAAACAGTCATAGGCTACCTATAAGTACTCTGAAGTCCATGTTGGGGTTTGCATTAAGCTGATAATGCTGTAAATACTAATAAGGGTGGGGTTCTTATTGTCCAGTCCCCTGTTATGTTTTTTTCCCAGTTAGCCCAACATGTTATTGGTTTGAGGGTTATATACCCCTCCATCACAGATATACTATCTCTCCTGTTCTTGATGATGAACCAGAATTTTAGTTCCTCCACCCTTGAGCATTTTCCATTATAAATCAGGAAAGTGGGAACTAACTAATAATCTGTAATAGATGTCAAAGGAGGGGAGGAAGAGAGAAGAAACTTTAGTGGTTTGATGGATATACATCATCTGTCAAAATAATGCCTCCATATGTATAGACTGCAGTCCATCCCTATCTTTCCATTCTGGGTGACTATTATATATGTCCTCTCATAAATTCTTCAGAGGTGTTAATATTCAGGTTCCTAGAGTGAAGGGTATGTTCAGGGAAGACTAGTACTTTTAATGTGCAGGCTGCTGAGCCCTTTTTAGGAATGCTTTCCCCCTTTGGTGTCTACCTGATCCACCAAACACTTACCTGTGACTCCAAGAAGCTGTAGCATGTAAAACAGCCACACCCCAGTAAACCATTTTGGCAGCCCGGTTAAACCAGGTTGAGGGTAATCGAGAGCTCTCAAACCCATCAGTGAGTTGGAAGGTGACTGCCCCACACATGCAAAGACTCCCTGGTGGAATGGGAAGATAAGAATAATTTGTTCTGATGGCAATGAAGGCAGTTGAAGTAGGTGCTATGAAGCGCTTAAAGCTTAGTTAGATATCAAAGAAGTCAAGGTCACCCACTGCATCTGGAGCCATCATTAGCAGTCTTGACTCTGTCCATCCACTGGAACGCGATGACTCTGGAAGAGAGAGTGAGACCGACAACATCATGCAATTCTGTCTCACTTAAATCCAGTTTACACAGAATCATGAGATATCAGCCATACCATTTTACCATTTTTACCTATCTGAAAATCCTATGGTGACAGACAAGTGATGAGACAGCAGGTATGGATAAACTGGGATCTGTAGTCACAGCCCTGCTTGCAGATAGCCCAGGCCACAGGGTTATCTTCTCACTGGAAACAACATTGAGATTTGGCAGCCCCTGGGTTTCTGAGGATTGCACTGCTCACCTCCTGGTGTGAGGAAGGGGCCAGAAAGGTTTATTTTGCTTACCCAATTGTGGCCTGATTACAGTGGCAAGAAGATTGTAGTTGAAACACAAAAAAAATGTACCAAAACTTCTGCCAAGATTGTTCCACTCACCATCAGTACATGGAATGTACACACACTTATAAACAACACAAAATCCAATAAACCTGAAGGTGGATGAAATTCAGTTTTATGCTGATAGTAACAATTCAACACACTTTTATGATGTCCTGAAGGCTATTTATGGGTCAGAGACCTATGGTATATCCAAACTACTCAGTGCTGATGGAGCCATATTGAGTAATAGGGACATGATCCTAGAAAAATGTGCTGAACACTTCCACAATATTCTCAACAGACCATCATAAAATGCTGAAGCCATTGACCATTTACTTCAATTTGAAGTCAATCCCTTCCTAGCTGAAGTTTCATCTGAAGAAGAGGTTTTGAGGGCCAATAGGCTCCTTTTGTGTAGCAAAGTACCTGGTACTGATTTTATTCTAGTTGAGACTTACAAGGTGGAAGGTCCATTGCTCATACAAAACCTAACTGAAATTTTCTGGGTTATATGACAAGAAGAGGTTATTCTCCAAGAGTTCAAGGATGCCTCCATTATCCATCTCTATAAAGGCAAAGGAAATAGATTGTCCCGTGACAATCACAAGGGGAGTCTGTCTGTTAGTCATTACTGGCAAGATTTGTGCCACAGTCCTCCTCAATAGACTAATCCTTCACCTTGAAGATGGTCATCTAGCTGAGAGCCAGTGTGGCTTCAGAAAGGACTGAGGAATTGTTGATATGGTATTTGTTGCCCAGCAACTCTTGGAGAAATGCCAGGAGCAGAACAGAGGTCTGTACACAATATTTGTAGATTTGACCAATTTCTTTGATACAGTTAGTTATGAGGGCTTACGAAAAATTATATCAAAATTTGCTTGCGCAGATTAGTTCATCAGCATTGTGCAATAATTTCATGATGGTATGCTTTCCAGTGTTCTAAATAACAGACAATGCTCTCATGCTTTCCTAGTTACCAGTGAAGTGAAACAAGGCTGTGTGCTTGACCCTATGCTTTTTAAGAATGATGTTTTCAGGGAGAGGAAAAAGAGGAAGGGGGAAAAATTTGGAACTCAAAATCTCATAAAAGTGAAAATTGAAAACTAACAATAAATAGTTTTGAAAAAGAAAGAAAAGTAGCAAGGGGGTTAGCTCACAAAGTGACCCATGAGCACCAAGGAAACTTGCATGTAAACAACACGGATAGTCCCATCTCATGAAAAAGTAATAGTATAGAAGTGGTTCAGTTTTGTTGCCAAGGTACACTTTGTGCTGCTTTTCCATGAAAATGGAAATAAATTGAATAGAGGAGAATCCCTCATGTTCGAGGATAAAAAGAACCTCTGCTATACAAGCATACTATGCTACAGAACTCACTGCTTATTTTGTGAGATATAAAATGACCTATAATAAATGGAAAGCCACCTAACAAAATGACAGCTTTTATAAATCTTAAAAAAAAGCATATTTTCAGCCATGTTGTCAAATGCCTTCAAGGAGGACAAACACTACATCAAGTTCAGCTATTGCCCTGATTGTAAATTCTTCAGCTTGAAAAGGCTACAAGCCAAAACCAAAGTAAAGGGAGTGTTGGTGCATGTTTTTGGGGTTTTTGCAGATGATTTTGCACTCAATGCAACCTCTGAAGATGAGATGCAACCAAGCATGGATTGTTTCTCTGCTGCTTGGGCTAATTTTGGCCTAACAATTAACACCAAGAAAACACAGGTGCTCCATCAGCCAGCACCACACCATCTGTACATGGAACCATCAGTTACAGCAAATGAAGTTTTGAAAACTGTGTATAAGTTCATTTACTTTGGTGGTATACTTTCTAGGGATATAGACATTGATAATGAGGTAGACATACACATTACCAGAACTAGCTCAGTGTTTGGGAGGCTCTGAAGGAAAGCGTGGGAGAGAAGTATTAGACTGACTACCAAACTGAAGGTCTACAAAGCCATTGTACTGACTTCATTGTTGTATGTCTGTGAAACCTGGACAGTCTCCCAACGTCATGCCAGGAAACTGAATCACTTCCATCTGAATTGTCTTAGAAAGATTCTGAAGATCACCTGACAGGATAAGAAAACAGACACTGAGTTCCTTTCTTTAACTAAACTGCCAAGCATTCAAACTCTGCTGCAGAGAGCACAACCCTAGTGGACTGGCCACATTGACTGAGTGCCAAATGTAGATTTGCCTAAAAGACTGTTTTATGGAGAACTCACATAAGACAAACACTCATATGGTGGTGAAAATAAGTGATTCAAGGGCTCTCTTAAGAACTTCAAATTGATTTTGTGACATGAGAGACAATGTCATAGGACCTCCCAGCATGGTGTATCCTCATTAGAAAAAGTGCTGTTCTCCATGAGCAAAGCAGAATTGAAGTAGCTTAAAAGAAGCACGAAATATGCAAATTTAGAGAATCCACCCCAAAACTTCACATGGACTATTTGTGCCTGACCTGTGCTAGAGCATTCTGAGCTCACATTAGTCTGATCAGTCACAGTCAGATGCATTGCAAACTTGACTGTAACATAATGATGTCATTTTCGTCATACTCAAGGAAAAAGGACAACAACCATACATTCAGGCTCCTAGATCTCTTGACACTGCATGGATGTTAGTGGAACCCACAGGTTTTCCACTGGTTAATCTCTTGCTTTTACTACATGATTGGCCCACCTCATTCAGAAAGTATAGACCTCTGATTATATCTCCTCTGTTGTTTTTCCTGTTCCTCAGCCTATTCATGGCTACTATACATCTCTTCATTTGTTTTTGTCTTTAATTAAAATGTTATGGATGATCCTGTGAAGAGGTCCCAGATGTGGCACAGAGAATACTGACTTTTTGCAGAAAGCAGGAAAGTACCAATTAGTGGCAGTTTTGCTCACTACCTAGCGCTGGACTCTAGATCCAGGGAAGTATCATCCTATTTGTCTTCTGATCTTTGTAACTAAATTCCTTGAAAAAGATGTCCATAATAGGTAAATACAATCTGGCTTCTAACCTCATCATTCCACCAAAACTCCAAAGTTACAAATGATCTCTTAGCTGCTAAATTCAATGACCTTATTCTCCTCGACCTCTCTACAGCCTTTGACACTGTTGATCACTCTTTGTTTCTCTCTCTTTCTAGATTTTCAGGACACCATTCTCTCCTGGTTTTCCTCTTACTTATCTGATCACTCCTTCTTTGTCTCCTTTGGTGAATTCTTCTCTAGATCATTCCTTCTAACATAGGTGTCCTTCAGGGTTCTGTCCTGGGCCCTCTTCTCTTCTCCTCTACTATTTCACTTGGTTATTTCATCAGTTTTCTTGGATTTAATTACTATTCTATGCTAATGATTCTCAAATCTTCTTTTTCTCCCCCAATTTCTCTACTGACCTCTATCTCCAACTCTCATACTTCCAATTTCCTTTCAGATATCTCAAACTGGATGCCCAGTAGACATCTTAAACTTAATATGACTAAAACAGAACTCATCTTTTTCCCTAAATTGTACCCCCCCCCCCATCCCTACCCTTGCTATTCCTGTAGAGGGCAACACCATCCTTCCAAACCCTCAGGTTTGCAACCTAGGAGTCATCCTGGATTCCTCACTATCTGTCATGTTCTATATATCCAATAAATTGCCAAGGGCTGCTCATTTCATCTTTGCAACATCTTCTGATTTGTCCCACTCCTCTTTTCTGACACTGCTACCACCACTCTAGTGTAGGCCCCTAGCACCTCATGCTTTGATTGCTGAAATAGCCTGTTGGTAGGACTGCCTACCTCAGTCCTCTTCACAATCCAACCCATGTGCCATTCAGCCATTATAGTGATTTTCCTAAAGTCCAGATCTTATCATTCCCCCACCTCAATAAACTCCAGGAGATTCCTATTGCCTACAGGTGCCAAAACAAAATACTCTGACATTCAAAGCCCTTCAAAATCTAGTACCCGCTTACCTTTCCAGCCTTCTCACACCTTACTCCTTAACACATACTCTTAGATCCTGTGATAATGGCCTCCTGGCTATTCTATGAACCAGAAATTCCATTTCCATTCCATTTCTTGGCTCTGAGCATTTTCTCTGATTGTCTCCCATTCCTAGAATGCTTTCCCTCCTTCACTCTGATTACTGAACTTCCTGGCTTCCTCTAAGTACCAACTAAAATTCTACCCTCTATAAGAAGCCTTCCCCAACACCTCAATTCAAATTCTTTCTCTCCATTAATTATTTCCTATTTATCCTGTATATAGCTTGCTTGGTCTCTATACTTGCTTGCATTTTTTCTTTCCCCATTAGGTTGTAAGCTCCTTGAAGGTAGAAACTGTCTTTTTGCACCCTGGATGCTTAGCACAATGCCTGACATATAGTAAGTGCTTAATAAATGTTTATTGAATTGAACTGGTGAAAGAGGGGAATCTGATTTAGGAGTTGCATTCTGAGCAAGGAATGGACACTGGCCCTAGGTTGTGTGCTATGGAGTAAGTACAGAAAAAAACAGTAGTAGTTGAATCTGACCCTGATCCTAAGACAGGAAGTCAAAAGCCAAGAAGTAAAGCTAGAAAAATGAGTGACCAAAAAATATTCTATCATAAACAGCTATTACGGTGAGAGGGTTACTCAGGATACAAATCTAGAAGAATGGAATGAGTTCAAAAAAATCTATTTTAAGAGCCTCAAAGAAATTAAATTTTGGATAAAATTCAACTAGAACTCCTGGAAGAGATGAAACAAAGGCTTTTTTTTTAAAGAGCTTAATTTAAGTGAGAGTGTTAGAGAAAATAATTGGTAAAGAAATGAGAGCTATTAAAAAAAGAATTGGATAAAAAATTAACTCAACAAAGGAAGTACAAAATTTTACCCAAATAACTTACTGAAAGTTACCAAGAGTTATTGACAAATTACAATGAACCAAATAGAAATTAGTAACTTTATGAGACAAAAAGAAATATTAGTCAAAAGACTGGAAAAAATAGAAGAATACTTAAGATATATCAAAACTGGATATCTGAATGAGGAGAAAAAAAATGTAAGACTCTTTGGACTACCTGAATTCTATGACTCAAAAACCCCACATATCATATTTCAAGAAATCTTAAAAGAAAACTTCCCAGATCTCTTGGAACCAGAAGACAAAATGAAAACAAAACTAGTCACCTCCTGAAAGAAACTCCAAAATAAAATCTTCCAGGAACATTGTAATCAAAATCTAGAGCTAATCCGTAAAAGAAAAATACTGCAAGCTGCCATAAAGAAATGATTTAAGTATCAAAGAGCGATGGCCAGAGTGACACAGAATTTAGTAGTCATAACCTAAAAGGAAATGGGAGCTTAGACCAATGACTGGAAATAACTTTTACAGAAAAACTGAGCATGATCTCCTACAGAGAGAAATAGACTTTTAATGAAATATATTTCTATATATATTCTTGATGAAAAAATCAAAACTGTGTAAAAACATTGAAATACAAATACAGGAGGAACATAAAAAAATAAATGTGAACTAGTACTCATAAGGGACTAAACAAGAATGAACTGTCTACTTTCTAATATGAAGAGATGATGCATGTTTCTTTTCAGAACCTCAACATTGTCAGGGAACATAAGGGGAGTCTAATAAGATTAGAACCTGGGAGTGTTTTTGTTATGTCTTGATGATTTTAAAAGAGGAAAAGAAAAGAGGAGTGAAAGGAACTAATGGAGAGGGGGATGTGGAGAGGAAAGGTGAGAGAAGTTATGTCACATGGTTTGGATGTGCAAGTAGAAGAACACACAAAGAGGAAGGAATTGGGGGGAACAGCTATCATTTGACCCTCACTTTCAGTTGAATAGTAAAAGTAAGGAAGAATAGTCACACACATAGACAAACATAACACACACACACACACACACACAGAGTTGGGTACAGAAATGTATTTCACTTAAGAAAAAAAACAAATGACAAGGAGAGAAAGGAGAGTTGGGAATGAGAAGCAGGGTAGATCAAGGAAGGAATTTATCCTAAGCAAAATGAACTGCAACAATGGACGAGTCAAGAAGAGGGGTTTAACTGGAAAGAAAAAATGATAAGTTGTCATTGGGCTCTGGGTGAGAAAGAGAAGAGGAACAAATGAGCAGAAGCAGATTTAATCAAACAGAACACTGGTGCAGGTTACACTTCTTTCTCATCACCCTCTTTTTAATTTTAATTTTAGTTATTTTGTTCTGAGCTTAAGACATAAAACAAGCATTTCCATAACATAGTAGAATAGAAAAAAGATGGTTACATATGAAACTACAAATCCATTATATACAATTTAGCATTCCTTTAAATATATGATAAAGTTATCATGTAATTTTCTTCTTCCTTTTTTTCTTCCTTTCCTCCTCATCCAGAGATGGCTACCATAAACACAAATATGTGTGTGTATATGTGTGTATCTGTTCACATATGTATAGATATGTAAAATAATTCTAGGCATACGACTATTTTTCGTATGAGGATAGCATCTTCCTTCATAGGTTCTTTGTAGTTTATTTGGATATTTATAATAGTAAAAATAACTTAGTTACTCAAAGTTCTTCTTAAAACAATATTGCTGTTCTTATAAAGAGGGGCCAGAAACTCTGGTCAACACAATGACCAACCACTTTTCCAGAGCACTCATGATGAAACTTGTTACTTACCTCCTAACAGAGAAATGATGGACTCAGACCAAAACACATATTTTTTTGACATGACCTATGCAGGAATTAATTTTGCTTGCCTATGCATATTTGTTGCAAGGGTTTTGTTTTTCCTCTCTTTTCAAAGAATAATTGGGAGAGGAGGCAGAAGTGAGATGGAGAGAAGGTAGATTTTCATCCATCGAAAAAAATTAATTTGAGTTTAAAGAAGAGGATGTAGGTTAAATGCAGCTAAGATTATGAGAGAAATAGCTTGCTGAAAAAAATTTGCAGAGTTTCTCTAATAAAGATCTTGTTTCCAAGATCAATAAGGAACTGATTCAAATATGTGAGAAAGATAATTATGTTCTAATTGGTAAATGACTGATTTCACCTGGGAAGGCTTATATGAACTAATACAGAATAAAATGAACAGAACTAGGAGAACAATTTATGTATTAATGGCATTACAAAGACAAACAGTTTTGAAAGACTTAAAAATGCCAATCAATGCAATGACTAACCACTACTCTAGAAGACTGAGAATGAAGAATGCCACCCACCTCCTACAAGAGAGGTGATGGATTTAACACATAGAATGAGATACACATTTTTACAATGCAGATTTTTTTTGCTTAACTATACACATTTTATAAAGGTTTGCTTTTTCCTTTTTATCTTTTTCAATGTGGGAGGAAATGGGGAGAGAATATAAATTTTTATTAATTAAAATTAATAAATGCATAAATAATTTTAAAGTTACTGATGTCTTTTGCTTCTATATAACATCTACTTACAAATATATAACTTTATCTCTATCTCTCCCCTTTTCTTGTAACAAAGTTGTTTTTTTTTAATAGTTCAGTAAAGTGAACAAATATATGGACCATGCCCGATAGCATATACAATACTCCATGTATCTTCTATGAGAGGAGGGAGGTACATTTTTCCATTTCCTTTCTGGGACCAGGTGTATCCAAGTTTACATTTAGTTAGCCTTATATATATATATTTTGTATAGATTTACACATGTAGATGTTTCCTCTGATACAATGTTAGCTCCTTTATGACAGAGACTGTTTCATTTTTGTCTTTGTACTTCTAGCACCTAGCATAGAGTCAGATGTATAGAGTGTTTGATACTTACTGATTATTTGATTAGTAGTTTCCATTTTTTTTCTCTTGTGAAGTTTTTTTTTTGGCTTATTTGATTTTTTAAAAAATTTGATTGCTTCTTTATGTCACTGTGTCTTCCAGGGAAATAATTTTGTTGTTGTTGTTTCAAAAACCCATTTGTATATATTTTCCATAGCTGTTATTAAATGTTGCATTTCATCACCATCTTATCCTAAGATTTTTGTCACCTTTTTTAAAGTTCATGTAGTGATACAGATACACACCATACACATACACATACATGTAATATATGTGTGTTTGTGATTATATTTCTTCTTTCAGTGCTCTCAGTGTATTTATATTCTTTTTTCTGTGTCCTGAGAAAATTCTAGTTTCATTTCTAGTGCTTATGTCGATACTTCTTATTTCTTATTAGTTTTATTTGATCATTTCTTCTCTCATTTTTCTTAATATATAGTATTTCTTCATTTTATTTAAATTATTCTTTTTTTCATTTTTGAGTCTTTAAAAAAATTTAAACAAGCCACTTGGAAGTGGGTAGTTCTGGTAGTTTTGCTCTCCTAATAAGTTCAGAACCCAGCAACAAGAACCATAACTTGGAGTTCTAGGGCCAGAGGCAATGAATGTATGTATGTGTGTGTGTATGTGTGTGTGTGTATGTGTGTGTGTGTGTGTGTGTGTGTGTGTGTGTGTGTGTGTGTGTGTGTGCTTGTGTGAGTTTACTAAAGAGGGTAGGACATGGTTTCAGTATCAATCTTCTCTGCAGATCCCCATCATATCCCTTCCATTAATCTCAAGCATTTCAGCCACATCATGGTAGGTTGCCAGAACAGCCAGAGTATCTGGTGAAAAGTTGCCTTAGTGGGCAAATGATCATGTATGTTATAAACTATGGTAGGGTGATAGCAGGCTGTTCAGTGGAGGTAGGGGTTGGCAATAGAGAAGAAGGAGACTTTCTAGAAGGCCTGAGGAAAACTCCTGGCTGTTCTCATGCTTACTTCAGTTTTAGTCTCTAGTAAATTTGTCTCAGCAACCTTTCATTGACTTTTTGCTGTTTAATATTCTCATCAATGACTTAAATACACAGATGGCATACTTTTCAAATTTTCAGGTTGATCTAGCTGACCACCTGAATGGTGGAATCAAGATGCAAACAGATATTGACAACCGAGGACAATTAGTCAAATGTAATGGGAGGAAATTCAGTAGGGATAATTGCATAGTCTTACACCAACATTAGAGAAGTTAATTTCTAAAGTATAAGATGTGGGAGATGTGACTTAACAGTGGGGAAAACATGTGGGCCCTTTAATTATTACTGCAAGCTTGATAAGTCGATAGTTTAATGTGATAGCCAAAACAGCCAATGTGATATTAGACTATTCTAAGGGAAAAATCAGCTTCAGGATTTGGTTAGTGGCAGTTCTACTATAATCTGCTGAGGCCGGAGAATTATGTTCAGGTTTGGGCACCAGATTTAGGAAAGACATTGATAAACTGGAAAGGCAATCAGGATGACAGAGGGCCTTGAAATCATATGATAGAAAGGTAGGAAGACATATAGAAAGATAATTGATGGATGGGTAGATAGATAAAGCATTTATTAAATGCTTACTATGTGCCAGGCACAGTGCTAAGGTCTAAGGATACAAAGGAGACAACACATATAGGGGAAAGGGGGTGGGAGTGACAACCACGGTGGAATGACTAGTGATGTGCTTAAAGAGGCCTGAGACCAATCACAGTAAGACCAAAGCTATACAATTTTTTACTGGAGAGGGAATGGAGGTGATGATCTAAGTGAAGACAGCACAGCTGGAGATGTCTGGAATTGTTAAAGGAGTGGAGAATATTTAGCCTCAAGTGGAAAAGATCTAGGGGGGTACACACAACAATTGTATTCAGATAGCTGAAGGATTTTCACCTGGAAAATAAGTTTTATTCTGCCCCAGAAGGCAAAACTAGCAGCAATAGTCAGAATTTAAAGAGAAACAAATGTAGTATTGATGTTAGGAATAACTTCCCAATAATTAGACTCATCCCAAAATGGAGTACTATACAGATTATTTGTGAAGAAAGTATTATAAAAGTGCTGTGTAAAATGAGTTTTTATTAGTACTCTGATGCACCCAGGGATTTTCTGGGTACAAAATTAATCAACCAATCAATCAACATTTATTAAAAGCCTATTATGTACCAGGCACTGTATTTATTGCTGGGGATACAAAAAGAGGCAAAAGACAGTCTCTTCCCTTAAGGAAATTATAATCGAATAAGGAGACAACATGCAAACAAATATAGAAAAAGCAAGCTCTGTATAGGAATGATAGGGAATAATTGACAGATGGAAGCCACCGGTATTAAAAGGGGCTGAGGAAGGCTTTCTGTAATAAGGTGGAATTTTAGCTGAGACTTAGAGAATCCAGGGAGGTAAGTAAATGGAGTGGAGGAAGGGAAGAGTGTCCCAGGTATTGAGGACAGTCAGAGAGAATATTCAGAACAGAGAGATGGAGTATCTTATTCTTGGAATGACCAGAAGGCCTATGTCATTGGATCCAAGAGCATATGCTAAAGAGTAAGGGGTAAGAAAATTGGAAAGGTAGGAGGGGGCTAGGTTTTGAAGTACCAACCAGAATATTTTGTATTGCTCGTGAAAGCAATAGGAAGCCACTGGAATTTATTGTGGACATGTATGTGACATAGTCAGATTTGTGCTTCAGGAAAATCATTTTAGTGGCTGAAAGGAGGATGGATTGGAATGTGAAGAGACCTGAGGCAAGTAGACCCATCAGCAGGCTATTGCAATAATCAAGGTACGAGGTGATGAGAGCCTGCACCAGAGTGGGAGCAGTATCAAAGGAGGGAAGGGGGCATATTTGAGAGATTACAAAGGTGAAATTGACAGGTTGTGGAAAGTGCTTAGATATGGAGGGTGAGATGCAGTGAGGGCTGCAAGCCTTAGGGACTGGGAGGACGGTGTTGCCCTCTACAGTACTATGGAAAGTTGTGAGGAGGGAGATAGAAGTTGGGGGAAAATGATGAGTACTATTTTGGACATTTTGAGTTTAAGATGTCTACTGGATATCTAGTTTTAGATGTCTGAAAGGCAATTAGAGATCCAAGATTGACAGTCAACAAAGAGACTGTGGCAGGAAAGGTAGATTTGAAAATCATCAGCATAGAGATGGTAGTTAAATCCATGGAAAGTGATGCCCATAAGGATCAATCCAGATTTGGAGTGTCTACATGTCCTTCTTGGTTTTAGATGCAAAGCTACATTAGGGTTTCTCCACTTGAGGCTAACTATCCTCTCCTGAATTCTATCGTGAATTTCTCTTTATTCTTTTGTTTGCAGAATGGGGGAGTAAAGGAAGGGTTCATGGTAGAGTGCAACCCAAAGAAATATGAGACATAGCTGGCTCAATTGCCCTCCTTAAATGGAGATTCTGAGGAGGAGTCATCCAATCAGATGAGAAACCTCATAAAGGAGAGTCTTTACAAGGTGGAATTCCAAGGTTGGAGTTAGGTTTTAGAATGAAGAGCTGGGACATGGTAGAGGACATTTGGAGTGAAGCCTGGAAAGGAATGACAAGTGATTGATAATTTAGGGGAAAAGAGGATAGCTTGCCCTGAGTTTCCCTACTTTATTATGATTTCAACATATACTTTTATGTTTGCCAAGATACCTTTTAGCCTGGTTCATAAATCTTTCCTTACCACCAACCTGGGTGTAGTGAATTATAAGAAACCTTAATGGTAATTGCCTTTAGCATGGCCAGATGTGGGAATATTGAATCTATAAGATGTCTCCTCCTCTTGAAACTCCTCTCTTTCCCCTTGACACAAATAAAATAATCATTCTGGTCAACACACATTCAGTACACTAGGAAGTAAATTTGCAGAAATGGACTTGTATGGTTTTGGACTATAAGACTTGCTCCTTACTGACTAAATTAAGATTTTTCCCTGCATGAAATCCTATAGAATATCCACATTAAAACTAGTCAAGTCTGAAGAATGCTCCCAGGCTGTTGATGAATTGAATGGTATGTGTGTGGACAGGATTTCTTTTCTAATTGAACCCCATTGTTACTGTAGATTGCTCAATGAATCTTGAGTAGTTCTTAAATTTTATAAGTTGCCTGGAAAACATCCATCAGATCACAGTACTGAACTGGAAGGAATATGGACGGTGCTTAAAAGTTCCATTAATTTGTCATTGTCCTTTAGAAAAGTGACCATATCATAATTATGTCATGAAGAGTTCTGTATGTTACAAATACTGTAAAACAATAATGCCCCTATCATTGCAGTCATGGCATCAGTTTGTTTAAAAAGACCTCATTTTTCCATACAACTTTCTAAGAATTAAAATTTAGTCATTCTGATGGGAAAAAATATCTCATTTATCCTCTTTGTAGTTCTCATTTATTATAGTAGAAATCAATAACTTAATTGGAATTTATTTGCTATTCTTACCACCATCTAAATCATTGTTAAGTGAAACCAAATGATATACCTCTCTCCATGCTTAAATGGAAGTGCACATTCAATTTATTTTAAAACACATTTTGCAAAGCAACATCACTTTCGGAAAACGCTTAATAATTGTCTGGCAAATTATTCTCTTGTGGCCCAGGACTATACTTACTGTACTTAGGAGTATCCTGATTCAAGCCAACCCCAAGGAACTGAATCAGCAGCGAGTGACGTACGTGATTTGAAAGGAAGGAAACTGGGACTCCTCTATCCACATTAGAAACTATAAAACAAGAGGCTCACATTAGCATACTTTCTACCCATTCATTCCACCAGCACTGTGCAAAATCTGAAAGTTCAACAAATTAGCATAATTTTGTCCTGAAACATTTTTCCATGTAACATTAAGAAAACCTAACGTAGCACAGATAGACATAGACCAGAATCAAAATCAGGATATCATAGTGTCTGGAAAGATCTGGATTTTCTGCTAGAAACCTTTCCAGAATGATTTTTTTAAACTAGTTTGAGGAGGTTGTTTTTTGCTTCACTTCTTACCTAGCTTTAATCACTGAATGGGCATTGCCGCAGACAAACTGAGACCTGGGAAAGACCTTAGCTTAAAAAGACCAAGGTCTCCCACTGCATCTGGGGCCATCTCCAGTTGTCTGGATCTATATCTTGCCTGTTGGCTCCTGAGGAGAGAGTGAGGCTAGTGACTTTGCACAGCCCTGCCCTGACTTAAATCAAATTCACTTGCAAGTCATGACATCATTTTCCTGATATCATTGACTCTTTTCTAGAAAGAGGGACAAACAAGAAGAAGGTTTTAAATGTGTAGGACAGCTCAAAGCCAGGAAGACTTGTCAGGTGCAAAAGCATAATAAAGGTAGAAATTTCACAGAATTTCGGTGCTGGAAGAAACTTCAGCCTCCATCTTATCCACTTCATACTCCCAAAGGAGTCATCAGAGAACTAAAATATATCCAACTGGTGACTATCTAGTTAGGGCTCAATGATCTAACCTTAATAACCTAATAAGAGGGAAAACAATAGATCCTCAAAGTCAACCCATTTCACTTTTAAACATTTCTAATTGCTATATTTTATTGTCATTAACCCAAATTCATCCTTTTGCAACTGTATTGCACCAAGTTTTACCCTTTAGGACCAAAGAGATAAAATCTAATCACTTCTCCACGTGATAAGACTTCAAATACTTGAGGAAAGCTATTATGTCCCTTTTCTCCTGAATTTACTCTTCTCTATCTTCTTCAATGTATTCTTATTTGGCATGGATTAAAGGCAATTAACCATACTGGTTCATCTTAGTGATGACCTCCTTAAACTGTAGAAACCAGTACCGAACGTGACGCTCCAGATCTCATCTGACCTGGGGAGGATATGCAGAGAACATTATCTAATTATTCCCGGAAATTATTTCTTTCTTGGTGCAGCCCAAGATTGCATTTAGACTTTAAAGTCCATTAATCCACCACTACCCCCCAGCTCTTTTTTTTCCAGAAAAATCACTATCTAAGCCTCTCATCTTTTAACTGTAAAGGTGATTTTTTTTTGGACTCAAATCTAATATTTTGCATTTATCTATATTGAATTTCCTTTTATTGTATTGATCTCAATGTTCTAGCCTGTCAAGATCTTTTTGTATCCTTACTCTGTTGTCATCCTGTGAGTTATTAACCCTCTCATTTTTGTGTTATCTGCAAATTCATGAACATGATGCCTATGTTTTTTCTTCAATATTCTTACAAAAAGTGTTAAATATCATAAATCTAAACACAAGACCTTGGGACACTCCCCTAGGGATTTCCTGCCAAACTGATGTGAGCCATTAAGTCTATTCTTTGAATCTGACCATTCAACCAATTACAAATCCATCTAATTGTATCATCCAATTGCTCTTTCCATCTTCTGTGCAAGAATATTATGATATACTTTATCAAATGTTTTTTCTAAAACTTAAGTAAGTTTTTCTTACTTAAAAAATTCAAGTAAACTGTATCTATAGCCTTTCTCTGATCTATTAGCTTAGTCACCCTGTCAAAAAAGGAAAAAGGTTCATTTAGCATGGCTTGTCCTAGACAACATGACACCCTGCTGGCAGTGGTATTCACCACTTCCTTTACAGATGCTGTTTAGTGATATGTTCTGGACAGAGATAGAAGGCAATGCCTCAACATAGATCCACTTGAGTTTCCTACCCTATTCACTTTCATTTGAATAGGAGCCTGGAAGAATTTGAGGGATTGAGAAAAACCCCTTAGACCTGATCCCCTATAGATTTTATAAAATTTGTGTTTGGTGGGAGGGTGTCTGAGAAATGGAATGAGTATGCAGAATTCACATTAAGAGGCTAAATGGGAAATAAAAGGAATTTCTAATGTAGTAAATATAGTCTCTGGATGATTTAAGAGGCTAGGTACATCTTCCCCTCAAAGATCAAGGGATATCTCTGAGGGGTTAGGGTATCTCTTCCCTAAAACTGTCAGCTTGAGCCTCCAATGTTAGGCATCAGTGATTAACATACCAGTTTCTTTTAACCAGTTATGTCACTTTTCAGAAAGGATATTTATATTTAGAAAAAACAACAAGAACAAAAGCATAAACATTGATCCCTGGTACCTTGAAGAATGTACTTTCTCTTATGCCACCTTGGTCTGGGCTCAGATGTAAGTCAGTTTCTATACAGCATTGATCTCACCAATTTCATATCTAAAGGTGGTATAACTGTTGGATGAATCCTTGCCTTAGCTCCAGATGGACTGTCTCCTGAAGGTCACTACTCCAACCATTGATGCTGAGCTGGCAACAAAACCTGGCACAGATTCAATTCCTGGACCGCCAGACAGCATTCTTTCCTAAACTTTTGAAACTCATAGGAACATAGTGTCCAATTTAGCTCTTTTACCTAAAACAAAAGAAAAAATGCCAAGGTAGTCAAAGAACTGTATTCAAGAGCAACTCACTTTATAGCATTGTCTCATACAAGATATTTTCTGGCTGGAGGAAGTCAGCTGAAGAGAAGTTGGGCCAAATGGAGGTGAGACCAAGGCTGACTAAGGCCTTTTGAATGTCTCTCTAGTTCTAAATCTGTATCCAGAGTCAATTAAAAGGCTCCTCTCCAAAACATGGTCAGCAGACTGGAATCAGTTACAGAATATCTGCATAAGCTTCAAAGTCTCTCCCAGGTATGTCCATTGCATTTGATCATGACTCCTGGAAGCAAGTGTTCCAGCCTATTCAATGGGGGAAATCAATCAAGTCTGTAGTATTCTAAATACTGTTAAGTACTGGGCCTATTGGACAAGTCATACACCTCCTTCCCCCCTTGCTCCACTCACTTCAGTTATACTAATCATAAATCATTTGGTTTTCTGGGGAAATGAACTGCCAACCAACTTTAGACAGAGAATACAAAGATAAATTGAGTGCCTGTTATTTCTACCTAGCTGGTTCCATGCTCCATGTTCCAAAATAACTCTACCCCCAGGGATAAAAGTCACATACAGCTAAACTCCGGAAATGGACATATCCTCCCATTAATGAAATGAAAATGGTTAAGGGTTTTTCCCTTGTCTTATACAGGGTTATGAAAGACTTGATTCATTCACTAAAATATCTGAAGTTCTAGACTCTGAGCTAAAAGAGAGATGTAGAGTACACTTCTTTTATGGGGAAGAAGAAACATATCAGTGAAGGACTTCAGGTAAAAACAGAAGCTAAGAGCAGCAAAAAGCTTCACAAATACATGTCTTCAGAGCAAAGACTAATAGTGACTATGAGATCAGTGAGAGCACCACCCAGCAGAGATTGTGTGACCTACAATGCAAGATGATGGAGAAGCAGGTCCAATGAGAGCAGAACCATGACATCACTAGAAGACATCAAGGGCTCCTTGCCATGAAAATTTAGGCAATAGTTTGGGTGAATGCTAGATACTAGGAAAGGTCAGAATGCTTTATCAATAATCACAGCCAAGTACAGCATAGGAGCGTATGAAAAGATGTGGTCAGAGATAGAGTCATATATATACTTCCTTGCCCCAACCACATTAAGGTAAAACATGGCAGGTGGTGACCTGGACGAGTGGTGGGATACACTCTTTGACTGAAGGCACAGAGACCCTTGGAGTCCAGGTCTACATAAGGATTTCAGACAAAAGGCCAGCTCTGGCATTTGTCACATTGCCAGAAGAGAAGTGGGGGTCAGGAAACAAGGACCAGTAGCAGAAAGGAGGGAGCTCTTAAAAATTAACCAGGAATGTCCACTCAGGATTAAGAAGGTAGCATTTTAACTATGTTACATCAGCAAGTTTGCAGAGAATTTTAGCAGCCAGTTCTAGAATTGGATGCAATTTAAACCTTAAGTGTACCAGAGTTCTATAACAGAAGAGTGTCCTAAAAGAGTAGGGTCATAGACTCATTTGGTTGTTTAGCCCTGCAGGATCAGAGGCTTAAGTTGTCCCTCCAAACATGTTCATTGGCTACATATTACTTATTTATATTGCTCTCCATATGCATTTCCGACATATCCATTATTTTCACTGATTATGTATATACTTGTGGTGGAGTAAACCCCATGTTTATGGGGGAAATGATTCCATTGCTTTTTTAAAAAAATGCAATCTTGTTAAACACTTTTGACTTGAATTATATGTTCAAGATTACTAAAAGTAAATGCATTGATGGAGGTTTCTGAACTATACTTTTTATTAGATGTGGATCCTCTGAGCATCAAACCTGAAGAAGCTTTTCTGGGGATTCCATTGTGAGAGGGAGAATATCCCAAGTGCTACACATGAAAATCTCAGGGAAATAACAGGAAGCATACAATTTAATATGACTTTCCCCATTCAACATTTGGATTCAACCCTAGGAGTATACAACGTGTATACATCTAGATAAAAAGCAAGATAATTTGAGAAGAGACAGAATATTAATAATTTGAGGGATCAGGGAAGACTTCACAGAGAAAGCAAGACCTGAGTGAAATGTTGAAGAAGCCTTGAAGCAGCTAGATAGCATAGCAGATGGAGCAGTGGCCCTGGGGTCAGGAAGAACTGAATTCAAATCTAGCCTCAGACAATAGTTGTGTGATCCTGGGCAACCCTCTGTTTGCCTCAGTTTCTTCACCTGTAAAATGAGGGTATGATAGTACCCAACTTGTAGGGTTGTTGTGAGGCTCAAATTAAGATAATATTTGTAAAATTTTAAAAATATTTTTATATAAAAACAATATTTTTAAAATGATCTTTAAATATTTATAAAAATTCAATCCAATTAACATTTATTAAGAGCTTACTATGTACCAGGCAATGTGCTAAGTTCTGGGAATACAAAAAGAGGCAAAAGATAGTCCCTGTCCTCAAAGGAGTTTACATTCTAATGGGGGAGACAACATGCAAACAAATGTAAACAAAGCAAACTATATATAGGATTAACAGGAAATAATTAACAGAGCGAAAGCACTAGAATTAAGAGGTATTAGAGAAGGTTTCCTTTAGAAGGTGAGTTTTTATCTGGGACTTAAAGGAAACCAAGGAGATCAGAAGTCAAAGTGGAGGAGGGAGAACATTCTAGGCATGAGGGACAACCAGATGATAGCCAGAGAGAATGTTCAGAGCTGAGTGATGAAGTGTCTTGTTTGTGGAACAGCCAGGAAGCCAGTGTCACTGGATCAAAGGAGAACAAGGTGTAGGGAGACTAGAAGGGTATGGGGGTGGGGGGAGGAAGGGCTAGATTATGAAGGGCTTTGAATGTCAAATAGAGCTTTTTGAATTTGATCCTGGAGGCAATAGGGAGCTACTGGAGTTTATTGAGTAGGAGAGTGACATGATCAGACTTGTGTTATAGGAAAATCATGTTATTAGCTGAGTGGAGAATGGAATGAAGTAAGGAGAGCCTTGAAGCAGATCCACCAGGAGGTTATTGTAGTAATCAAGACTTGAGTTGATTAGGGACAGAATAAAGTGGCACATAGCAGGTACTATATAAATTCTTCCCTTCCTTCTCTCTTCTGCCTAGTTCCCCAAGAAGGTAAGGATTCTAAGATGCAGGGATGGGAAAAAAGTACAAATCTCTGGGCATATGACAGGAGTAGCTCTAATAAGGTGCAGCTATTCCTTATCTCTCTAGGAGCTCAGGTATAAGTCCTTTACTGCAATCATTGCTTTATAAATAAAAAATATTTTTTTTAAATTTGAAACCTGAGTACTTTTAAGATAAGACTGGTATTCCCTTCTCAAATTGCCTTGTTTTCACCTTGTACCTGTTGTATTCCTCTAATAGAATGCAAGTTTTTTGAAGGTAAGATTGTTTCATTGTTATACCTGATATAATGCCTTGCATATAATGGGTGTTTAAGAAATGTGGTTTTTTCCTTCTATCAAGGGTATTCACCTACTTCTCACTCTCATTCACCATGCATGTGTGATCACTTGCCAATTCTTGTCACTTCTTTCTCAACATTTCTCCCATGCATATCCTTCTCTCTACTCACACAACATCACCTGGGTTCAGTTCCTCATCATTGTCTGCCTCATGTATAGCAACTGTCTCAGCTGTCAGAGTGATGCTACTAAAGTTTAGGTTAACCATGTCACTCCCCTATTCAATAAACTGTGATGGCTCCCTATTACCTCTGAAATTAAATATAAAATCCTGTTTTGGCATTCAAAGTCCTTCATAATCTGTCTCTCCCCATATCTTTCCAGTTTTCTGATACATTACATCCTTCCATATACTCTTTGATCCAGTGATACTGCCCTCCTTGCTGTTCTTTTTATAAGAAACTCAATTTCCTGATTCCTGGCATTTTCACTGACTGTCCTCTATGCTGGAAATGGTATCCCTTTTTGTCCTTACCTCCTAGTTTCTCTGGCTTCTTTCAAGTCTCAGCTAAAATTTCACCTTTTACAGTAAGCCTTTGCAATTCCTCTTAATTCTAGTGCCTTCTCTCTGTTGATTATCTCCAGTTTAACCTATTTGTACATAATTGTTTATACTATCAATCTGAAAGTTTAGTTAAGAAAAGGTCAAACAGGCTAAATGCATATAGTTTATTCCCTTAAAGTTAGTGATTATGTGATCATGGAGCCAGAAAAACTTCTGACTGTCTGATACAAGAATGATCAGGCTTAAATACACTTTACCATGAGAAATGAACTTTCTTAGTTGAACAAATTATAAATATAGTGAGACAAGACAACTAACAAAGTAGTGTCAGTTGGAATTATGATTCCAGGATGTGTGAATTTCCTCTATATAGTATGTCTCTGTGACACAAGATAAGAAAAAAATCCCACCACTCTGGTTGCAGGCATCCTGTCATAAACAGTTCAGAAAAGGGCATTTTTAGAACAAAGCAAAGCATTCTGATTGATTAGTTCAGGCTTGGGACCTTATTAAAGTCCAAAATTTATATTAAATGACTATTATTGTATTATCTCCCTCATCAGACTGTGATCTCCTTGAGAGCAGGAACTGTGTTTTGCTTTTTTATGTATCTTCAATGCTTAGTACAGTGCCTGCCATTTAGTAGGTACTTAATAAATGTTTATTGACTGACTGACTTCTAACTGATTTTCCTGTCTTAAGTCTTTCTCCTCCAATCCAACCGCAACATAGCTGACAAAGTGATTTTCTTAAAGTATAGGTTTGAACATGTCACTTTCTTGTTTGATAAATTCCAGTAACTTTCTATTATGTCTAGAACCAAAAGCAAACTCCTCTACATTTAAAGTCCTTTATTTTGCTTGGCTTTCTACATTTTGGAGGGGTTGAGGTTTTAGTTCATTAATCCTGTCTTCCATTTTATTCATTCAGTTGCACACCAACACACATGGAGGATATATGTATGCATATATATATATGTATATATATACACACACATACACATATAAAACATATAAATAATATACATATACACACATATATTACAAAAATATATATGTATATATGTGCTTGTATACATATATAAATTTTGGTAAAACTACAGATATGGTGCTGAGAAATATCTACATTCTTTAGAAGTCCCATTCAGATGGTCTTACAAGCCTTTAAATTCTAAATTCTCTAACAGTTTGTTTAGCTCTATGATTTCCCTTTAGTTTATCTTTTTATTTTATTTGTCTATCTCTGAGAGAGGGACATTAAAGTATTAAAGTCTCCTACTTTTATTGAATTATCATCTAAATCTTTCTGTAATTCATTTAATTTTTCTTTATAAATTTAGATGCTATATCATTTAGTGCATATATGTTTGGCATTAAAATGGTTCATTATATTTGAGAACAATATAATTTCATTGTTTATCTTTATTGGTATTATGAAATTTTTATTTCTCCTTTGTCTGACAGCATGACTACAACTCATACTTTTAATATCTTTACATAACACAGGTAACTTTTGTTTCAATCTCTTATTTTGATTCTACATTCTTCTTGTAAGCAACAAATTGTTAAGTTTTTTTCTTGTCTATCAATCTTTCAATTGATTGATTTAATCTATCAATATTTAATTTTGTGAGCTACTAATATGTTTTCCTCCATTTAATTATAGTATTATATATATATACACATATCTGTATATGTGTATATTTCCTTTCTCTTTTAATTCAATACTTTGACCCCATTACTAGATTTGTTTAAGTCACCTTGATGCAACCCTTTTCTTTTCTCATTGGTTCTTTTCCACCCATTCACCTCCTATTCTAGTTTTTCCATCCATTCTCTAGTTTGAGGGTTTCAGTTATTTATTTCATTTATTTTTTAATTATTTATTATTCATTTGTTTATGTTTCTTTTATTTATCTATTTTGCCCTCTTAAAAAAAATTTTTTTTACTAACTTTTCTTGTCAGGTAAGTGATTTAGTCAAAATCTGCCGTCCCCCCAATCTTTCTCCCTCTCCAACCGTTTTTGTTTGTTAATTTTCCTCACCATTTTCAAATAATATTTTTGTTTTGTTCTCTTCCTTGATATTCTTCCATCCCTATTCTGAAATTTTATTCCCTGATTTATGATCTATATCCTTATTTATTCCTTCTTTATTCTCTTCTTTTTCTGCCTTGAGTTAAAGCTTCTGAAATATTGGGTTCTCTTTTAAATAATTTTTATGTTATTGACCTGTTTTCTGTTGCACCTTATTCTTAAAAGTATCAATTACTAAGGGAAGTATTGTGGATAGATATCATACACTGGGTTAAAAATTATCCTATGTCCCAAATTGCATTATTCAATTCTATCTCCTGATTACTAAATAATTGTTCTCATTCCCACTTGCCATGTCATTTTTAGCTCCGTGTTTCCTGCTTTCCTCACTTTTCTAAGGGTCAACTACCCCTGGGAACTCATATATCCCTTCTACCGGATCAGGATATTATTCATGGAGGCACTTTCTATCTCAGAGAAAGTGGTTCCTAATGCACCAACTACCCCCAGAGACCCATCATGAGGACCACATTTTTCAGCACATGCAAACACCTCTTCTTCAACAAAAGTACTCTCCAGTGGTCCCCTTCTCCACTATTTTACTTCAAACTCCCCATTTTATTCTCTCAATTTGAATCTCTCCTTTTTACTGCCTCTTCCATTTTCTTGCAGCCTCTCTACTTAATGAGAGACTATAAAACTCATTATCCTTGTGATGTTCAGCCATGGCCTTGATAAAGGGACATTCCCCATTCCTGTATGATCTCTATCTCTCTTCTTCCCATGTATATTCCCTGTCACTCTGCAATTTTGTTCTATAAAATACCTTGAGTAATCTGTACATAGGTTGTGAGGTTTGGTCCATGATACTTCAATTCTGCTTCTTTACCTTCATATTTCCTGTTTCTTTAAAATCTATTTACATCTTTATCTTCTTTTGCATTTTTATCTTTATGATCACTGTTGTTTTTGTTATTTTTTCTACTATAGAGGTCAATCTTTCAATTTATTTCCCTTGCAAAACCTTGGAGTTTTAAAAAATACCTAGGGTAGTTTTTTTTTTAATTACTTATTCCTTCTTTGGCAATTATGCTTATTTATCTTTCTCATTTTGAGGTGCTTGCAAGTTGAATGTTCTGCTCTCATTTTTTTTCTTTTGCTGTTGTGCAGGAATGTCTCAAATGCCTCTATTTTGTTTAATATCTATCCTTTTTGTTGTTGATAATTAGGCTCATGTGTGTAGGATATATAATTTTTTAGTTTCTGCTTGAGCTCCTTTATTTGTTTTTTAAACATTTTGTTTCTTCCTGGGGTTTTGTTGGGAATGAAGCAATTTTGTGTTGTTTTAGTTTCTTTCCATTTACATTTGACTATTTGTAGAATTTCTTCTTTGACTTTGGAACTATTAAATTTAAACATTATGTGTCTTGGAGTTTGAAGTATAGGTTTTTATTTTGTTTTGATTTTTCTGGAGATAATCCAAAGATTCTTACAATTGTAGTTTTTAAAAAATATATTCAGAAGTTCCAAGTAATTTTCTTTAGTTATTTTTTTCATTCTAGTTTACTTTAGGGGTCCTTAACCTGTATAGATCTCAGGGAGTATAGGAACTTTGACAGGACAAATATTACATCTTTATTATCACTAACCTCTAACTAAAATTTAGCATTCCTTCAAATATGAATGTAGGCAAAAAATCCATTAATATTAACAGTACTTATGTCTTCATCACCAGTGGATGTCACAGGTATCTTTATATTATACTTGTTGCAAATCTCAAAATGTCATTTGTGCTTATTATTACTGTGAAATGTAGTTATTAGATTGCTACTAAATCAAACATGATCACAGTCCTCCTGTCTATAGTCTACTTTTTAATATAGTTTCCTTTTTAATCCTACTTATTTTATTTCATGTATATAAAAACATTATTCTCAGAAAGAATCCATAGGATTTGCCAGATTGTAAAAGGAGGATGACACAAAAAGGTTAAAACCCCTGGTGTACAAGTGTTTTTATTTGTTACTTTCTCTGATCCTTAAGTTGCTTTTGTACATCTTGTATTTAAGGTCAGTGCTTTTGGACTGTATAGAAATTATTTATTTAATTTTGTTGACTTCCATTTCTCTTTTGCTGTATTTTCTTCTGTTTCAATGTTTTTTAATTTCAAATTTGTTAATCTATTCAATTTCTTTGGAGAAATTTTCTAACACAAATTCAAGTTTTCTAATCTACTATTTGAGTTTTTCATTACTGCATTGAAGTAATAACTATGACTTCTATTAGATGAACTTGACACACAAAAGGGTATCAAGAAAAATTAATTAAAAATGGAGTTCAGAGGAGGGAAGGCCTTTTATATTCCTCCACCTGAAGGAATGGGTAGCTTACAGCATGGCCACTGGAAGGACTATGACTGGGTCAGGATGAGGCAGGACCCTTATAGAATTTTGAACTTTGGATTTCTCAAGATATTGTCCCCTGGCCATGTGACTTTAGGTTCTCCTGAGATAGACTTTCCCTCAAACAACTTATTGAGCACGCACAGTAGTTTTCTCACCTCATTGTACTAGGTCAACCCCCCCATCATCCAGAAGTGTGGAAATAAAACTTATTTCCTGTTTCCCACAAAGTCCTCCCTTCTCTTTTTATTAAAGTTTTTGTTGCCACACCTAAATCCAATCAATACCTCATTACTTTATTTCCCCTATGAATTCTTCCCTTAATCTATCTTCTCTTTATATGAATATGGAATGGGAGCAAAGTTGACTGACGCACTGACAGATTACAAGGGGGCAGTTCCCTTGTTATAAGTATGGATACAGAGATTCAAAAGAAGAAGGTAAATTAATGAATTGTCCTTTTAGAAGTTCCATCTCATACAGCAGTCTGGGGAGGAACATCATCTGATGCAGTTTTCTGGTATGGATGCTCATTCAAGTCATCTTCAGCACAGCATTTCTGCATCTTCTTCCTTTTATCTTCCTGTAGAAATCCAGATATCCACTCTCCTACAAAACTGATCTTGGTACAATTTTAGATTACCATTTCTAAGCTTTATATACTTATCATTCTTACAAAATCAAAGTTGGAACTTTAGCCAGTTGTCATGTTTAAGAAATTCACACCAGAACCCAACTTTTACATTTTACATTAATTCCCTATTCATTTCCCCTATCAAGAGGATGAGATTTCACTAAAGAGTCAATAACAGGCTCCAGTACTTACACAAATAAAATAAATAATCATTCTTAATGACTATATATGCTAACTTCATAGGTCCTCAATCTGTTTCCATGCTATTACTAAAAATTAAAGGACCCTAACTTATTGTTGTTGGTCTAAAATCCTAAGCCTTATTGCTTAATTTTAGACTGAACCTCAGATGTTCCCCTACCAACAATCTATTATTGTAATAGATCTGGTATTATGCTTACAAAACTTTTGATTATAGGAAATTGCCATTAAGAATAGGGATATTTCAGGGAAACAGCATCTCCCTAGCTTCATGTCAATTCCATGCAGGAGTAGAGATTGTCAACTGGCATTCAGCAAGGCTTAAATTTGTCAAGTGTCAGTGGGGAAATTGAGTCAGGAGAATGCTACTTCAGTTCAGGCTTAACAGCAGTTCTCCCAACCTTCCTATGAGATCATCCCTTTGCAGTTCATACCAGCATCTCACAGACTCATTGCCATCACGAATTGGTGGCTCAGACCACATTTCTTACTATCCACACCTGGAGTTAGACTCAGAAGAACAGTCAGTTATTAGTCCCATGAAATCTTAAAACAGAAAGCTCCAAAGATCAGTTTCAGATATGACTGTAATTTCACATTGGCTAAGAAATGTCTTTTGAAGAAAGTTTTAAATAGTTTACATGCCTTTCTCAGAAAGTCATTGGCCTCCATCTGTTCCATTCTAATTTTGAGAGAACTATTTTCTTCAGTGAGCTTTTGCACCTCTTTTTCCACTTGGCTAACTGCTTTTGAAAGCATTCTTCTCCTCATTGGCTTTTTGAACCTCT
>CM053773.1:67852645-67903285 GCA_028658325.1 Potorous gilbertii
CATTTTCCCAGCCAGTTACTTGACTTCTGAGAGTCCTCTCCACCCCCTGGCCTAGATCCACCCAGCTAGTGCTTGGGGTCTGGGATTCAAGTGCTGCTCCCCAGCCTCAGGGCTTTTGGCAGCAGGCCTGACTGCTCTTCAATGGGAGCTTATCTGCTGGTTCTCAGGTGGGGGCAGGGCCGCCTCTCAGGCTCAGTTCCCTCAGGGGGTTTATGCAGAGACCTTTTGTAATGGAGCTGCTGTGGAGCTCCTGCCTGCCTCTGGCCGAGGTGCCTCAGCCTCTGCCAAAGCGGCGGCCTCCCGAGGGGGTCCGAGTCCCAGTGATACCCCGCTCCCCTCTCAGCCCGTCTCTCTCACTGACCTGTGTGTCTGTGGGTGGAGGGACCTTCGCAGCCACTGGAGATTACGGTCCCTGAAGCCTGCTTGGGTCTGCTCGCTCCTTTCAGTTCGGTGTGGCCAGGGCAGGGGGAGGGGAGGGCTCCGCTCCCGTCTGGGGCTTGATGGACCCCTGGGGTCGGTTTTCAGGGCTCTCTGCAACGGAAATCTCCTTCACTGTGTTTCTGCGCGG
The DNA here is from genome assembly GCA_028658325.1 of Potorous gilbertii. Taxonomy (NCBI): domain Eukaryota; kingdom Metazoa; phylum Chordata; class Mammalia; order Diprotodontia; family Potoroidae; genus Potorous; species Potorous gilbertii. The sequence goes on from CM053773.1 coordinate 67,853,214, forward strand.
CTTCCACTGTTCCAGAATTTGTCAGGAGTTCTTTTTACAGGAAATCCATGGGCTGTGGGTTCGGGGCTAGCAAATGTGAGTCTTTCTACTCCGCCATCTTGGCTCTGCCCCCCCATGCCTTTCTATACTTGTTCTAGTTCCTGATTAAGAAACAATCATAAAATCAAATTTACCATTAAAACCATAAGTTATTGCTTTAATAGATTTACATCTATTTCCCATGCTTCCTTATACCATTCTAACCCTACTCTATCTAAAAGAATGAGCTACATATATGATAAGTTCAAACACTAACTTCAACTTATGTTTGTGAAAGGAATTCAAATCAAAACAGAGACATTTAACTTTTCCATCAATGCAAAATATTACCAGAAGTTACCTGCCTCTAAGAAACTTAGGTTGAAATTCTTTTCTCCAAACTAAAGATGTCTCTGATTTAGTCTCAGTAATTCAGTCAATTGTTTTAATACCAATTGCTTTGGTATTAAATTTTAATACCAATTTTGTAACATGTAAAAACCTTATTCCAGGTTGGGACCTTTGTCTGTTACCCCAAAAGAGTTTTGGTCCTATTTGTTTAGAAGGGCCCTGGAGAACCTTACCTTGAGAGCTCCTTGGATTTCTCTACATGAACTGACTCTCTAGAGGCCCACAAACTTCTTCCTATCATTATGCCCAAATCTCTGTTTTATTTCCCACCTTTGATCCTATCAATCCAAATCTCCAGGTTACTGGCCCCTCCCATCAAGACCATCCCTGGAACCCCTAGACTCCTTCCCAGAGTCCCTCTATAGGTAAGATACATCTTCTTTTAGCATTATAAATGCTCAGATTCCCTAAAAGTCCACCCAAAGTTGAGAAATCTCAACAAACTTTGACCTTCTTTGGTTGAAAGAAGGCTTGGGTTGAATTCATATGAGCAGGACCCAGTGAGTCACTTGGGTCTCAAGTTGCTTGGGTCCCAAGCACCCCTAATTTCAACAATTCCATACCATTACAGTTAATTTTAAATCCCATTCCTGTTCTATGGAACGATGGCACAACATCACATTTGTACTTTGGTTTCCTTTCCTTTATCTCATCATTCCCATAACATTTAGAAAGCACTTCCTATTTCAGGGATTTTATCTTTCACACTAGAGTACCCATTGACCCAATTAATTGGAACCAGCAAGATTCCACTACTTGCATCGTGCTTACATCTTAAATTATCTGATTTGATTATAGAAACATGCCGCGTAGATGAAAATCAAGGACTTAATTAGATATTATCTCCACCTTATAACCAGACTCAGCAGTAGCCAAAGGGGAAAATATCCCTTTTCAGGGAAACAAAATGGGGAAACTGAGCCACAAGGATCTTATTCTAGGCTAAGGACACAATTGTCCCCGAGGCAAACTCCTGCCAGTAACAGTCACATTCCTCTCCGAGTAACAGAGCACAATTCATAATGCTCCCCGAGACTTTGCACTCGGTGGCAGGTTTAACTAACCAAGAATATTACCAGGACTTACATCTTAGATCTTAAATTTGTCCTAAAAACCTAGAGATCATTTCTGTACATTTTCCAGTCCTCACCAAAGCAAGTTCTTCCTACAATCACCTTAGAGCTTCTGGGGCTGTACTTTTTGACTAGCCTGAGGACTGCTCTTTTTCACACATACACGCACAGTGAACCAGCTTTAGCTTTTAGCATTAACACTATAAACAGCAAGCATACAATTTTCATAATTGGTAACCAAATTGTTTTAGCTGCAAACATGAACAATAGACTTCAGATGACATCAGTTGCATTTCCAAATCATATAAAAATTATTGACAGAAGGATGGGCTGTCTTACCAAGTTCAGGTGGTGACTGACTGGCTTCTCTATCTTGACCCATTCCCCTTCGCCCCCTAACCTGACTATGGCTATGTGTTGAACCTAGATACTTCCAGGCTGTAGCTGCTGCCCCTTCTATGGAGTCAAGTTCCAAAATTATATGCTTTTAATAGCTTCTATTAGCCAGTCTTGAAAAAGGGCAGGGTTTTTATTTTCTCCCTGAGTAATTTCCCTAATTTTTTTTTAAACTTACCTGCTTTTGAAATGCAGTTCTTAGGCTTTCTCACAGGTGAATTATCTCATCATCTTGCTTTCCCTTATCCTCACTCTTCTGATAATCCCATCCTGGATGGGATTATAGGGAACTAGTGGGAACAGCAGCTGTTCTGGGGGATATTTTGTGGGGTCATCCATCTCTAGTCAAATGATCCCCAAACTTTTGGGCTTGTCACCCCAAAAAAACTCCAGTTGTAGGAAGTAGATTCTTTCTAGTATCTCCTCAGTTTCTCTCTAACTTGTATGAGTTCTGAGATGGAAAATAGAACATGCACTCTAATTGTCCCACTGAAAGCAGGCACTTCCCTCAGGGGAAAAAGCTCTGATGGCCCTGTGGGGATGGGGGCTTGGTTAGAGAGAGAGGAAGTCCCACTTCTTGTGAGGGAGGGACTGGTAAATGCTGCCTGAACTGGATTAGGCTGCAAGGCCAGGGGATCCAACTGGCAAGGGAAAAGATAAGCTGACTCCTGAAAAGAGGAAGGGGTCAGAGGGGGAGATACCCAGAGATTGCTGTGGGAGTGGAGCCTGAAGCCTAAATGGTATTGCCTCAGGGAGAGGGGCTATAGAGGTCACACCTTAGCCAGACCAGTGGCTGGGGCTAGAGGAAAGGGAGAGGGCAAGGGCAAAAGCCCTGAGGGCCATAAGAAGGGGGATCATCAAAAATGTCTGTGACCACCATTGCTCCTTTGAGGGGCAGTTCTAACTGAGCATTTCACAAGCTTTCCTGAAAACAGGGTTCTGAGAGCTTGACCATTATATAGGAAACTTCTACCCATTTTTCTTCTAGACCCACAGTATAATTCTAACTATAATGAGAGTATTTTTAACGTCCCAAAATTGGGCCATGCTTTGTGGTCCTCTAGGAGATACTGAGGTCAAACAGTGTCACAAAAGAACACAAGCTTTTTCTTTTTAAGTTCTCAATTTTGTAAAAGACAAACCCAAAGGTGAATTTTTGGAGATTGAAGAGGATTGACCCTAATGGGTTCTTTGTCTCTTATTTTCCAACCCCCATAAAATCTTTGTACAACAAATTAACTTACAAATACAAATTGGGTAGGCCTTCCAAAAATCATGCAAAAGATTTTACAAAGTATTTCTTCATACCACAGATATTTTTCTCTCTTAAGAACAGTTTACAATTTATCATATAACCCTCTTGAACCTAATTGACAAAAATTACAAGAAAAGACCTAAAACCAAGGCCTTTGTACATTCAACCAGTTTCCTTAAATGCTTGATTTATAGCAAAAACAGTCTTAGTTAGAGCTTCCTTCTTAATAGCAGAAATAAACTTTTTCACATACTTAAAACATCCTTAGATGGAATAAGTTTGAAAATCACAACTATGTGTGTGTGCATGTGTGTGTGTGTGTGTATTTTTAAAGGATTCTCATTTTCTCAGTAAGAATTCTACAACAAGGAAACTCTTACACAAAATTCATAGCAGTTACTTAACCAATTCACCATCAATTTAACAAGGCAAAGTAAATCATCTCCTTACCACCATGTAGGCATACTCTATCACCTGATCAGATAAAGTCATCTCAAATTTGATTGAGTTATTAACTATTAATAAATAAAGTTAATCAAATATAAATTTCAAATTATCAAATTTCTTTCACGTCCTTTTAAAATCCCAATCTATATATAACAAAATCCAAATGTGAAAATTATGTAACCATTTCACTAGACTAATGTTGCATCTAACATATGCCCATTATTGTGTCAAGTGCTTTACAATCATAAATGCCAAATAATAATATCTTTTTCTGCTGAATCCTGATAGGAAGAGCATTCTCAGATGTTGCTTTATATTCCTTCAGGACAGAGTTTAACTTGAATCATATCAAACCTGGATTTATAATCTCTAATGACAAATATTTTAACCTTTTTTTTCCCTTAAGTCAAATACTCCTGCTACTTAAAAGAAAATTTCCCTTGAAGGACTATGTAGCTGTCCATTTTCAGCTCTGAATAGCCTTCTTCCTTTTACTCTATTTCCTTAACGAGCTGAAACGCCATCTTCTGGCTCCCCTCCCCACTCTGAGGCCCACCAGGCTTTCCCAATTAACTCAGACTGGGAGAGGGAGGAGGTAATTTCCCCTGAGCAGATGGTCTAGGCACATGGATACTGCTGTCCCATCTATATCCTTCTGCCTTGGGAATTTCAGGCTCTACAAAGAGTTGAAATCCCACATGCTTTCCTCAGGTTAGCACAAAATCCGGGCAGAGACGTAAGACTCCCAGTCTTCCCAAATAGAAGTTTCCATACTCACCCTCCTTGTCTTCATACTTCAGAATCCAGAGAGAGTCAATGCCTCCAAAAGAAATCACTGAAATTCCAAAGTGGACTTGCAATTTTAAACACACTGTCTGGTATCAGATACATTGACCCAATTCAAACCTAAAGTACAGATTTTAGCTCTGAGATCTCATCAAATCAAAACTCAAGTTTTTGTTGTAGACTGCCTGAGGTTCATTTCCCCTTATCTTTCTTTTCACATTCAAAAATGTGGCCAGGGTTAAGAATGCAGAAAGAAAAGATTCTTTTTTCTCTTTTCCTTCTCTCACTCTGTCCAACCCCACTCACTCTTCTGAAACTGCTCCAGGTGGGAATGGGAGAAAGGGAAGATAATGGGGAAACCTTGTTGGCTGCCTACGTTTACACACAACCATGAAACACTTCACAAACATTTAACAAAATATTGTGCGCATCAATTTGAATTTGAATTCAAGCCTGGTCAAAAACTTATGGTTTCAAGCCAATTCTAAGGATTAAATTCCTCCCTAATAAGCTTACTCCAGCTTCTGTGACAAAAAAGCACCTAAAGGTCCAGACACCACATGGCTTAAGGAAATGCCCATTGGTGGCTGTTGGGACTAATGTCCCTGAGTCCTAGGGACCACCATAGTTCTTTTGACCTGGGAGTCAATTGCATCCTCCCAATATCCCCAGGAGCTCTCCTTCCTGCCATGACTCGAATTCCTAGAATTCTGTACAATTTCTCTATTTGCTTAGTGCCAATAAGAAATTTCCGGATAAGAAAAGAGACCAACAAAGAGTTTGCCACATCGAACTTCCACTTCCTCAGTAAAAGACCAGAGTGAAAGTTCCCAGGGGGTGACCTTATCTTTGTTCAATATACTGACTCACCTGATCTGCCAGCAAATTTTTCTCCTTTCCTTCCTCTGAACTCCCTGCCCATTGTCTGATATCATGTGCTTGGACTGAAGTAGATCTAACTTACAGGGACTCTAAAAAAACCTTTTTACAGGAGCGCTCATTTCTATAAATTTAATCTGACTTCCTGTAAGGCAGCAAGTCCAGCCCTGTGTTTGGAGGAACCCCTTCCCTGTTTTGGGGGTACCCCTTTTGGATGTGCTCCACATTGGGTATCATTTTTTTTAGAGACGAACTTGACACACGAAAGGTATCAAGAAAAATTTATTAAAAATGGAGTTCAGAGGACGGAAGGTCTTCTATGTTCCTCACCCTGAAGGAATGGGGAGCTTACATAGCATGACCACTGGAAGGTCTATGACCAGGTCAGAATGAGATAGGACCCTTGTGGAATACAAACTTTGGATCTCCAGAGACACTATCCCCTGGCCATGTGATTTCCTGTTCTCCTGTAATTGACTTTCCCTCAAACAACTTATTGAGCATGGGCAGTAGTTTTCTGACCTTCACCTCACTGTACCAGGTTACATCCTTCCCACCCCCATCAGCCGGAAGTGTAGAAATGAAGCTTACTTCCTGTTTCCTGCACCTCTGACATAATTACTCCTAATTTCCTTTCTTAGATATTTCATTTCTCCATAGAATGGTTTTGGAATTTCTTCTGTTAATTTATATTGTCATAGTTTCAATAGGATTCTGTGCTTCATCAGATTTTGTTTCACTTTGTCTTGTGTAATACTGATGCATGCACATAGTACATCAGCTTGCTTAAGTGATACAAACCCCTACATGAAGAACCTGTGGAACCTGCTTTTCATGAAGCATAATTAAATTACCTTGGAGAGATATATGAGTTTGTATATACATTCTATAACTGGTTCTGGTTTGCTAATCATGAGATAAAAGAGAAGTCATTTTGATTGATTATATAGCTGCAAGTGGAAGTGTCTTTGAAAAGCCTGAGTCAACCTTGGCCTAGCATCTTCCTGCCATTACTATGTGGCTATTCAGCCCTGGTAGACCTCTGACTCTTTCACTCATATGTTTATGGAGAGACAGTGCTGTAATTGTCCATGGCCATGTTTTTGGCTTGTCTTGATGTCTGTTCTTTGTCATTTCAGATGAAAGGAGAGCAGCATCCTGGGGCCTTGGTGTCTGGGTTTTACGGCCACTTCAGCTTCAGTGCTACAAAGAATGACCTTCTAGACCCATCTGGCACAAATGCCACATTTAGTGGGATCAATGTGATATAAAAACTGAACTGTTTTGAGCCCACTCTGCCCAGAGACCAAAGTAGTGTAAGAAAAGTATGCCTCCAAGATACGTTCAGAAATGTTTGCACCTAATTCTAATACGTATTCAAAGTAAACATACTTTCAAAGCTATAAATAGTAATTGTTTCTCTTTTACTCAGGAACTCTGAGGGTCTTCTCCTCCCAGTTTGATTTTTTTTTTTATTAAAGGGGCCATCCCTTGAGCAACTACATAAAGAAGCCAAGTCATTGAATAGGTGCATCTCACTCAAAGTGAGAATGCTGTAAGACTTTAGCCTGAAAGGAACATGATCTCACATTGCATCCTGGGCCATCTCCAGCCCTCCAGAAGAGTATAGGGCCATTGGATCCACCTGGATCAGGAGAAGAAAGTGAGGTTGGTGACCTTGCACAGCCCTCCCTCACTCAAATTAAAGTCAGCTGTAAGTTATGTCATCATCTTGATGTCATGGTCCTCTTTGAGAAACAAGGACAAACACAACAACCACCACCACAACAACTTTCAAAGCAAATTGATATTAAATATTTAAATGGAAGGGGGGAGTGCTATTTACTAGCCCCTAACAGCTGAGAACATACATAGCCTGTGCAGATTTGAGTCACTGGCAGTAGAGACATCCACAAACTCTTCAGTTTCTGCGATAGTGAGCCACAGAGAATACTTTCTACACTTTATAAAGAGAGTTTTATAATGTTTGAACTTCTTCATAATGTTATAACATTCAGTGTGTATCCTTCTAGATGTAGGACTTTTCTCTGTTGATTTATCTGCATATTCTTTAGGATTTTTCTGAATTTTCTTCCTCTTGAAATCTTTGGTGTTTCAGCCTTTTTTCCTTCAATTCCCACACCCCCACTCTCACTCACTTTGTAACTCCTCCCTCTTTGCTGGGTGTTTGGGGAAGTGTCACACAAACTAGAAAGCTAATTCAGCCTCCACTCTAATTAGGGGCTTTATGGTTCACTAGTATTTGTCCCTGCCCAATATAGCCTCTAAGACAACAGGTCTGACCCTAGTTGGGTTCAGTGTCCTTTCTTTCAGGCCCAGTATGGCCACACAAATATGCTGGCCCCTATTCAGTTTCTCCTCTTGGCTCTTGTGCTTTTCTTCTCTGGCCCAAATATGTATCTGATACTGTAGTGTTGAGAAAGGTTACAGTGGCTGCATTGGTCAGAGTTCATGCAACCTCAGGGTCCCTAACTTAGCATCACCCCAAGCAGATAGCTTCTCCCACTCCTTGGATGGCTAGGAAGAACCAGTAGCATAAGTTGAAATGATTTTATCAGTGAAAATGACAGTAAAACAGGCATTACCATCTATTTACTGCTATATCCTAAGAAACATTAGACCTTTTCACTGGACTTTTCAACTAAAATCTTTCTTCTATCTCTCCAATTAGAACGTGAATTCCTTAAAAACAGGGACCATCTTACTTTTCTATCTGCATCTCTACAATCCTGAGCACAGTGTTTTATACATAGTAAATACTTATATCTTCTTTCATCCACCTATCCATCCATTCATTCACAGTACAATAACGTTCCATATTTCACACAGTCATTTCCCAATTGATAGATGAGCTTTCTTTTATAAAAGGAGGGGGTATAGATTGAGTGATATCTGGAGATCTCTTATAGATCCAAATCCTAAGAACGTTCTTCCCTTTGACCTACTTCCTTCATTCCCTGATGCTTACTTTCCTCAGTTTTGCCTTTTACATATTTTCTCTACCTGTTCCACCTGATCAAGACCCATTTCCAACACAATCCAATGGACTCTCCATTAGCAGTTAATGGCCCTCCAGTGCCACCTGCTGGCAAGAATTGCCTAGGTCGACTTCCTTAGGCCCTGTTCTGTCAGTGACTCACTCTGAGATGGAGCCATACTCACCTCTCATCCCCTCAGGTTTAGAGATAATTAGGGTTTTAGAGCTCTTGCTAATGGTATTGTTTGAAAAAAATCCCCAAGAAATCTCTGTACTTTGCTTAGCCCTAAAAAAAGGTCTCCTGTAACTAACAGGTTTTTTTTAAGTAAGAAAAATTTACCTGAAGTATAAAGGAGAGGAACGAGTATTTATTAAGTGGCTAATACACACTTTTTACAAATTTTGTCTCATTTGATCCAGTCAACAGCTCTGCAAGGTAGGTGTCATTATTATCCCATTTTACAGTTGAAGAAACTGAGGCAGACAGAAGGATTTGTCCAGGGTCACACAGCTAATAAGTGCCTGAGACTTCACTGGAACTCAACTTCTCCTGACTTCAAGCCTATTGAGCTATCCACTGTGTCACTTAGCTGCCTTCCAGGGAATATGAGCTTTTAAAGTTGAAACCTGGACAGTTTCTAAAGACAAAAAAATTTCTAGTATCATTTTTCTTTGGTGATCAGTCAATTCACTTATTCTTTCTTCTATCAGATCTAGACAAAGGAGGAAAACCAGGAACTGAAAATTTTTCATTACTCAGGACCCAATAGATGGAGGAAAAAACATTAAATCTTTGGAAAAACTTGAAGGAAGTCTTCCTGCTCCATTAAAAGTGTCAGTCTTAACCATCAAATTATAGTTATCATTTGGATATCCAAAGCCTTATTAAACCTCTGCTGCAATTCGGAATGAAAGCTTTCTTAAAGGTGACTTACAGGAAATTGTCTCTGTCTCCCTTGGCGATATTAGTGTGTATCATATGGCCTAAAAAAACAGATCCTAGGGACGGTGAATATGTTATTAACTTAAAACTCAATTTTCTTTTTTCAGGTCAAGCAGTCCCATTCTGACATGACATTTGAGCTAGGCCTATGTAACAGAACTACTAGGGAGATATATTCTCTAACTATTAAACCAAAAAATATGAAATGGAAAGACAGGTGAAAATTTATATATGTACAATGAAGGCTTGGTCAAATAGGACTATATGGGGAAAAGTTAAAGTCTGCTTTTATAGTCCTGTTCTCTTTTTCCTTCAACCTAGCTCCAGGAACATTTTGTGCTTGAAATGAAGCATTACTGTTCTCTATTTTGACATCTCTTTAAAGAGCGCTAAAGGAGGAAGTCATATACTTGCCTCTAGTTACTTCTTACTCCAATCTGTCCCATACATGACTATGAATTGATATTCCTAAAAAGATCAATTTCCTTGTGTTTTATATGATTGCACATGTATAACCTGTATCAAATTGTTTACCATCTTGGGGGAGGGCAAAGGAAAAGGGAGAAAAAATTTGGAACTCAAAATCTTATGAAAAAATGAATGTTGAAAAGTCTTTACATGTAATTGGAAAAAAGTTAAATACTATTTACATAAAAAAGACAGACCTCTTTATGTTACTTTTCTGCTGAAGAATTTCCAGTGGCTCTTTGTAGCCAGAGAAAAACTTTAAATTCTTCAGTTTGCCTTTCATAGTTCTTCATTATCTGTTCCCACCCTACCTATCCAACCAAATCACCCCACTACTACACAGCAGTAGAAAGTACACATGCTCTCTCCCACTAATGATGTAGCTTATAGTAGGTAAAGATGTAGTCTCTCGAGGTGGAGAAATCTTCTAGATATTCTTGTTTCTAGACAACATTGTACTAATTGTATCAAGTTAATATAGTATGGAAATTTTTATGTACACAGAAATATATACTTCTTTCATACTTTGCAAGATATATCATTTCATTTTTAAGTTTTGTACATGAAAGAATAGGAATGGCTAACTAACTGATATCATAAACCAGATGTTAAAAGATATTTACAGTCTAGGTCATTAGGCAAATTGAAGAAAATTAATAGAAATAAATGTAACAGGGATATTTTGCCTTTATTTGGAACCCTAGTTCTTAGCTCAATGCCTGGAAATGGTAGATGCTTATTAAATGCTTGTTGACCAAGATAAAGTCTTACATTTCGATTAAAAATAAATTTTGGCCTGAAAAAGATGTGGGGATTATCATTATCTTCAAATGACATACTAGTACACTCAGAAGAACTGACCATCTCAACAAAAAATTAATGAAGGCAGTAAATGAGTTGAGCAAAAAAATATAAGACAAATAGGCAATAATATCAAGGGGCACACTGAAGAGAAAAGATCAAAAATGTGGTCTTGGTCTTCCTACCTGTGCTACCTACGCTCTGTCCTTTAGCTTTCTTCTGCTCCTGTTAGAACCTGGACCGTAGTTTTCATAAGAACTATTTGGTTCTGGGGATGAAAAATTTTTTAAAGAGAAATAATTCAATGGATTCGAATAGATATATTAACTATCCATCCAAATATTTATAGAAAACATTATTGTTTAGTAAACTTAATTGAAAATAAAAACTGGGGGGGGGGTGGAACCAAGATGGCAGAGTAGAAGCAGGGGCCTGACTGAGCTCTCCCCACAAACCTCTCAAAATACCTGTAAAAAATTACTCTAAGCAAATTCTAATGCTGCAGAAGCCACAAAATGACAGAGTGAAACAGATTTTCAGCACAAGACAATCTGGAAGGCTGACAGGAAGGGTCTGTAGTGCCAGGCTCAGAGTCACCACAGACAGAACTAGAATAGGCCTCAGGGGCAGCTGTAGCAGTTTCCAGATTTGTCAAATAATAAACACCAAAGACAGCTTCAAAGGTCAGTGGGAAAGCTCTCTCACCTAGGTGAAAGAGGAATGTGATCCCATCCCAGGCCTAACCCTAGGGTGGCAACAGCCTGGTGGGTTGCATCAGCAGTTGCTTCTGGAGCTTTCAACCTATAGAAAATGGGCAAATAGAGCAGCTTATCTGGGTTGCAGTCCTGGGTAGCAGTCCTGGGGAGGAGTGCTGGCATGGTAGAACTGGTGGCAGCTGTGGAAAGGGAATCCTACTCATAGTTCCAGGGCAAAAAAGAGTGCTTGTGGTTGCTCACAGACCAGAGTGCAGGCTAGGAGAGGAGTAATATCTCTCCTTTGATCATACCACTCTGAAGTAACTGAGAATTTACAAGGCCCTAGAGATATCTCTGAAAACAGCTGCACAAAAACCTGAAACTTGGGGTAGTACACCCTCCACTTAACAGAGAGCTCAAAAGTCAAGTAATTGGCTGGGAAAATGACTAAAAAGGGGAAAAAATAAGACTATAGAAGGTTACTTTTTGGTGAAAAGGTATCTTCTTATGATGAGAAGGATCAAAACATACAACTAGAGGAAGATCAAAGCATACAACCAGAGGAAGACAGCAAGGTCAAGGCTGCTAAATTCAAAGCCTCCAAGAAAAATATGAAATGGTATCGGGTCATGGAAGAATCAAAAAAGATTTTGAAAATCAAGTAAGAGAAATACTGAAAAAAATGGGGAGATAAATGATAGCAATGTAAGGAAGTCATGAAAAGAAAGTCAACAGCTTGCTAAAGGAGACTCCAAAAAAATGTTGCAGAAGAAAATAACAACTTTAAAAATAGACTAACCAAAATAGCAAAAGAGGTCCAAAAGAGGAGAAGAATGTCTTAAAAAGCAGAATTGGCTAAATGGAAAAGAGGTCCAAAAGTTCACTGAAGAAAATAATTCCTTAAAAATTAGAATGGAGCAAATGGAAGCTAATGACATTATGAGAAATCAAGAAATTATAAAACAAACCCCCCCAAAATGAAAAAATAAAAGACAATGTGAAATATCTCATTGGAAAAACAACTGACCTGGAAAATAGATCCAGAAGAGATCATTGGTATACCTGAAAAACATGATAAAAAAAAAAGTCTAAATCTCATCTTTCAAGAAATTATCAAGGAAAACTGCCATGATATTCTAGAACCAGAGGGCAAATTAGAAAGGAAAGAATCCACCAATAACCTCTTAAAAGAAATTCCAAAAGGAAAACTTCTAGGAATATTGTAGCCAAATTCCAGAGTTCCCAGGTCAAGGAGAATATAGCAGCTAGAAAGAAACAATTAAAGAATTGTGGAAACACAATCAGGATAACACAGGTTTTAGCAATTTCTATACTAAGGGATCAGAGAACTTGGAATATGATTTTCCAGTGGTCAAAGAAGCTAGAATGAAAGCCAAAATCACCTACCCAGCAAAACAGAGTATAATACTTCAGGGAAAAAAATGGAATTTCAATGAAATAGAGGACTCTCAAGCATTCTTGTTGAAAAGACAAGAACTGAATAGAAAATCTGACTTTCAAATACAAGAATCAAGAGAAACATAGAAAGGTAAACGGGAAAGAAAAGTCATAAGGGACTCATTAAAATTGAACTGTTTACATTCCTACATGGAAAGATGATATTTGTAACTCATGAGACCTCAGTATTAGGCTAGTTAGAGGGAATATATGTGTGTGTGTGTGTATGTATGTATGTGTATATTATATGTGTGTAGGTATATGTGTATGCATGCATATATGTGTGCATATGTATGTATGTGTGTATATATGTATAGACAGAGGGCACAGGGTGAACTGAATATGAACAGACCATACTTAAAAAATAAAATTAAGAGTTAAGAAGTATGTACTGGGAAAAAGAGAAAGGAAGAGGTAGAATGTAGCAAATCATCTCACATATAAAAGGCAAGAAAGAGTTTTCAACATGGAGGGGAAGAGGGTGGAGGTGAGAGGGAATATGAGTATCACTCTCATAAAATTTGATTGAAGGAGGGAATAACACACATTCAATTGGGTATGGAAATCTATCTTATCCTGCAGGAATGCACGCAGGAAGGGGATAGGAGAGGGAGGATGATAGAAGGGAGGGTAGATTGGAGGAAAGGGTAATCAGAAGCAACACTATTGGGGAAGGACATGTCAAGGTAGAGAATGGAATAAATGTAGGACAGGACAGGATAGAGGGAAATGTGATTAGTCTTTTGCAACATGACTGTTGTGGAAGTGTTCTGCATGGCTATACATGCATGACCTATATCAAATTGCTTGCTTTCTTAATGAGAGTGGGTGGGAAGGGAGGAAGGGATAGAATGTGGAACTCAAAGCTTTAAAAATAAACGTTAAAAATTGTTTTTTGCATGCAACTGAGAAATAAATTGTGCAGGTAATCTTCCCTTCTTGAAAATAGAGGGGAGAGGAATGGGAGAAGGGGAGTGTGAGAAGGGAGGGCAAATTGAGGAAAAGAGTGGCTGGGGTGCACTCTCTCCTGAGGTGGATAGAGGGGAGACAGGGAGAAAATTTGGAGTTTAAAATCTTGTAGAAGTGAATGTTGAAATTGAAAATAAATTACATTATAAAAAAAGAAAAGAAAAACTGGGACAAGATTTTAATCACTTAACAAATGTACTTGTGAACATTGACTTCCAGTCTATAATTGGCAAGTGGACAAAGAATGTGAATAGAAAATTTTCAAAAGTGGAAACGCTATAGTTAACAATCACTTGAAAAAAATGCTCAACTTCTCTGATAATAAGAAGATACACATTTAAACAATTCTGAAGGACTGCTCCATACTCATTGAAAGGGCAAAAATACTTAACATAAATGATACTCAGGACTGATGGGATCATGGGGAAACATGAACATTCATTAATTGCTTTAGAATATTTTTGGAGAACAACCTTGCATCATTCAATAAAAATTGCAGAAATAATTATGCTGTTTGACCCACGAATTCTACTGTTGTAAATATTCCCTGAAAGTGCTCTCAAAAAGACTAAGATTTTCATAGTAGCATTATATAAATACATATACATGTGTGTGTGTAAACATACTTACATATGTATGTATACATATATAATGCCAAAAATTGAAAGCAACTTACATGTCCAACGTAATGAAATACAATAACAAAAGTTTGCACTAACAGGTAGGAGGGATACAAATGCACCACTAGTAGAGGTTTACATGTATACTTTGTGGGTATCCTGGGTAATGTTCTTCCTTCATTTTTAAAGAGAACCAGTGACATCATGGGTAATGTCTTGTACATGAATTGGATTTATGTGAGGCAGAGTTGTACAAAGTTGTCAATCTTCCTCAGTCTTCCAAAATCATAGAAGTCTAGTGGTAGGACAAAAGTCAAGAGATTGGTGATAGGTCTGGATGCAGTGGATGGTCTTGGAGTCTTTCATGTCTGACCAAGCTCTAAGCATTCTGCAGTGCCTTCCTTAGCCATCTTCATGACCACTGGAATAAACTGTTCTCATCTTCCCATTATGCTGGGGAAGTCTTCAAATGCTAGGAGTAGATACCTCTGAAACTCACTTATGAGTTTGAGATCTGTCAGTTATCCTCAACCTGGTTTTACTAAGGTATGGCCACTGTGCACACAATAGCTTCTTAGAGTCACAGAAAGTTGGGTGAGAGGTTGTAATGGTAATTTAAATGGGAAGATCTTTCCCTTTCATTAACAGGCCTATGTAACCTGCCTGGGTCACATGGAAGCCTGAGTCACATGAGTATGAGTTACATGAAGATAACTGTGGTGGGAGGAGTTTGCTGAATGTGGGGAACAAGAAGAAGCAGAGCTAGAGCAGAGTTGAGAGGAAATTGATCAGAGAGCAGTCAGAGCTAGGAAGGATGAAGGCAAACAGGCAGCTGGCTAACATGAGTGAAAGAACTTGTTTGTGATTTGTTTAATGGAGCTGGTTTGTGGGAAGCCTATCAGGAGGAAATCTTGGGGATGATATTATTCTCTGTATTGTTCTTGTGTATAGATTTTTGCTACTATGATGGATTTGACTTTCTGGTGTATGAATAAATGTTTTGGTTCTGTCTTCCACGTGGAGAGTCTGTTGTATTTCACAATTCAGAATTGCACTGGGATATTCATGACCACCATTGGTGCTGTGAATATTGCACTGGTGCTATAGAAGGAGAAACCAAAGGTGGATGAGCAGCCCTGAAAAGGGCTCAGCAAGCCCTTACACCAGAGGTGCTGGCCTTCCCTGAGCACCCCTTACATCCCATATCCCAGGTAACAGTACTGCAATAATTTCAATAGTCCATACCAGTTCATGTTCTACCTTCTTTAAGTTTATAGACAGACTGGGTATCACTTTATCATTGCCTCCAGTAATAGTTTATACTTTTGCCCATCAACTCATGTGCTATTCCAATAACCAGTTTGAAAGTCATAGAAAGATCCTTTTGAAGAAAAAGATTTCCTCTAAGGATATGCGCAGGCAGCCCAATCTTGTAAAGCCACTAGTTTCAAAAGGCCCAGTAAGAAATAAATCCTTACTGGTACTAAATGAATTTTGAGTTCCAAATTTACTCCTCATCTCTTCCTTCCCCCCCCCCCCAAATACCTTGCATTCTGATTGCCCTTGTGCCTTCCCTACTAAGACCCTTCCCTTTACTTATCCCCATCTTCTCTCTTGTCCTGTAGGGCAAGATAAATTTCTATACCCCTTTACCTGCATTTCTTATTTCCAAGTTGTATGCAAAAACAATACTCAACAGTTGTTTCTAAAACTTTGAGTTCTAACTTCTCTTCCTTCCTCCCTTCCCACCCATCCCCACTGAGAAGGCAAGCAATTCAATATAGGCTATATATGTGTAGTTTTGCAAATGACTTCCATAATAGTCATGTTGTGTAAGACCAACTACATTTCCCTCTGTCCTATTCTGCCCCTCATTTCTTCTATTCTCTCTTTTGATCTTGTTCCTCCCCAAGACTGTTTACTTCCAATTGCTCCCCCCTCCCATTTACCCTCCCTTCCATCACTGTACCCCCACTCTGCTTATCCCCTTCTCCTCTACTTTCCTATAGTGTTAGGTAGATTTTCTTACCAAATTGAGTGTGCATGTTATTCCTTCCTTGAGTCAAATGTGATAAGAGTAAGCTTCACTTTTCCCCTCTCACCTCCCCCCTTTCCCCCTCTATTGGAAAAGCTTTTTCTTGCTTCTTCTATGAGAGATAATTTGCCCCATTACATTTCTCCCTTTCTCCTCTCAATATATTCCTCTCTCACTCCTTAATTTTGTTTTTTTGATATGATCCCTTCCTATTCAACTCAGACTGTGCTCTCTGTCTGTGTGTGTGTGTGTGTGTGTGTGTGTGTGTGTGTGTGTATGTGTGTGTAATCCGACAAACAACACAGATACTGAGAAAAGTTTCAAGAGTTACAAATATTATCTTTTCATGTAGGAATGTAAACAGTTCAACTTTAGTAAATTCCTTGTGATTCTCTTTCCTGTTTACCTTTTCTTGCTTCTCTTGATTCTTGTGTTTGAAAGTCAAATTTTCTTATCTGTTAGGGACCCTGGGAGTCTGGGCCTAATCTCTAGGGCTTACAGGCTTATCTGACCAGCAGAGGCCTGTAGGCCCTGGTGGAGTTTAGCTGTAAGCAATGATTGAGGTGGAAGGCAAGATAGTAAGAACTCCATCTATTCAAGCAGTGAGCAGTGCTTTTATCTCTTTTCTGACACCAGTGCACTAAGTGAGCCTATCAGCTAGTAGTTTGCCCTTATAAGGAAGTAATTTACCTTAAGCCAGGACTGCCCAGGGTGGACACGTAGACCTATGAAAGAAAAACATTTTGGGCTTCTTTGTTCTCAGAAAAGTCCAGGAAAATAGCCTTGAGCAAAACAGGGGCAGAACCCTTCCTCCCAGTGCCATCTTGTTCATGCCTTACCCGTCTCCCCTCAGTTTACCTGAGTTGTGACCAGTGAATGCCGTCCAAGAGGCTGAGGGTTGGCAATTCCCCTTACACTTATCAGTTCTGGTCTTTTCATCAAGAATGCTTGAAAGTCCTCTATTTCATTGAATGACCATTCTTTCCCCTGAGGTATTACACTCAGTTTTGCTGGGTAGGTGATTCTTGGTTTTAGTCCTAGTTCCTTTGACTTCTGGAATATCATATTCCACACCCTTTTATCCCTTAATGTAGAAGCTGCTAGATCTTGTGTTATCCTGATTGTATTTCCACAATACTGGAATTGTTTCTTTCTAGCTGCTTGCAATATTTTCTCCTTGACCTGGTAACTCTGGAATTTGGCTACAATATTCCTAGGAGTTTCTTTTTTGGATCTCTTTCAGTAGGTGATTGGTGAATTCTTTCAATATTTATTTTGCCCTCTGGTTCTAGAATATCAGGGGCTACCTGATAATACCCAATATTTCCTTGATAATTTCATGAAATATGAAGTCTAGGCTCTTTTTTTAATCATGGCTTTCAGGTAGACCCATAATTTTTTAATTGTCTTTCCTGGATCTATTTTCCAGGTCAGTTGTTTTTCCAGTGAGATATTTCACATTGTTTTCCATTTTTTCATTCTTTTGGTTTTGTTTTGTCATTTCTTGGTTTCTTGTAAAGTCATTAGCTTCCATCTGTTGCATTCTAATTTTGAAAGAACTATTTTCTTCAGTGAGCTTTTGAACCTCCTTTTCCATTTGGCTAATTCTGCTTTTTAAAAAATTCTTCTCTTCATTGGCTTTTTGGACCTCTTTTGCCAATTGAGTTAGCCTATTTTTAAAGGGTTTATTTTCTTCATAATTTTTTGGGGTCTCCTTTAGCTAGCTGTTGACTTGCTTTTCATGATTTTCTTATATCTCTCTCATTTCTCTTCCCAATTTTTTTTCCACCTCTCTTACTTGATGTTCAAAGTCGTTTTTGAGCTCTTCCATCGCCTAGGACCATTGCATATTTATTTTTGAGGTTTTGGATACAGAAGCCTTGACTTTTATGTCTTTCCCTGTTGGTAAATATTGTTCTTCCCCATCTAAAAGGATGAGAGAGAATATTTGTTCATCAAGAAAGTAGCCTTCTACAATCTTATTTTTTTTTCCCCTTTTTTGGGCATTTTCCCAACCAGTTACTTGACTTCTGGGTCCTCTGTCAAGGGTGGGGTATACTCTGGGTACCTGTAAGTTCTCAGTTCCTCCAAGGTGGTACAACAAGGGAGAGGAGTTTACTCTCTGGCTGGGCTCGAGCCTGAGGTTCATATAAGCTGCTTATTTCCCCCAGGGGCTTTATTCTGAGCGCTCTAACAATGGACAATGGAACAATGGACCCCAGCTACTGAATACCTGTTGCAGCCACCAGAAATCGTTGCTTCCCACTGCTGCTGCCATCTCTGTCACCCACCTCAGACCAGGGCTGGGGGAGGACCCTGTTCCCTTCCCGCTCTGGTTGAAAAAGCCCTCTCACTGACCTTTGACTCCTGTGGGTTGAGGGATCTGTGAACCTCTGCTGCTTCTGGAGATTTCACCCAGAGGCCTGCTCTGGTCCTGCTCCTCCCAGAGCTACATGGCCAAGGCTGGGCTGGGTTCCACTCTGTGTCCAGGTGTGACCAACCTTTCCCATCAGCCTTCCAGGTCTCCCTGGGCTGGAAATCTCCTCCACTTTGTCTTTATGTGGCTTCTGCTGCTCTAGAATTTGTTGAGAGTCTTTCTTTACAGGTATTTTATGGGTTGCAGGGGAAGAGCTAGAGTATGTGCGTCTTTCTACTCTGCCATATTGGCACCGCCCTCCAGAAATTCTTAATCTGAGGTTCAAAGACTCTGATTTCAGGGGGTCTATAAATTATATCCAAACTTTATTTTAAAAATATTTTGATAATTATTTTTCAATATTAATTTCCTTTGTAATCATGTATATTTTATTGTATGTATTTAAAGAAAATAATTTGAGGCATCCATAAATTTCACCAGACTGCTAAAGGGGTCCCTAACACACAAAAAAATCAAGAATCTCGGATTTAGGGATTATAAAAAATTAAGGCTTGGGATTATTAAAATGTTTGTATTGACTTCACCCCTCGACTGGAAAACTTCTTTGCTCAGTTTTGAACCACTTTATCTGTATTATGAGGCAGAGTTGCAGAGTGGACAGAAGGTTGATCTTGGAAGCAGGAAGAGATTGTGATGGGTGTGGGACTCTGTTTATGCCTCACTTTTGACCCCTCTGCCTGTGACTCTGAGCAAGTGATTTAACCTCAGTACTTTAGGCAATTCTAAGACTCTAAATTACAGAAATGAGCAAATCTACATTGATAGGAGGTAGTCTTGTCATCTGGGAGTTCCCTATGCCAAAAAAAATCAGAAGACCAGTCCCTATCTTTATATTAATATTATATAAGCAATCGTCATCTTTTGAGGGCACACAGTTTATTAAACAGAAAAATTTCAAAGAAAGTATAAAATGCTATATTCTTATGAGTATTTAGCCAAGCATTTCTCAAAATAACCTCCCTGACATACAGATCTTAGACAAGGGAATAGGAGTGGCAGGAATCCAGGGTCTGACAAAGAAATGGGTGAATTCTGGGGAGTCAGAACAGTCTATGATCCTTGTCATAAATTCTTGAGGTTTTTGGAAGTTTCTCTGGTTCTCCAACTGGTCCAGACTTGGCTAAGCCTTTGACTGCTCTGGCTCCTGATTTAACTGAGATATCCTCAACTTCTGGGACTACCACCACCATCATGACCACTTCATCCTGTCAAAAAGAACAAAATCTAACAATTTCTCTTTCTCCGCTCCCCTCTGCACCATAGCAACAGCTGGTAACTGCCTTCATGGTGAAGGGGAAAAAAATCTGAATCTCAAGGCTAAGAAGAGGAAAGAGAAAAGCATCCAATCCTGAATTTCCATGTCTTGGCTTCATCATGTCTTTGTCTTCCCAACTGGCTTGACTCAGAGTAATCATGGACTCTCCTCATCCTGGAAAGTGGAAAAAATAACAAAAATCAGATACTGGACTCCTAATAGGAGAGGGAGAAGGGTGATTATCCTTATCCTTATCACCATTTGTTCTCTTTACATTATCACCAAGATCTCCCAGACCTGGGTAGGGCGGGGAGCAATAATCTAAATGGACCAGAGGAAAACAGCGGGCTTGAGTTATACAAAGAACTCTGGAAAGACTTTCATGAAATTATACAAAGCATAACGGAACAAAACCAAAAAGAACAGAACCAGAAGACAGTACAGTAAACACTAACTAGAATCATATAAGAAACTATCCACCAGGGGGAGAGTGTGAGCTGCTTAAGACCTTGCAAATTGCTAGGCGGCTGTGGTAGAATCACTATGGTAACAATGCATCTGTAGTTACCCTCACACTATAAGATACTTATACTGAATTCTGCCTCTCTTTCCCCTAGAGGTTATGCTTTCAAAATGTAGGTAGCAAAACTGATGTCTAAGCCTCTCAGATTGAAGTGATAATGGTTTATTATTTTTTTTCCCACAGCACATTGCTTCTGACTCAATTAATTTTTTATATATTTGTCTTGGGTAGTTTAGCAAGGTTTGTAGAAAACAGCAGTGGTTCTTGCTCTTTGCCTCTGTGGTTCCAGCTCTAACACAGTCTTATTTTCATCTCTAAAAGGGGAAACATTTCTTTTTCTCCTCATAACCATCTTCACATTAATAGTTCAAACACTTTGAATCTTTTTAGTGGCAAACAATCTTATCACAGGGTTCATGAAAATACAGAAAGTAAACATTTGATAAATGAACAAGGGTCATTCACCAATGCCACCACCTCTAATCTTTACCATACATCCACCTTAAATAAGTTAGCAAGGTCAAAATAAGAGTAGGGAAAGAAAGAAGATGAATGGCATGCATAGACATTTAGCTTTTCCCTGGAGAAGAAGAAAAGGAGGGAGAGAGTGTTCTATTTTCTTCTTTCCAGATCATCCTGGTCATCAATCAGATTAAGTCCAGCCCACGATTCACAGTCAGAATATTTCCATCATCCCTTGACTCATATTATCACCCTGCTCAAGATATCCTGATCTGTAACAGCCCTTATCATTCATCCTAGCAGCCACTTTTACAGTAGCTTTCCCAATCCCCTCCTCCTTCCCCCCACAAGTTAGGCCTCATTCAGCACCAGGAGTAGAATGTGGAACCCAGAATATCTGGTTAAATAGGTTGGGTGATTTATTTGGTTCATGGGGTCTAATCCCCCAAACTCATTGCCCTATGTGGGTGAGACTAGAAAAAATGAATGAGAATAAATTAATAAAAATGAATTGTGATAGAGACTTAGAGAGAATGATTGAAAAGTTGCTACATTTTATGTTAACAGTTAACTTGGTATCACTAATAGAACTCTAGATCTATAGTCAGGAACACCTGAGTTCAAATCAAGTCTCTAACATATAATGGTTAGTTGGTTGTTGTCCTTTGTCTTCAAAGAAGAC
The DNA here is from genome assembly GCA_028658325.1 of Potorous gilbertii. Classification (NCBI taxonomy): domain Eukaryota; kingdom Metazoa; phylum Chordata; class Mammalia; order Diprotodontia; family Potoroidae; genus Potorous; species Potorous gilbertii. Next base: position 67,874,825 of record CM053773.1, read on the forward strand.
CAAAATGAAATCACCATTGTAAAGTGAAATGTCAGTGTGTCCAACTATGGCTGATCAGACCAATATGACCTTGGAATGCTCTACCACAGATTGGGCACAGATAGTCCATGTGAACCTTTGGGGTGGATATCCCAAATTTGCACATCCTGCATTTACTTTGTGCTATCTTAATTCTGCTTTGCTCAAAGACCACAACACCTTTTCTTATGTGGGCACACCATGCTGAGTGGTCATGTGCCAGTGTCTCCCATGTTGCACAGTCAAATCCAAAGTTCTTGAGAGTGTCCTTGTATCGTTTCTTCTGGCCACCATGTAAGCCTGCCCCATGCAAGTTCTCCATAAAATAGTCCTTTTGGCAAGCATACATTTGACATTCAAACAACATGGCCAGCCCATCAGAGTTGCACTCTCTGAAGCATAGTTTGAATACTTGGCAGTTTGGCTGGAGTAAGGACTTCAGTGTCTGGTATCTTATCCTGCCAGATGATCCTCAGAATCTTCCTAAGACAGTTCAAATGGAAACGATTCAGTTTCCTTGCATGGAGCTGGTAGACTGTCCATGTTTCACAGGCATACAACGATGAGGTCAGCACAATGGCTCTGTAGATCTTCAGTTTGGTAGTCAATCTAACATCTCTTCTCTCCCAAACCTTTCTTCAGAGCCTCCCAAACACTGAGCTAGCTCTGGCAATGCATGCATCAGCCTCATTGTCAATGTGTACATCCCTAGGAAGTACACTACCAAGGTAATTGAACTTATCCACAGCATTCAAAACTTCTCCATTTGTTGTAATTGATGGTTCCACTTATGGATAGTGTGGTGGTGGCTGATGGAGCACCTGTGTTTTTTTGGTGTTAATTATTAGGTCAAAATTAGCACAAGCAGCAGAGAATTGATCCATACTTTGTTGCATCTCAGTTTCAGAGGCTTCAGTGAGTGCACAATCATCTGCAAACAGAATATCATGCACCAACACTCCCTCCACTTTGATCTTGGCTTGTAGCCTTTTCAAGTTGAAGAATTTGACTTTGATGCTATCTGTGTTCATCCTCATTGAAAGCATTTATCAACATGGCTGAAAATATCATGCTAAAAAGCATGGGAGCAAACACACAGCCCTGTTTCACTCCATTGGTGACTGGGAAGGCACAAGAGCTTTGTTCATTATCCAGAATCCAGGCAAACATGCCATCATGAAATTGATGTACAGTATTGATGAACTTCTCTGGGGAACCAAATTTTGACATAATTTTCCAATAGTGTCAAACACGACTAACAGTGTCAAAGGCCTTGGTCAGATCTACAAACATTGTGCACAGACCTCTGTTCGGCTCCTGGCATTTCTCCTGGAGTTGTCAGGCAGTAAACACCCTATCATCTGTTCTTCAACCCTTTCTGAAGTCAAACTGGCTCTCAGGTAGATGACCATCTTCCAGGTGAAGGATCAGCCTTAAGGAGGACTCTAGCAAGAATTTTGCCAGCAACGACTAAGAGAGAGATCCCCCTGTGATTGTCACAGGACAACCTATTCCCTTTACCCTTCTAGAGATGGACAAAGAGCTGACCCCAAGGCAAAATGACTACCAGAAGAATTAATGGCAACAAATTAGAGCTCTTCTCTGAGCATGAACAGTTTGCTGCTGACTTGGAGGGAAAGCTGAGCCAACACACAGTTGGCAACAGTGGAACAGAAAAGGAGTGGGCAGCGTTCAGAGATCTGGTTTACAGCACTGCATTTGCTCATCTGGGTCAGAATACTTGCAAACACCAAGACTGGTTTAATGAAAATGATGGAAAAATTCAGAAGCTGCTAAATGAAAAATGAGAACTCCACGAAATTTATCAGAAGACTAGCTCAACCACCTCTAAGAAGGCAGCATTTATTTCATCAAAAGCAAAGTACAAGCAAAGCTTAGAGAGATACAGGATTCCTGGCTCAGTAAGAAGGCAGATGAAATTCAGTTTTATGCTGACAGTGACCATCCAAAGTACTTTTATGATTCCCTGAAAGCTATTTGTGGACCAAAAACCTATGCTGCGACACAGCTACTCAGTGTTGATGGAGCCACATTGATTAGTGATAAGAACATGATCCTAGAGAGATAGGCTGAACCCTTCCATGGTGTTCTCAACAGACCATCATCAATCAATGCTGAGGCCATGGACCATTTAATTTAGGTTGAAGTCAATCCCTCTTTAGCTGAATTTCCAACCGAAGAAGAGGTTTTGAGGGTCATTAGGCTCCTTTCATGTGGCAAAGCACCTGGTGCTGATTTTATCCCAGCTGAGATTTACAAGGTAGGGGAACCATTGCTCATGTGAAAGCTGACTGAAATTTTCCAGGTTATATGGCAAGAGGAGGTCATCCCCCAGGAGTTCAAAGATGCTTCCAACATATAATGACCATGTGATAAATAGGAAAATCACTTAAATTCTTTGAATCCTAGTTTCTTTATAAGAATAATGACATCCGTATCTACTTCATAAGGATGCTAGGGGATCAAGTGATACACTCTCAATCAACCAACAAGTGCCTAGCATGTATCACACAAGAGCACTTCTGTAAAGGGAGGCTAGGAAAAAGCCTCTACAGAAGATGGAACTTGAGCTCAGTTTTGAAGGAAGGCAGGGAAACCAAGAACTCAAGGTGAGAGTAGTAGAACACCCCAGGCATTGGCAACAGTCAATGCAAAGATGCAAGGATAGGAGATGGAATATTGTGTTTGAGAAGATGCAAGTAGGCTAATGTAAATGCATAACAGAATTCATGGAGAACAGGAAATGTTGTTGCTTGTCCTTTGTTCTTGAAGAGAATCAGTGATATCACAAGGGTGATATCTTGACTTGTGAATGAATAGGGTTTGAGTGAGGCAGAAATGTGCAAAGTTTCAAAGAATACCATCAGACGCATTCTGTCTTCCAGAGTTATCAGAGCTCAGCGACAAGACAAACGTCAAGATTACAGGTGATGGCCCAAAATGCAGTGGGTAACTTTGACCTTTCTAAATTAAAGCCTTTCCCAGGTCTCAGGTTGTCTGAGGCCATGCCCATTCAATGACTAAGGACTAGGAAGAATTGAGACAAAAGATGGACCAATTTACAATTACAAAGATATCAATGTGGGAGGGGAAAACCCTCAGAGTTTCTGCCCCCTCCCCAAGAGGAAACAATTGCTGTTTATACTCTTCTAAGTCATCAAACCTAGACAATGAGCCACAGAGACTAGGGGTGGGGCTATTATTGGACATTCAATAAAAGCCAGAATGATTTGGGTTTAAAGGGTAGCCAAGTAGGCTCATTTAAAACACAATGGGTTTTTTAAAGCCTGTTTTTTCAGAGCTATATTTCAAGAAATCAAAAATGAAAGCTGCCCAGGGCAAAAAGAAAGTTGTCCCAGTTTTTTGAAAAAAAATAGTAACAATAAGAGGAAGAAGAAAAAGAATAAAAGGGATGAGGAAAAGAAGAAAAAATAGCATTTCCTAACTTTTGTTTGAATTGGCAGGTTTGTTCTCCAGAGAGCAACTTTCAAATGACATGGTAAAAACAATTAGTAGAAAACCTTCTCCTAAGAACTTGATTTAATCCTTCTCCCAAATTATAGTATCCATGAGAGGAATAAGCTTAAACTTAGATCAAGGATCTAAGGGGAACCTGCACCCTCTAGGCCACATGTGGCCCCCTAAGTCCTCAGGTAGCAACCCTTTGACTGGATCCAAACTTCACAGAACAAATCCATTTAATAAAAGGATTTTTTTCTGTAAAACTTGGATTTAGTCAAAATCCCATACCCGAGGACCTAGAAGGCTATATGCAGCCTCTAGACTGCAGGTTCCCCATCCCTGACTTACACCGTAATATGAGTCAGGTACATGTTTAAGAAAGATGTGACAAGGTTTAACACATAACACCTCCGCTGAGAGTCCTTCTCTCTTGCGTAGAGATCTCATGCAAATCTGTGTTATTGTTGTTGAGTCTTCATTTGTATAGAGGACCAATGACAGAAAATGTAAGAAGAATGGAAAGATAAGAAGAAAACAGATTAGGAGTTTTAATGCCAAAAAGAGGATTTTATATTTGATTCTAGAAGTAATAAATAGCCACTGGACCTCACTGAGAAGATTACATGGTCAGACCTACACTTTAGAAAATTCATCTTGCCATTGACCCAGCAATATCACTTTTAGGTTTTAATCCCAAAGATATTATAAAAATGGGAAGAGGACCCATTTGTACAAAAATCTCTTGATGGGAGTGGTCAGCAGCCTGAGGAATGGGGTTCTGATAAGATCAAGGGTGGGGAGTGCTACAGAGAGCTGGGCACACGGATAAGGAAAAGCCCATGGCTTCTGGAGACTATTGGATCAAATGGGAAGATTCAAGGAGAATTCAAGGAGGTTCCCACAGTCTGAACCCCATCAAATGGATGCTGAGTGAAGTGAGCAAAACCAGAAGAACATTGTACATAGTAACAGCATCATTGTGGAATGACTAACTTTCATAATAAACTTGGCTCTTCTCAACAATGCAAAGATTTAAGACAACTCCAAAAGACTAATGATGGAAAATGCTTTCTGCATCCAGAGAAAAAATTATCAAGTCTGAACGTAGATCAAAGCACACTATTTGATCTCTTTCTTTTCTTTTGCTGTTTTGTTTTATTTCTTCTTTCTCGTTCCTCCCATTTGTTCGAATGCTTCTTTACAACATGACTAATATGAAAATATATTTAATATGAATGTATATATATAGCCTATATGAGATTGCAAGCTCTCTTGGGGATGAGGGAAGGGAGAGAGGAGGAGAAAATTGAAAACTCAAAAGCTTATGGAAATGAATGTCAAAAACTAAAACTAAATTAATTTAAAAATAAAAAAAAAAAAGAATTGTCAAAGGAAAGGGAAAGAAAATCAGCATTATACAAATTTAGACCAAAATTGTAAAAAAAATTAAGAAAAAGAAAAATCATTTTGGAATCTAAATGAAAGATGTATTAGAAGTGGATAAGACTTGGCATAGAGTACCATTTAGGAAGCTATTACCATAACCCAGATGGAAAATGATGAGGACCTGGACTAGTGTAGTGGCTATCTGAATGGGGAGAACAGGGTTTATTTGAGAGATTTGAAGGCAGAAATACAAGATTTGACAGCACATTGGATAAGTTGGGTCAGCACAAGTGAAGAATCAAGGATGACACCAAGGTTAAAAGCCTGACTGATTGAGAGGATGATGGTAGCCTCATTGATATTAGGTTAAGTATGGAAGAATGGGAGAATTTGGAGTGAAGTTAATTAGTTCACTCTTGGACATATTGTATCTGAGATATTTATTGGACATGTCTAAGAGGCAGTCAATCATAAGAGACTCTAGCATTGGAGAAAGTCTAGTGCTAGGTATAAAGATCTGGGAATCATCTTCATAGAGATAAATTATTAAATATATAGGAGCTAATGAGATCACCAAAAAGATAGTATAGCAAGAAAAAAAAAAACCCAAAACAAAACAATGAAGAGGAGCCCAGACAGAGTTTTGAGAAACAATCACAGTTAATGACTATTTGCATATAGAACAAGCAAAGAAAATTAAGATAGCAAAGGTAGATAGACAGGAGAACCAGTGTCATGAAAATGTAAAGAAGAGACAGTATCCAGTAGAAAAAGGCAATCAATAGTTTCCAATGCTACAGAGAAGCCAAAAAGACTCAAGATTGAGAAAAGGCTATGAGATTTGGCTGTTAATAGATTGTTACAGAAACAAATAAACAAAACAACTAGGCTACCAGTCACAGGCATAATAACCAAAAGATATTTTGTTTAAAAAGGGAAATCGGATTGCTCTGAGCATTGCCTTAATTATATATATCATAGTTTCACATTTTTATAGGTTTAAAGAGAGAAGATCAAGGAATAATTGGAAAATGTCAAGCATATCAGAAAATAAAAAAATGTTATAATATTCTTGACTTTTTTCAGCTATGTATTGAAATAGCCAGTTGATCTCTACTGCCTCAGTTTTTGTGCTTGTGTTTTTTCATCCTCACATTACCAATTTTTAATAAGATAAAAGTTCTTTAAATCAATAAACTGTTCACATTCAAATGAGGCATCACCTTACATCCTTTATATTATCATGCTAAGTGCTTTTGATACATATTATCTCATTTGATCCTCCCAACTATCCTCCCATGTAGGAATAATAATTATTTCCATTTTACAGTTTCACAGTCAAGGAAATTGATACAAACAGAGATAAGTGACTTGCCCAGTCAAATAGCTAGTAAATGTCTAAGTCTGAATTTGAACTCAGGCCCAGCGTTCTATCCATTCCACCACCAGCAGCCTCTAAGAAGGCCCATCTCCACATTACTTGTTGACTCTTTTTTTTAATTCAAAAGTATTTTTTCTGTCTCTTTCAGCACTAAACTGCTTCATATGAAAGGTGGTACCTTAAAGGGATGACCGCAAAGAAAACAAACCCCTACATTGATCATGTAACAAAAATACATCTCACTCTAAACTTTAAAAACTATCACTTCTCTGTCAAGAGGTAGATAAAGGCCTCACCATCTTTCCTTTGGTCATGACATTCATCAGAGTTCTTAAGTTTTTCAAAGTTTTGTTTTCTTTACAATGTTGTTATTGTGTAAATCGTTCTCTGGGTTCTACTCCCTTCATTCTGCATCAATTTATAAAAATATTCCCAGGTTTCTCTGAAACTATCACTTCTATATTTCTTGTGGTACAAGAAATCATATTTATATACCTAATAACTTGTTCAACCATTCAATTTATCAGCATTCCTTTATTTTCCAATTCTTTGCTATAATAAAAAGAACTACCATAAATATTCTTGTATATATGGATACTTGGATACTTTTCCTCTTTCTTTTGGGGATCTATGACTGGGTCAAAGAATATGCACATTTTAATGACTTTGGGGTATAGTTTCAAATTGCTTTCTAGAATGGCTAGGTTGGTTCATGGCTCTAGCAACAATGCATTAATGTATTTTTCCCTCCACAGCCTTTCCGACAATTGTCTGTGAGGGGTTGGGTATGGAGGGGAACAGTACTTTTAATAAAAATAAATGTATGGGAATTTTGGAAATAGTTAAACACTGAGCTCCATCTTTCCTCAACTCTAATCTTTTCATCAGGAAGGTCTGAAAGTCCTCTATTCCACTCAAAGTTCATTCTTTCTTCCCCCTTCCATGGGATTAAATTCATTTCTGCAGGATAAGTTATTCTTTGTTATACTCTTGGTGTATTCTTTGCCTTTAAATAGAAGCCTTTAGTAGGTCTGCTGTTAATAGGGTAGGAGATTAGATAACTTTTTAAGTCATTATTGTATTTACATATTATATTTATAGCATCAAATATGACATATGAATATATAACTAGCATAAATATTTTATCTTGTCTGTGCAATTTCGTTCCATACATTATTTGTTTTCCAATACTGATGGAGTTCCAAGTTCTCCCCTAAAGCCTAGACCAAGGGTTCTTAATCTTTTGCATGTAGGTCATGGACTGCTTGTGGCAGTCTGGTGGAACCTATAGACTCTTTTTCAGAATATTTTTAAATACATAAATAAGATTACAAAGTAAACCAAAGGTTAGTGAAAATAAATATTTAATATTTTTCCCTTCCAAGTTCAGGGATCCCTGGAAGTCTATCCATGGACTTCTGATAAAAAACTCCTGGTATATGCTTTAGACTTTTCAGTCCCTAAGTAGTCTCTTGGATTGGTTATGTTTGTAATTTGGGTTTTCCACAGCTCCTTAGAATTCTAAATAAGTCATTTTGTGGACTCTATACAATTCCTATATTATTTCTTTAAAAACTCATACAAACTGATGTAGTAAATGAGTAGAACAATTTATAAGACAACAAAAAAAAAACCCGAAGGAAAACAACTTTAAAAGAGAGGTGAAGAAACTGAATTCAGTGACTGAGCCAGGGACACAGATACGTTAGCAAGTGTTGGAGGCTGGATCTGAAATAGGAAAGATAAGTCTTGTGGACTCCCGGGTCAGTATGCGATCCTCCCATTGTGGTTCTAGAGGTGGTCATGCTTACATACAGCATTACAGCGGAGTCTTTCTCCTGAAGCAGTGAGATAGGAGGACAGGGTCTAGATCTCCAGTTTCATTGGGGGAGGAGAGAAAATTCCAGGATGAGGAAGTTCCCTCTACCATCGTAGGTGGGCACATCTGCAATTTAGTCTTCCAGAGCTGTGTAGAGATTAAATAATCTGCCCAATGTCAGTCACATGGCCAATATATGACGGAGATGGGTCACTGGGATAGCCAAGAACATCACTAACGTTAACCAGACTTGTAAAAGAAGTTGTACTGAGGAAAACAGAAAAGCGCAGAAAGGGCAACGCTGAGCCGTGTTGTTACTGCCTTAATTTTTTGTGTATATATTTGTTCCTTGAAAAAAAAAGCACAATCAGAACTTCAGTTTATCCAAACGACTTCCTTGTTCTTTGTATACGAAAAGGTTTGTTTTTATTGACCGTTTTTAAGTTCATTACGAAAAAGAAACTTTTAACAAGACAGACTCCAGTCCTTTCTAGCACCTTTCTCGCCGAGTTGGGGCGGGGGAAGGGAGGAGGGCAGCTGCAGCAGACGAGATGCCCGCACCAGACTTTTGGTGGCTAGAGCGCCCCAGGATGGCACTGTCAGGAAGTGCTCTTTCTCCCACTTAGGAGGTGGGGGCTGGGCGCGCATGCGCATTTCCTCGGGCTGCGCGCCTCTCGGGACGCCCAGTGTATGGAGGGCCCGCGTGCGCCTGGGACGGCCTTCGGAATCTGGGGCCCAGGGCAGGGGCCGAATAGGCGGTAACCCCGCCGAGGCGGCCGCGATGTTCGTAGCGCGCAGCATCGCGGCGGATCACAAAGACCTAATCCATGATGTGTCCTTTGACTTCCACGGGCGGCGGATGGCAACTTGCTCCAGTGACCAGAGTGTGAAGGTGAGGGAGAGAGGCCTGTGGGAAAAGATTGGGCAGAGAGAAATGAGTTCCGGCTGTGGGCTGCGGCGGCGGCTGAGGCCTGGGGCCAGAACCTCGCTCGCAGCGCCTGCGTGCCCGTTCGCGGGCCTCAGTCCGACGGACTCTGCGCGGCTTCTCGAGCTACCTCCCGGCGCAGCCCCACCGCGGGAGCTCAGGGCGCGTGCGCAGAAGCCACGGCATGGGGGCGGGGAAGGAGAGCTCGGGGGAACATTGTTGCTCTGGCTTCCGGAAGCCAGATCTGCAGGACTGAGGTCACCTGCGAACCCTTAACCGGGGTGGGCTCTGCTCTGGGACTACATGGAGCATCTGCAGCTCCTCCCGTACTGGATGCGGGCTGGGAGTTTCTCTCCTTTCAAGGTAGAAAAGCCTTCTCGGGCCACGGCTTTTGCAGCCTGGGAGGCTTTCTTTCAGAAAGGGGAGCTGCTCCCTGAACCAAGGAAACGCAAGGGTACTTTATTTTAAAAGCATTTTATTGTGGACTTAATGTTCATCAAACAAAAAAACCATTTCAGTATTCAAAGAACGAGAACTAGGACTGTGTGCGAAACAAGTTACACAACGATATTAATACCTATAGTAGCATTGGCCACATTTATTGATTATTGATTATTGGGGTTAGGAGGGACCACATCTACTACCTTTTCCCATCCAGTTCAGGAAATTCGTCAAACTTGTCTATTTAGGTTTCATATATGTATAACGTAGGCTTCCATTACTAAAGACTGATTGGGGGAAACTAAGGGAAAAGATTTGAATAGTTAGATATTCATCTTTGTTATGAAACTTTTACTCAATTTGTATCTTGTTAATATCGTTTTAATGCTGAAAAAAATATGTAAATAAGTTTATGCCGATGAACTTATGATTCCTAGGCTCCTTTTAAAATCCAGTTCTTTGATGTGAAGACATTTATTACTTAAATATGATTTGAAATGTGTCCTAGAGATCTTCTAATTTTATGAGCTTGACTACTGCAGAATTTTACATGTTGCCGGTATAAAGTTAATGTGATAAAATTGTGTTGAATCCTTACATATATTTAAAGTCTCAGAACTCACCAGATGTAGGACTGAAGATAGTAATATTTACATCCAGGTGAAGGACACATGAGCATAGTTGATTTTTTTCTTAACCTGTACTGTCTTTTCCAATTCTAATTTTTTCTACATAATTTAGTTTTCTATGGTATCCATAATGGAGGATTATCTAGATTTTTCTTATTCTAAGAAATTTCTCAGTTATTTGTTTATATTATTGTATTTGTGGTTCAGTCATTTTCAGTTATGTCTGACCCTGTGACCCCATTTGAAGTTTTCTTGGCAGAGTTATTGGAGAGGTTTTGTTTCCTTTTCCATTTTACAGATGAGGAAACTGAGGTAAACACGGTTTATTGACTGGGTCACACAGTATCTTAGGTCGGATTTGAACTCAGGGAGAAGAGTGTTCCTCTTTTTACAGATGAGGAAACTGAGGTAAACACAGTTTATTGACGGGGTCACACAGTATCTTAGGTCAAATTTGAACTCAGGGAGAAGAGTGTTCCTGACTTCAGGCCCAGCACTCTATCCACTGTGGCACCTAGCTACCCATACTATTTTTCTATTTTAAAAATAAACTTTTTTTTACATGCATTTGTAATTTCTCCCTCCCATTACCTCTAATCTTGCCTTTCCCCATCTCCATCATTGAACGGCGAGCACATAACCCTCATCATAAACATGCAGTCCAAGAAAACAGATTCTCAAACTGGAATATGCCTATGTATATCTCTTTGCATTTTAAGTTCATCATCTCTGTGGCAGCAGTTGGATTAGTTTTCTGGATTCCTGTTTTGTCACTGCCTTGATCAGAGTTCTAAATTCTTTCAAAGTTTTTCTCTACAATGTTATTGTATAAACTGTTCTTCTAGTTCTACTCATTTTACTCTTTCTCAGTTCACAGAGGTTTTCCCAGTTTCTTCTAAAACTGTCCATTTCATCATTTAAGAGCAGAGCCCACCCCGGGTAGGGGTTCACAGTTCTGCAGTAGTCAAGCTCATAAAATTTGAAGATCTCTAGGACATATTTCAAATCATATTTAAGTATTAAATGTCTTCACATCAAAGAATTGGATTTTAAAAGGAGCCTAGGAATCATAAATTTAAGGCAGTATTCCATCATATTCATACACTGTAATTTGTTTAGCCAGTTTTGAAGAGTAGGAAAGCCCCTTAGTTTCAGTTTGATAGTAGCCAGTTTTTTGGCTACTATCAAATATTTTTGTACAGATAGGTGTATTTTCCTCTTAACTTTGATATCTTTGGGTCATAGTCCTAGTAGTAGTAGTACAGCTGGGCCAAAGAGTATGCACAGTTTAGTAGCTTTCTGGGCATGGTTCCACGTTGTTTTCCAGAATGGCAGGACCAACTCACAGCTCTACCAACAACGCACCAGTGTCCCTTTCCTGCAGCACCTCCTACATTTCTCATTTTCCTTTTTTGTTGTCTTTGCTAGTCTAATGGGTGTGAGGTGATACCTTAAAATTATTTTAATTTGTATTTCTCTATTATTGATTTGGACCATTTCTTCATTTGGTGGTTGTTAATAGCTTGAATTTCACCATTTATCTATTGGAGCGTATAGTGACATATGATTGAGACTCTTAAAAAGCAGTAACTTTTAATACTGGTTTCATAATACACTAAAGGTGTCAAATACTGTCTCAGAGGGTAGAAGTTATTTTCATTTTATTATTTAGAATAATTGAGTAACTTGGGATATTTTACCAAATCTTTTCTTTCTTTTTGCTTTATAAAGAAGTACATAGGACAAATGCAAAGTTTTCAAAGAAAGATTGTAATAACATAGATTTAAATCTGAAAATAACCTTGAAGTTATTTAATCTAAATTCATTTTACAAATGAAATAATTGAGGTCTAGATAAGTGACTTGCCCAAAATTACAAAAGTAATAACTGGCAGAACTTTGGTATTCAAATCCAGTTCTCCGATTATAAAGTCCTGACTACATTGATGTCATTCAAGTGTGTTTTGTATTCACTTGGCATTTGTTATCTTTAAAATACTTTTCTTACTGAAGGTATATAGGTGTTCATGATAAATCTTGATTTTCTTACAGGTCTGGGACAAAAGTGAAAGTGGGGATTGGCACTGTACTGCTAGCTGGAAGGTAAATGCTGATTTTAAGTGAAATTTTAAAAAATGATTTTTATTATTTTGGATACTATTTTGCCATGCTTTGTTAAATTTAAATATTTAACTTTGACTTAATGGTGTTGCTGTTCATTCCTTGGAGAGAATATTTGTGGGACTTTTTTCAGTGTTTTGAATTCCATCTTAGTAGTCATGAGATAAACTATCCTATTCCTTACCATGTGCGGCACGCAAATCTAAGACAGTGAAAGGAAAAAACTGAAAACGTATGAGCACAAGATTAGGAAAAGATTGATTTGTTTATTAGGAGGATAATTAATATTACCACTTTATAGGTAGGTAGTCAACCAACATTTATTAAGTGCCCACTTTGTGCTGGGTCCTATGCTAAGTGTGGGATACAAAGAAAGGCAAAAAAACCATACCTCCTCCCAAGGAGCTCACCATGTAATTGGGAAGACAATATGCAAACAACTTTGTACAAACAAGCTGAAAACAAGATGAGTTGGGGGTAGTCTCAAAGGGAAGGTGTTAAGATTAAAGAGAATCTCTTTTTATAGGGCAGTTTTTCTGGATAATGTCTAAAGTTAAAAACATAGGCAAAGTCTCAGTCCTACTGTGTGTGTTTTTTTAAAGTACTAGTCAATTCCTAGATGAAATGATCACCAGACATGAAATAAAGATAGCTTGTTCAGCTTTGAGTGATGGCAGTTGCATCTTGTAGGAAGTACTGGGATGAAGTGAAGTGCTCTGATTTGTAATTTAATGTGAAAAAGGTTTATGTCTGTAATTCTGAAACATATCAACCTAGAATTAGACTCTGTTCCAGAAGATGATTTTGTAAGTCAATTATATGGAATCATAAATACGTTTTCCAATTAAAAACAATGTTGTTATAGATGATAGTTTCTGTGACCAGAACACAAAAATTTTAACCTCTGTAATATAGCTCAAGTATAATATTTGTACTCTATGACCTAAGCACAGTATATAATGATGTTACTTTGGGAAACAGCACTCAGAAATCCTACTTGGAATGCCAAGATCATGCCTTCCCCCTTTTCCTCCCCTTATCTCCCCCTTCTGCATATTGCAGTCTTGGCAGCAGCATCAAGAACTTCCCATTATATGGTGAGACTGAAGATTCTTCTAATTCCATGTAGCAATGATGGCTCCAGTGGGATTGGGAAGGTATCAAGGACAGGGACTCTTGAAGAGGCATAAAACTCTTTAAGAGTAGTGCCGGTCTAGGACATCCTACTTCAGTTATTTCTCAGTGAGCCAGGTATAGATTGGCCTCACTTATCTAATCAGAGTAGTTTTGTCTTCTCTAGCTTCTGCGAAACGGAGTTCAGTATCTGAGTGTCCCCCCTACTCTTCAGTTTCTGAAGCACACATACAATCCTTTTGAGGTTTCTCAAGGGTTTGAGCATTAGCAAAAATAGAAAACAAATGGGTAAAAAGTATTCATCTCTCTTCACATTTCCTTTTTCTTTTTTCCCCCATGTAGCTTCCATAGGGAAATATAGTGGTACATATAGAAAATGATAGTGGTTCTTTGGGAGTGTAAAGGACCAGAGTAAGATCAATTTTTCAGGAAAAAAAATAGGCTTGACTGTTCTTGGGAGCATAGGAACTGAAGGGGAGGAAGGAGGTGAGGGAATAGAATGGCCTTCCTACTGATAAGTGTTGGCACTGAATCACAGTGGAGGGTGGGTGGGGAAGGGTGGTGGTGGTAGTAATTTTATGCAAAAAAAGTTTGGGAATATTGTTATAATTTTTTTCTCTTAGAATGATATTTTTTCTTTCAGACTCACAGTGGTTCTGTGTGGCGTGTGACATGGGCACATCCTGAATTTGGACAGGTTTTGGCTTCCTGTTCTTTTGACAGAACTGCTGCCGTTTGGGAAGAAATAGTGGGAGAATCCAACGATAAACTTCGAGGACAGAGTCATTGGGTGAGTCATGTGCTAGTAGATCACATGGCATTGATGTGAAGCTTTGCAAATTATTATCTATGACACTACCACACCCCATCAAAACACACTCCCCTCCTTTCCTTCTCCTTCCTTTCCTCCTTTCCTTCATCCTTCACCCTCTGATTAATCTTCTTGCTATTTTCTTCACTTTTCAACTTGTTGTGTATTGTTCATGGAAGAGCAAGGCCAATCAGGGAGATCAGGGCTTTACTGGCTAAGTTGGTTTCTGGACTTTTGGTTTTCCCTGTAGTTACTGTTTTACATCATTTGAACTCCTGACAAAATGGTGATAAATCTCTTTGCCTTTTTTCATTTCTCATTTTTTGGCACTAGTGGTCCATTTGGATAGATCTGGTTGAAGCTGTGGTTGTTGGGGGGGGGGTCATTTTATCTTTTTTTTTTCTAATTTGATGTTAATTTTCATCTCTGCTCTAGCTAGTTGATAGTCTGACTACTCATAGACAGCAGATTCTGATCTGACTTCCATATCAGTAACCAGTTATTTCTTTTCTGTTAAGATAGTCTGTTTTATTTTTGTGATTAGTGTTCACTCACAATGTTCAATAACTGTCCAGTTGGACTTGTTTTTGGAAGAAAATATTCATTTTTAAAAAATTATTTATTTATTTTTCGTTTTCAGCATTCACTTCTATAAAATTTTGAGTTTTCAATTTTCTCCTCTTCCCCTTCCCAAGACGGCATGCAATATGATATAGGCTGTATTTCTACATTCATATTAAACAAATTTTCACATTAGTCATGATGTAAAGAAGACTTAGAACTAATGGGAGGAATCATAAGAAAGAAGAAACAAAACAACAAAAGGATGGCAAATAGTATGCTTCCATCTGCCTTCAGACACCAAAGTTCTTTCACTGGATGTGGATAGCATTTTCCATCATGAATCTTTTGGAATTGTCTCAGGTCCTTGCATTGCTGAGAATAGCCAAGTTTATGAAAGTTAGTCATTGCAAAATGTTCTCCTGGTTTTCCTCAGTTCATATAAGTCTTTCCAGGTTTTTCTGAAGTCTGCTTGCTTATCATTTCTTCTATCCCAATAGTATTCCGTTACATTCATATATCACAACTTATTCAGTCATTCCCCAATTGATGAACAGCCTTTCAATTTTTAATTCTTTGACACAACAAAAAGAGCTGCTATAAATATTTTTGTACATGTTTCCTCATTTTATGATATACACACCTAGAAATGGTATTGCTGGGTCAAAGGTATGCACAATTTTATATCCTTGGTGTGTATTCCCAAATTGCTCTTCAGAATGGTTAGATCAGTTCCCAACTCCACCAACAATGCATTAGTACTCGTTTTCCCATATCTTCTCCAACATTTATCATTTTCCTGTTTTTGTCATGTTAACCAAAAGACTGAAAACTGCTTGTTCGTATCCTTTCACCATTTATCAATTGGAGAATGACTTGTATTCTTATAAATTGATTCAGTTCTCTGTATATTTTAGAAATGAAGTTTTTATCAGACACATTGGCTGTAAAAATTTTGTTTACTAGCTTACTGTTTTCCTTTTATCTTTGGTTGCATTGACTTTGGGTTAAAAATTTTCAATTCAATGTGATCAAAATCATCCATTTTGCATTTTAAAGAAAATATGATAAATAGGTATGAGACTTCTGAGAACTCTACAAGCCTTTGCCCCCTTTTTTTTCAAACTTCATATTTTTTTTTTAAACTCTCCTCTGTGCCTACTTTTACACTGGAGTTAAGGAGTATCCAAATATTTACTGACTGGGAGGATTTTCTCAAGGTTTTCATAGAATTTCTCTACTTCTGCATCTTCTATAAAAGCTATTGGAACATAAGCTACACTTATTTC
The DNA here is from genome assembly GCA_028658325.1 of Potorous gilbertii. Lineage (NCBI taxonomy): Eukaryota > Metazoa > Chordata > Mammalia > Diprotodontia > Potoroidae > Potorous > Potorous gilbertii. The sequence goes on from CM053773.1 coordinate 67,890,823, forward strand.
CTTAGTCATCTTTTTATTTTATGCTTATCTCAAACAGTGCAATAAGTGCCCCAGGAAATAATGTTTCTTCTTTCCTTTGGGTACTTACATAGTGAAACCAACTCTCTTGTTCCTTTCTCCTCTTCAAGGAGAAACTGTAAACCACTTTCTTATTGTCCTCTGGTTTTGTTTTTTATCAAGGTTATCAATATTGTTTGGTTTTCCAAGAGCATCTCCATTTACCAATATTTGGCAAAGATCTCACATTTAGAGTACTTAATGTTTATAGTTGGTCTAAAAACAGTGATTCTTTGTACTCTGTCCTCTTTTTTTGCCATTCTTCCACTATTATTGTGGAAAAGGAAAAGGATTACACAAAACTGAGGGCTGCTTTTGTAGTCTTCTTTGTTTTACGGATACTTGTGTTCAAAGAGTTCATCAAGCAGCAGCCTTTTGGAGATGTTTCTTTATATTTATCTGGGTTTGTCTTCAGACATAAGATTCTGTTATGTCTGTTGCCAGGACTGAACAGGAAGCTTTTGCAGCATGGTTTTACTTAACAGTAATAGTTCTGGCCTGGCCTTTAAGAAACAAGGGTCACCTGCACACCTTTTAATTAGGACTTTGTGGAAAATATATTATAGAGAATAAAAGGTTATTTGGTGCTTAGCACATTGCCTGGCACATAGTAAGCATTTAATAAAATGCTTGTTGACTTGATATCCTTTAGTGATTTGTTAATTCATTTCTTTTAGGTTAAGAGGACCACTTTGGTGGATAGCAGAACATCAGTTACTGATGTGAAGTTTGCTCCTAAGCATATGGGTCTTATGTTAGCAACCTGTTCAGCAGATGGTGTAGTGAGAGTATATGAGGCTCCAGATGTTATGAATCTTAGTCAGTGGTCACTGCAGCATGAAATCTCATGTAAGCTAAGCTGTAGTTGTATTTCATGGAATCCTTCAAGGTAAGTCATATCCTAGTCCCTTGATTTTTTAAAGAAGGCAGTGATTTGATAATTTGCTTTGTATGTCTAAGAAAATCTAGAAGAAAATTTTAAGTTTAGAAAATCTAATTTCTGAATGACCTAGTGTGGAAATCAACAATCTAACTTGTCACATCTTCATAGTAGAAAAGATACTTGCCCTTTAATATTAGCACTTTAGATTCTCTATAATAAATGTTTTGTAATTAAAGAGCTTTTTCTTCAAACCATGCTCTAAGAAATAACAGCATGGCATTTTAACAGTAAACCTTTTAAAATTTTTAGTTTCATGATTCATAGGATGTATTTGTAAATGTAATTTACATTCTTATAGGTTGACAGTATGAGGAGTAAAACTTATACTGATTTTGTGAATCAGACCTGGTACCCCACAGTCTGCCTCCACAATTTTAAAACTATTTGACTATTTAAATTAGTTATGCCTTTATTAATTGAGGATAGAACAAGCAGCTTCTTCATTTATGTTGATTTTCATGACACCATTTTGTTTTCAGTTTTAAGGGGCAGGAAATTCAGTGAAAAACAAGCCAGGGTATTGAATTTTTTAGAAATGTCTCGAGAATCTAGTTATGGAGAAGATACAAAAGTGAAAGTCTATAAATTCATAATAAATGGTACCCTGAATAGAAGCATGCTTCCCAAAGTGTAAACTCTTTAAGGGTAGGGATTTAGTCTTAACTGTCTTTAAATCTCCTATTGCACCTAACAGAGTATGTATTCAGTATTTGTTGAATTAAATTGAATTTCCCTTCTTCCTTCTGTAAGTGCAGTTGGTCATAGGATAAATATGGAACTAAGAATGACATCTGGGGAGGAGGCTGTTTTCTGGTGTCTACTGCTGTTGCTCTTGGATCTGGATTCTCATTTGCCAAAATAGCTAGTTTATTTCTGCTTACTTTCACAATTTGTCTGTATCCTAAGAGTCTACTTTTTAAAATCTTATTTTATGGAGAGCTTTTGTTTTTCATAACCTAATATTTCTAAATATTTTCCTCCCCTCTTCCCTACCTAACAACTCATTCTTTGTAACAAAGACTAAAAATCAAAACCAAACAATACATCAGCTGTATCTGACAGTAAATGCAGTATGCTATACCCATAGAATCCCATCTCCACAAAGAAGGGAGGGGGGGATAAAAGGCTGCTTACAATGACCTGTTGTTTTGATCAAGTCCTTCACCTTAATAAGGGAAAAGTATGTCATATTCTCATATTTTCTGTTCTTGATTGTCAAATATTTAAAGGCTTTTTTTTTTTTTGTGGGAAAAGGCAAATCCAGAGAGGTCCGATATGAATGAGGTAGTCGTAATAGGTTATAGTATTTACTTATTGACAAAGCCATTCCAACAGCTCTTGGGAGGTGAGTAGTGCTATTATTAGGCCCATCACTGGTAGAAAGTGGCAGAACTACATGTATTCAGGTCCTTTGACTCCCAGATCTAGTGTTCCTTCTATTATATCACTTCAGCTATCCCAAAGAACTGTTACAATTATTACCTAGATTGTAAATTTTGAAAAGACATATTATGTATTATCTTTGTATCTATTACGTTGCATAGCTTATAATTGGTAACATTTTTTTTTTGAGGAGAGAAGCAAGGCAGTTGGTTAAGTGACTTGCCTAAGGTTACTCAGCTAGTAAGTGTCAAGTGTCTGAGGTTGAATTTGAATTCAGGTCCTCTTGACTCCAGGGCCGGTTCTCTATTCACTACTTCGCCTAGCTGCCTCTGTAACCTGTTTTAAAATCAATAAATATATCCCTAAATTTCATTGCAAGACCCTATGCCTCAAAGATAGTTGAATCCCAGACGGGTCACAAGGTAATTGCTTCATAATTTTTAATTATGTAGCCACTTAACTCTAGTATGTCCAAGTTCTATTTTGCCAAATGAGGTGAAAGTGGATATATAAAGTTGGTTAACAGTCATTGTTATTATTGTCATATGTCTGTGTGAGTAATCTGTTTACTTTTCATTTCTAGTTCTCGTGCTCATTCCCCTATGATAGCTGTAGGAAGTGATGACAATAGTCCAAATGTATCTGCTAAGGTTCAGATTTATGAATATAATGAAAACACCAGGTAAGCTAATCAGTCTAGAGAGTCCAAATTTGCTTTTCTTTACTTTTTGATTTGTATATAATTTTTATCTTTAAAGAGTTTTTGCTCAAGTAAATATTTGACTCACTATTGAATTAATCATATCTATTTATACTCTAGTATGTAGGTAATATAGCTCCATGAAAAATACTTGAGAATAATTTATATTGTACCTCATCTTGTTGGCAATATAGAGTTAATCTTTAGCAAATATTAATTCATTTACAGGAAACAGGAATTAGCAAAGTAACGTGTTCTGTTTGTGTCAGAAAGTCATTTTGTAGTTTAAATAAGATTGTGGTCTTGATGAGTACCTGCACTGTTACAGTACTGAGTGATGGTAGGATCTTGAAAGACCTGTATGATTTATACTCCTTGAGAAATTTTCTCATATTAACAGGTATTAGGGACCATTAAACTGAGATACAATTTTGATGTAGTTTTACTCTGGATATTTTATTTGAAGTGTGTTAAACTTTAAATCATAGAGGAAGCCATTTGGTAATCTAGATTAAATATTAGTTGATTATAGAAGAGAATAATTAATTATAAGACAACTCTGTTACAGAGTGCTTGAAGTTTGAAATGATAAAACATGATATGTTAGTAAAGATTTTATTTTTCTCATGGAGTACTTTATGCAAATGATTTGAATTTTCTTAGAAAATATGCAAAAGCAGAATCCCTTATGACTGTCACTGATCCTGTACATGATATCTCATTTGCTCCAAACTTGGGAAGATCATTCCATATCCTAGCAGTAGCAACTAAAGATGTGAGGATTTTCACGCTAAAACCTGTAAGGTGAGTTTTTGAAGCAGTTTTTAAATAGGCTGTTACAATTGGTTGGTAAAATATAAGTACTGATAATATGAAACAGTAATTGAAAGAAAATTTAAATTCTGTAGAAATGCATCATATTTTTAGTGGGGGAGTAGATTTACTTTCCATATATTTTGCTTAGTATAATTATTTCAGTGGTTTAAATTTCTTAGGCATATATCCATTGATGATTAGACTCATTCTGAGTTTCAGGTATTAATAAATTTATGGCAGAAAGTCAAGAAGTTGCCTGCATATTTTAACAGAAGCTTTTTTTGTTTGTTAACCCTTTTAACTCTTTAATAATTTTGGGATGTAATCTTTTACATTTTTGGGTAATTGGAATTTTTCATTTTGAACAACATGTTTTTTAAATCCCTTTGCAGAATGCCTCAGTAAGACTTTTTCTTTAATAGGAAAGAATTAACTTCTTCTGGTGGACCAACAAAATTTGAGATTCATATAGTAGCTCAATTTGATAATCACAACTCTCAGGTTTGGAGAGTGAGTTGGAATATAACGGGGACAGTACTAGCATCATCTGGAGATGATGGCTGTGTAAGATTGTGGAAAGGTAAGATTTCAGTTAATGACATTATGAATAGAGTATCTTTTTGTAGTTATTTCTCATACCTAAGAGGCAGTAATGACTGAAAGAATTTTTTACCAAGTTTCTATTTAAACTAAGGAAGATTTTTAAACATAGGCTAAACTATTACAAAATATACTATATCTATAATAAGAAAAATAGGAGGCTTGTAGGTGACTCAGTAGATAAAGTGCTACCTGGAGTGAGGAAGACTTGGATTCACATTTGACCTCTGACAGTTGCTATGTGACCCTGGCCAAGTCACTTAACCTCTACTGGAGAAAGAAATGGCAAACTACACCAGTATCTTTGCCAAGAAAACCTCAGGGATATTATGGTCCATGGGGGTCACAGGGTTGAGATTGAATGACTGGACAACATTATAAAGTGTGATTAATGAAAAACCAGAGAGAAAGAGATCCTGGGGACCCCTAATGGACACTGAATGCCTTAAATATTTTTTTGAAAGGGAGTGCCACTGACCATTGGAAGTCAACAACTCATTTAATGAGTAAGTGGGCTAGAAGTCTTCAGCTTATTACAATGTGGCTTGATTCATGAGACTCAGCCACTTCTAGCAATCTGGACAGGGGAATTCATCTCCATCCAGACCATTCCCATTGGTTTTCTCCTTTATCATCTGGTTCACCTGAACTCTAATAAAGGGGTTCTAGAACTGGGGCTCATTTCCTTGGGGCAAGAATTTGCCTAGATTTGATTGTTTCACCTCTTGTAAACAGAGGTAAGGTCTCCTAGTTTGGTAGGACATTTCATCTGTTAGCCATGTACTTCAGAGACTGATTGACCTACAGGGCCTGGACCCTAAATGAGGAAATAAAAGAGAAAAAAGCCTTAATTTTAATTTAATAATTGGTTGTTAATGTAATAGAAAAATAATTTCTTTTAAAAGTTTTCATTAGTTTTTTGGAAATGTTATTTTTAACCCAATTTTCTATATTGCTTCATTTAGTTAACAGTAAATACTTATAGAAATTTCCAGTTGATGTAGTTTAATTGTTTTCACTTGGTATCTTTTGGAGTAATGGTAAATGAGTAGCATGAACTATCAATTTTTTTTAATTTTGGTGGGGAATTTGTTCTCTTTCATCATAATTATTAATGCTTAGACTTAAAGTAAATGTCGTCTGTACTTTTGTCTATTTGATGTACTCTTTTGGGAGAGAAATTAATTTGTCCTCCAGAGTAATTGAATATTAATTTTATTTTATCTTCTTTTCCCAGCTAATTATATGGACAATTGGAAGTGCACTGGTATTTTGAAAGGTAATGGGAGCCCAGTCAATGGGAGCTCTTCTCAGCAGGGAATCTCAAATGCTTCTTTAGGGTCAAACAATCCAAATCTGCAAAATTCATTAAATGGATCATCGGCTAGCAGGTAGGCTGTTTCTTACGTTAGTTTAGCAGTTTCTTCTCACATCTTCATTCTAGTAGCTGTACTAAAAAGAAATTTGATGCTTGTTTTATGATATTGAAGATGGAATTAAAAAAACCTTCAAAATTACTCATTTGTTGTTTAGAAATTAATTTCTAATAATATGACTATTCCAATATATTTTGTATTTAGTTGATAAAGTTATCACAGCTACAGAGTAACCTGAATTAACTTTAGGAGTTTCATGATCTGTCTTTAGGAATTAAATGGCTTACTTTGAAGGTACTACTTTGATTCTGAAGTATTAAGAAAAATGAAGTAGTCCTTGATGGCTTTAGTAGTATTGTTATAGAGAATTTATTTGTATTGCCAGTGAGCCTAGGCAAATTAACTTATTCTTTTAAAAGAATGTCATTTCTTAAAGTCTTGTAGAGGTACTGAGTTAGTAGGGTTTTCTGTTATTTTTTAAACTCAATTATTTTAGTTTTGCCAAGGAACTAGAGTGGAAACTACAATAGGAGAGAGCAGGGAAAATCTGATTTCTTAATTCCTAGTTTTAGAATGTTAGTAGCTAACAGAATATTCCTGGTATCTCACATAGCATATTTGATGATTCCATTTTATTGAATTTTTGATAATGCTTAATGCTCTGTGAAGAGGAATAATTATTTTCATATTCCAAATTAAATAGAGATGAGGATATTACTTTATTATTGCTTAAATAGTGCCCTTGTGAAGATGGGTATCAGATTATAAAACTTTAGTGACCTGACATCTGGTTATTTTTTGACCTTATTAAATAAGTGCAATTTAATTAATTGTAAGCTAGCGTATAACAATTTTCAAATTGTAAAAGTTGCAAAATATCCAAAAGCCATATGATTTGACTCTGGAGTTTATTTTTAATTTCACCAAAAGTAAGGTTAATTTCAGTGTGCGATTCATTTATGAAGGTGGCTTTGCCAAGTGTGAAGGTCTAATAGTTTTAATTTTAAGCTTGTCAGTAACTCAAATTTTAATCTAGTCTTATTGTGCCAGTAATAACCATGTGTGTTTAGATCTGTGATGTATTTTCCCTTCTCCATTTGTATTATGTCCTTTAACAGAAAGCACAGCTGATCTCAAGCTTAACTGGAGTAACTTTGCAGTTTTGCTGCTTCTTGCATGCACACAGGAATGGGAAGCAAGCTCCTTTTTCCCCTCCCCAGCGCCATTTGACCTCTCCCAAGATACACCAGCAGCCTGCTCACTCCTAAACGCAGTCCTAAAGGCCTTTAAAAAAATACACTGTTTCTGTACTAGCCAGTGCCATTTGTTGACACTAATGGAACTTTTGAAAATTAAATGGAGAGGCTTCTTGTTGAGACACATTTTCACTAAAGTTCTTTGGAATGTTTGTAAAACTAAATATTATGAGTATAGAAAAAAAGGATTGTTGTCTTTGTGGGTATGTGTGGGGGGAGAGAATCCACATTACTCCATTTGGAAGATAATAGACCTCTTTTGTTGGTTTTGTTTCCCAAAACAATATAAACAGGATGGTGAATTTTTATAATTTTTAAATTTAAAGATTGAATAAATCATCAATTTTCATAAAGATTGTTTTGAGTGCTAATTTGTTTTACACTTTGTAGTCTTGATTTAGCTATATTAATATTTGGTATAACTTGTAATTAATTAGTTTGTAACATTTAAAATTTGTTAGCATTAAAGGAATTATAATGCACTGACAGTAATATAACTGTACAGTTGATATTTAAATTGTTTGGTATTCATTTATATATTATAAAACTGCTTTTGTAAGTATTTTTATTAGCGTTCACTAAAGAGAATTTTTTTACCATGTGCTTGTATGTTCCTATGGTGTGATTCCATGGAGTAAGGTTTCCTCCAAGTACAAATTCTAAAAGGTACTGTAAATTGGGAAGCACTTAAAATTCCACTGAAAGTGCAGCATGTAAATATGAAGCTTCAGGGTGGCATGACCCAGGATTTTTTTTTATTTATTTGGCTGTTCCATTCAGTAAATGTTCCCCAGAGTTCTAAGTCTTACATTTAATATCTATAATTCAAGTGTACTAAAGTGCATAAGTATTACGGGTAAGTTATAATAAAATGAGAGAATACAACATGATATGGCATAATTCTTTCAGCCTTTCACTTAGAAATCTGTAGCTATACTATGTTTTTTACAGGAAAAACATGTAAGTACACATTACGATTGTATTTGTGTGAGATAGTCATTAAAGTGTTGTGATACCTACCTATATTATGTGAAAGTTTTTTTAATTGGTTCTTAGTATTGTGTATGCACTTGCATAAAATGTGTGGTTCATGCAGCTGCTACAAACGAAGCATTACTCAAATTCAGCTAAGTGAGCATCAAATAAGGTGTGGGGTAATTGGACTAGAAAATCCTTTAAATTTTCAAGATTATCTTTTTTTTTTTTAAAAAAGCCTGTACTGGGATTTAAAAAGCATTTTGTTTAAAAGATTGTACTTTGTGTGTGTATGTGTTTTTTTTAAAGTTTCCAGATTTGCTTAAGCAATCTTGATTTTGAATTAGGGCCTTGATTTCTGCTATTATGTTCTATTAGTTTTGGCATGGATATACTAAAGCTTTTTTTTTTCCAGCATGTCTTTTCTCCTCTTTGGTTCTCCTTGTATTTACTACTTTTCTCTTTTTTCTTCTGTTTTTTTTTTGTTTGTTTGTTTGTTTTGGTGTTTTGTTCCTGTCTTCATTGTTTCAGGTATTTCTTTCCCCCTCTGGATTCCCCACGGGCTGGATCGAGATGGTCCAGTTATGCCCAGATCCTTCCTCCTCCTCCTCCTCCTCCTCCTCCTCCTCTGATAGAGCACTCTTGCGATGCTGACACTGCCAATCTCCAGTATCCTCACCCTCGCAGACGATATATCTCTCGGCCTCTTAATCCCTTACCTGAGAATGAAGGGGTTTAAAACACTCACTTAAAAATTTAAAAGGCCTTATTCAGATGCTTGTAAATGCTTTCATTCCTGGCTTGTTTTTTTCCTTCATTTTTTTCCAGATATTTTCTCAATTCAGGGATCTTCTTGCATGTATTGCAAATAGGATGCAGAATTTTGAATTTAAATATGTTTGTGCTTGTGCATCAAAGGACTGTTTGCTTCTTTGGTTGATACCCTTTGATGAAATATGACATGTACAAGCATTATCAACTGTGAAAGCTATGTGGAAAAATAGCTTACTTCAAAGTGCCTGTCTTCTACATTTTATTTTGTACATAGGTTATTATCATGGTCTTGATTTTTTGCTTTGTCACATTCATGTGAAAGTGTATAATTATAAAGTTCAACATGCCTTTGAAACATATTAGGAATTGTTTTTGAATTCTAAAGGCTGGTGTTGTTAGTTAAGCAAAATTAGTTAAGCAAAATAAACCATTCCTGTGTATAATGCAGCAAAATGTAATTTGTAGTGTTTGGTCGTTTTTTTTAAAGAAGCTGCCACTCTAAGCATAAATATCGAATTTTATAATTGTGATCTCATTACTCAATAAATGTATTTCTTACTATCCACTGGTTTCATATGCCATTAGATTTTAGGGGATGTATATCATTTTAATTAAAATTGATAGTTCCAGAATGTGAGCATTCTAAAGTAGCACCATCATTTTAGAAGTTAGGCCATCAATTAGATGTTGTACTGCAGTGTCCAGAGTATGGCCACCAAGATGGTGAAGGACCTTGATCAGGTTATATGAGGATTGGTTGAAGGAACTTGGGGTGTTCATCTTGGAGAAAACTTACATGAAGGGCATGATAACAATATAAATGGCTGTTACAGGGAAGGTTTGATTAGACACAGTCAGGTGGTGGAGTGGATAGACTGCTGGATCTGAATTCAGGAGGACTGGAACTGCTATCCCTCCTCCTCAGTGCTCATTGGTTTTGTGGCTTTTGGCAAGTCATTTTACCTGTTTTCTCCTTTTCTTCAAAGGTAAAATGGGGATAATACTAGCACCTACTTTCCAGCGTTATTGTAGGGATCAGGGAGATCACATTTGGAAAGCCCTTAGCATAGTGACCGACACTTAGTAGGTGCAACGTAAATGCTAGCTATATCATCATCTGTCTTGCGTTGCCCCAGAAAGCAGAACTAAGAACCATGGGTGGAAGTCAAAGAGCCAAGTAAAGGTTTTAAGGGAATAAAGCAAAGCAAAATAGTAGAGCTATCCAGAAGGGCAATGGACTGCTTTTGGAAGATGATAGGTTATCATACTCTGGAAATCTTCAAAGATTGGATGACCACTTGCAAGGTAGGTTATAGAGGAAATGGTTGTCTAAGATATTATTTGCATGATACAGCTTCTGAAGTCCCTTTGTTACATTTTAAGATGGTCCTTCCATTTTGCCCAGGCCAGAAATGCAGGAGCAGTATATTTATGGGTCCAATATCACCCCCCCCCCCCACTTTTCTGCTTGGGAGCTTTGACTTGCTCTCTTTCTGCCTGAGGCCAGTTTGCCCTTTCTTAAGCAAACCTACTATGTGCGTGTGTGTGTGAGACTTACCACATTAATGCCAAATTTAGTGCATATAACCCATTGATATAGCTCTTTGCAGCTTAGAATTTCCAAGCTCAAGAGAAAGATCACTCTTGACCTTCAGCAGAGATAAATGGCATGTACCACTACACTTCAAGTAGTTCAACAGATCTTGGCTCCTTCAGGGCCAGGCAATATGTGTCCAAAAAAGTGGTTTCAATTAGGGGAGTACTCAGTTACATAGCAGTGACTCACTTATTGGTATGATATAAAGAAAGAAGGATGTTTACTTATGATGTTATATGTTGGATGTCTTTAACTTGCCAAAGAATGGAAGGTGGTAATGAAGATTTAATGTATTATTATAATTGAAGAATATGGTTTAATTTCCTTACAATTTAAAGTTCTTCAGGTGAGAACTCTTCTATCTTTGTATCCATAGTATGTAACATAATAGGCACTTAATAAATGCTCATTGAATTGTATTGATAGGCAATGATCCAAGGGGGTAAGGAGGCAGAAAACTTTCAGAATTACTTTGGAAGTGCCTTCCTGTAGTTAAAATAGTTAAGATTAGAATTAAAAGGTTGCTCATCATCAAAATAGGATTACAAATTTAATTGAGGTTCCCAGATACTCCATTTAAAGAGGGTACCCTGCATAACCATCTCATTTCCCACCAGGCTGCACTCCTCTGGACTTTACCATTCTTTCACCTCCTCCCTTACCTTTTATGTGTGGTCTTCACCAGGAGAATATAAGCTTCTTGAGGGCAAAAAGGCTCTTTTTTCCCCTTTTGTATTTGTATTTCTAGCACTTAATTCATGCTTGTTAACTATACTTCAGCCATCTGTAATTTCTTCAGTGTGGGTGCACCTTTAATCCCGTCATATCTCTTTAATTTAGTATATGGCTTTCCTGTATTGTAATGGCTAGGTTGAAAAATTCATCCTGTGGTAACCCTGATGATGCCATTCCAAACTTGGGTAGATTGGTCATCTGATTACAGATGTACTGTCCATCTCACTACGCCTATGGGAACAACTTTGCTACATACATCCTCTATCTTGTTTTGTCTTGCAGATTCTCCCTACAATCATAACTTTCTTTCTAATCTTCAGTCTCTTCTGATCTACTGATTATTTCCCTGCTGCCCACAAACATGGCTAAATATTGCTAGACCTACTAATTCCTTCAAACTATCTTCCTCCATCTCCTCCCTTTCTCATCCAAAAGTCTTTGAAAAAGCTATCTGCTGCCCCTAGGTTATTTCCAACCTCTTCATTCCTGAAACTGCTCTCTTCAGTGTTTGCAATGATGCTTATTCTTAATTGAATTTCTGCACTACATGACACTTGTTTTCCGTCTTCTCCTGAATTCTCAACTTTTTTTTTTGTAACACTGTACTCTTGATTCTATCTTGTTCGATCATTCCTTCTCTTTCTCTTTTGCTTATCCATAATGCACACCTGTTAGTGTACCTCAAGCCTCTATTCTTGTCTTTTTTCCACCCTTGAGAGTCTATAACTTGATGACTTCATCAACTCCCATGGGTTTAATTATCACTATGTTGATCGTTCCAAGGTCTATGTATCTGGTCCAAATATTCTTTGTCACAATCTAGCCTCAACAATTTCTTTGTACATTTCAAATTGAATGACCCATATCCCAAATGGGTCTTATTTCCCCCTAAAAATTCACTCTGAAAAATATCTGACATTTTTGTTAAAGGCACCACTTCTCACTCATGATTGCAATTTAAGTGCCATCCTTGACTGTGCTGTCCTTCACCCCACATTTCCAGTCAGATGCCAGATCTTGTAGTTTCTTCCCCCACAATATCTCTCACACCAATTCTTTTTTTAAAAATAAATTTATTAAACTTTTTACATTCATTTTCACAAAATTTTGGGTTCCAAATTTTCTCCCCATTTGTCCCCTCCCCCCTCCCCAATACACTGAGCATTCTAATTACCCCTATCACCAATCTGCCCTCTTCTGTCATCCCTCCCTTCCCTTGACCCCATCTTCTCTTTTGTCCTGTAGGGCCAG
>CM053773.1:67903785-67989743 GCA_028658325.1 Potorous gilbertii
GTTTCTCAGAAAGTCACTAGCCTCCATCTGTTCCATTCTAATTTTGAGAGAACTATTTTCTTCAGTCAGCTTTTGCACCTCTTTTTCCACTTGGCTAATTCTGCTTTTGAAAGCATTCTTCTCCTCATTGGCTTTTTGAACCTCTTTTGCCAATTGGGTTAGCCTATTTTTCAAGGTGTTATTTTCTTCAGCATTTTTTTGGGTCTCCTTTAGCAAGATATTGACCCGTTTTTCATGCTTTTCTTGCATCTCTCTCATTTCTTTTCCCAGCTTTTCCTCCAACTGTGTAACTTGATTTTCAAAATCCTTTTTGAACTCTTCCATGGCCTGAGCCCATTGGATATCTATTTTGGATGTTTGGGTTGAGGCCTTGACTTCTATGTCTTTACCTGATGGTAAGCATTGTTCTTCCCCATCAGAAAGGAAAGGAGGAAACATCCAATCACCAAGACAGTAACCTTCTATGTTCTTATTTTTTTTCCCTTTTCTGGGCATTTTCCCAGCCAGTTACTTGACTTCTGAGATTCCTCTCCACCCCCAGATCTGCCCAGCTAGTGCTTGGGGTCTGAGATTCAAATGCTGCTCCCCAGCCTCAGGGCTTTTGGCAGCAGGCCTGGCTGCTATTTAATGTGAGCTTAAGTTCTGGTGCTGAGGTGGAGGCAGGGTTGTCTCCCAGACTCAGTTCCCTCAGGGGGTTTATGTGGAGACCTTCAGTAATGGACTGGAGCTCCTGCCTGCTTTGGGAGCCCCTGTAATGCTGCTTCCCCCGCTGCTGCCTCCTGACGGGGCCTGAGTTATGGAGACCCCTCGCTCCCCTCTCGGCCCACCAAACAGTCTCTCTCACTGACTTGTAGCGCCTGTGGGTGGAGGGACCTTCCTGGCTGCTGGAGATTCCATCTCTGAAGCCTGCTCGCATCTGCTTCTCTTGGGGCCACGCAGCCAAGGTAGGGCTGGGCTCCGCTCCGTGTCTAGTGCGCGAGGGACCTTTGGTGCTGGTTTTTCACGGCTCTCTGGAACAGAAATCTCCTCCACTCTGTTGCTGCAGGCTTCCACTGATCCAGAATTTGTTGGGAGTTCCTTTTTATAGGTAATTTATGGGCTGTGGGTTCGGAGCTAGCATATGTGAATCTTTCTACTCCGCCATCTTGGCTCCTCCCCCCCCTTTTTTTCATTTATGTTGTAGATGCCTTAGGTTCAGGAACTCAAATTACAATTGCTTCACTGGTCTCTGTGTCTCTTTTTCCATTCTTATTCTTCCTTTATACAGCTGCTGAAATGGTTTTTCTAAAGTGTTGGTAGGACCATGTCACCCCCTACTTAAAATACTATGGCTGTCACTTCTAGAATCTAATGGAATTCCTTTGGCATTTAAAGATCGTTACAACCTGGTTCCTATCTACTTTTCTGGTCTTATTACTTAGTATCCTTCACACAGGTCACTTTGGAGCCAAATGACTTTCTTTTAATCTCTTCTCTTATACAGTAGTCTATATCCTTTTGGTCTCCCTGCCTTTTCACAAGCTGACTTGCTGCACGCCTCTGCTGTCCTCTCCATGTGTGGCATACATTCCTCTTTGTGACATCTTATTTTCTGTGGTCGTATTTTGTCCGTTTCTTTGTAAGTAAATGTTTCACTTTTGTCCTCGTGTCCCTGGTTTAGCTAAGTGCCTGGCACAAAATAAGTTCTTAAGAAGTGGTTTTTGATTGGAAGCTTTTCCATCATAACAGGACCGCTCAGAGTTTACACACTGACCACAAGGTCACCAGGTGAGCCTTGAGTGTACTGCTCCCACTATAGGTTCCTTTGGAGGTGAACTGCTGAAAGTTAAGGTTCCTTTCCGTTATAAAGTATTGCCCAGCGCAGACAGGTCAGTGGTCGAGAATAATTATTTTAGTGGTTTATTTGTAGTTTCAGCGAGGAAACATTGGTCTAGAGGGTCGGGAAGTTTTAATCATTTATCACTCATTAGCCCCTGGAGCACATCACATGTGTTTTCCATGTGAACTTCCTCCTTTGTAAAACGGGATAGCTTGTCTTACTTGACAGGGTTCTTGTTGGAAGTGATTTACTGTTTTGTAAAGTAAAAAGCATTATTTAAAATAACACTACAGCTTGGAGAGATTATTCAGAAATTGAATTTTTCGTAGGGTAGATGAGCACTGCAGCAAGGACTGGAGGAGCACGCAGCTCTCTTTATGCCGCGAGGAGACTTAGCCCAGCCTACAACCAGAAGTCTCCGCCCAAAGAGGAGGGACCGCACTCACAATTCCTCCAGGTAGACTCTTGTCTTCCCTCCTTTAGGGGCGCGCTTCTCCTTTACTTCAAATACCACAGCTGTGCTCCGTTGTCCAATCAGTAGGCATCGCGGGCGACCGACTGCCCCGCCCCTCTCCCGGGCGCCAGCCAACCCGGAGCCTCGTCGACGGGTTTGACCGTACCGCGGCCGGAAAGGGCGGGCCTCGTATCGCAGAATACTTGGGTAGTCTCGAAGAAGCTTTGTGCGCTTGCGCACAATGGCCCAGTTACCTCCCCTTCATCTCCCTCCCCCTCCCCTCGGTCGATCTTTCGGCCGCTACTGAGCACAAGACGTGGAGAGGCGAGGAGGTGGGCGGCCTCAGGGCTCTGCTTCACTTCCCTGCTACTCCGGGCTCCACGCCTCTGCCCGGGCTTCGGGTAGAGAAGAGGTAGGCTAAGCGTCGCCCCGGGCTCGCCGTTACCGTTTGGCGGGGGTTGGGGAGAGGCCGCCCGCGGAGCGAGGGGCGGTTAAGTTGGCCGAGGTTTCCTTGTAGCCCTGGGGCAGGGGAGGGAAGGAGGCGGCCCGTTTCCAGCTTTCGCTCTGGCGCCTGGCCCTAAGGCTCCGCGGAGCGCTGACTGCCGGGCGCCCGCTGTCGGGCCCGCTGTGGGGGAGGGCCGCGGCGTCTGCCCCCGTCCGCCCGCGGCTGTGGAGGAGAGGGGCGGGGTTCGCGCTCGGGCTGGGGGCGGGGCTTGTGGAACGCGCGCGTCACAGCCTCCCGGCTCTGCCGCGCGCCTGCGGCCGGCCCCGCTGGGCTAGGGTTACGGAGCCCCCAATCACCGCGGCGTCCCGAGGAAAGCTCTCTGTAAAGCGTAGAGCGTTTAGGAAAACGTGAGTCCGCTGATGGCTTCCCATTCTGCGGCGGGGGCCGCCGGTCTCGGAGGGGCCCGGCTCCGCTTCGTTTTCCCGCGCTCGCGGCCCAGGGCATGGTCCGCTCTGTGGCCCCAGGTCAGGGCGAAGCGGCCGGAGGCGGGCGTGGCGTGGGCTTGTTGTTTCCCACTGCGTGGAGAAAGCGGGGTCGTTCAGAGCCTCTGGGGTTTTGAGGGTGTCTGCTGCAAGGTCGTGGCTCGGTCACTGCTTGGAAACCTTTTGACCCTAATAGTTACATACACCAACTTGTGAGAAATGTGAGAGTGATTGAATGAAAGCTTATTAAGTGCTTACTGCGGGCAAAGCTCTGCCAAGCGCTTGGGAACACACATAGAAAGCTCACCTTCTCTTTTCAGGTTTTCTGTGGTCAGAATGAGGTCCCGGATGACACCAGTGGCCATCTTGACGAATTTCCTTTTGCTGTTAGCGTTTGATTTCACCTTCTGGTGGCATTTTTAAAAAATCCACTTCTACCGGCCTGAATTTTGTGGGTAGGATTTAAGGTGGGTTCTGATTTAACGCATGCTGAATTATAATATTTCAAATAAGTTGTTGTAAAGGTTGTTTCTGGAACTTGAGTTTTCTGTTAGAAGCTTTAAAGTGCGTTACTAATATATAACTGCATAAAATTATTTATACAAGTTATGCTCAAGTATCACAAACTTGAAGAAACATTGAAAATAATTGTGCTGAAATGATACAGATCTGAACTTACAAGTTAATACTTTCAGGTGCTAGGTAGAGAGAAAACAATAATTGTGTGCATATTTGGTAAGATTTTTTTTTTTTAAAACAGAATTGTCTTACATCTTTTTTAAAGTCAGCCAACTACTAAGGATTACTCAGGGAAATGAGGTTCTGTAAAAATTAGTCCTAGAGAACAATAGTTTGTTAATGTGGTCAGAAAGACCTGAGTTCAAATATGACCTCAGACAAATAGTAGCTGTGGGACCCTGTGCAAGTCACTTAAACCCCTGTTAGCCTCAGTTTCCTCATCTGTAAAATAAAGTGGAGAAGGAAATGACAAATCACTCCAATGTCTTTGCCAAGAAAACCCCAGAAGAGTTGTACAGTACCGAACAACAAATACTTTAAGTGAAGATTGCATGCTCTAATAATTCATTACTGTAGTAATTCATTATTTTCTGCAAAAAGTTAAATCCAGTGGCTTCATTTGTTAAATGTAAAATTACTTCGTATAGGTATTGAACATAAAAATATTTGCATTTTCATGCAAGATTCCTTTGGAAATATTTGAGAGAATAAACCTTTTCATGATAAATGCTGTTTTGATTTTCTAAAACTTGTCATTTAATTATTGGAAGAATGTTGTAACTTGATTTTTAAAATATTTTATACAGTGTGATGGAAAACTTTAGACGCATAGCTGATGAGTCATTTCCAAGCTCTTTAACTAATTCACTGACCAGTAGCAAGAGTGGGATTTTGGAAAATATCAGCATTTCTTCAAATCTTGGCCTACCTGTTGCTGTTTCAACAGTTGCTCAAAATAGATACTGCCATAATGATAGGTAAGGCTTTTTTTCTCCCTTACAAATACAGTGTATTTTTGATGATTGGAAAAACTGAAGTGAATGAACTCTCCTAACTGGAAAATATGCTTTTATTCAGTATTTCAAATATGTAAGTGCTGCTGTTATAGGAAATTGAAGAGGAACACAATTGAAAGGTAATTGCTGTTTTTTGATAGAGAAATGGAAAGGAGGAGAAAGAACATTGTAGCTTGAGGAGGTGGAGTCCAAGCAAAAGTTCTTTAAGCATAGGGAGGACTTTAGAATACTGGTTGCCTTATGGTGTGAGCATGAATATGAGATAGGTAATGATTGAATGACCAGTCCCCCAAAAGCTTCTGGAAGAAAGAGTTGGGAGCATATGTGATGAGGTTAGCCTTGGCTACCTCTTCCTTTGCTCTAGAGCCATGAAGGAGATAATACATGAGTTCTAGAGGTTTTGAGGTAAGGAAGAAGGGAAATGAGGGAGCTCTCAAAGGAGATAGCTTTAGTTTCTTGGCATAGTAGAAGATGAGATCTCTAGTAATCTAGGTGGACTTGAAATTAAAGATTTGAACAGACGATTTGGAACACCTATTTTAGGGACTATATTAACTGCCTGAGAGATGTAAAAGATTTGTCATGATGTGGATCAGTGAGAACCTGGTTGAGGTTAGAGAACATTTATTTTTGTGGGTTTAGTCTTTAAATTTCTTGAGTTCATCTTGCATTATTTAGTAGGTAGAATCAGAGAAGATAGATTTTGGGCATGACTCTGGATTGAAGGTATCAACAGGCAGTCACAGCATCATGAAACTTATGTGAAAACTAGGTTTATTATAACAGAAATGAGCATATATATGGAGCCCAAAGAGGTCATTATCCATACAGCAGTTTGCATATTTATGAAAGCAGGAAAAGGGAAGGAGAAGGAAATACAGAACTCCACCTAAAGGGGTATGGCATGAGAAGGGGAAAAGTGCAGTAAAGGTGGAAAAAGGGCAAATCCTTTTCCAAAGAGGAGGAGCAAGGTAATGGCAGAAGCTGCAGTCTTTTCCCTTGGGAACTACTGGGCTATGAAGATAGGAGAGTTTGCATATCTATTGGGTCCCAGCTATACAAGAAAATTTCCCATCCTGGCACAGATTGGCTGGCATCTGTCTTGAGTCCCAAGGACACACAAGGGGATTCCAGTTTGGGATACAAATGACACCTTATGTCAGCTGGGGAGGCCTTTGCCCTTGATATATTCAGGGCCTTCTTCATGCTCTGGATCCAGTGTTTTTGGAGAATATGGCATCTCAGAAAGGCAGATTCTGGGAACCCCTTAACCGTCCTCAATAAAGCAAGTAAACATTAGGGGGAATGACATTTTTTGTAAATAGGTTTTATTGATATCTTTTGTTTTTTATATTGACTATATTTCTGTGTACTTTCCCTTTCTCAGAAAACCATCCCTTATAACAAACCATTTTTTTTCCTAAGGAAAGAAAAAGAGGGAGCGGGGGAAAAATTTAAGTAAGACCAATTAAGAAGTGGAAAAAGTTTGGCATTAAATGCAATTTTTCATAGTCTTGAACTGTATTGTTTATAAAGAAGGAAAGGAGGAGAGCAAATCACTTATATCTCTGTGATTTTGCAGTATTCACTCTTAGGGGCTTCTGGTGGTAGCTGTTTGAATTTGCATTGTTGTGGAGTCGTTCTCTATATTGTTTCCTTGCTTTTGCTTACTTCACTTTGCACCTCTTCGTATAAAACTTTCTGTAATTCTCTGTATTCATCCTTATGCCACGGAAATATTCCATTGTCTTGAATTTAAGTAGTTTTCCTGCTGATGGATATATACTTTGTTTCCACTTACTTGCTGTCTAATAATCTGAGCCTACTCTGGCATTAAAGTTGCCAAGAATTAAAAGCTTGTCTTTTTTTGGCACATTGACAAATAAGGGTCTCTAAGTCTTCATAAAATTTTTCTTTGATGTTATCAGGATTTGTCATGGTGAGAGCATAGGCACTGATGACGGTTTCATGGTGTTTTCCTGTAAGTGGCAATCGCATTGTCATGAGCCTGTCATTCACTCCTTTTGGTAGGCATACCAGCTTGCTGATAAGATTAGTTTTGATTGCAAAACCCAATTTCACGATGGTGTTTGCCTGGGTTCTGGATAATGGACAATGCTCTCGTGCCTTCCTAGTCACCAATGGAGTGAAACAGGACTGTGTGCTTGCCCCCATGCTTTTTAGCTTGATGTTTTCAGCCGTGTTGATAAATGCTTTCAAAGAGGATGAACACAGATGGCATCAAGATCAACTGCTGTACTGATGGCAAGTTCTTCAGTTTGTAAAGGCTACAAGCCAAGACCAAAGTGGAGGGAGTGTTGGTGCATGATTTTCTGTTTGCAGATGATGGTGCACTCATTGCAACCTCTGAAGCTGAGATGCAGCAAATTGCTGTTGGAGGGAGTGTTGGTGCATGATTTTCTGTTTGTAGATGATTGTGCACTTAATGCACCCTCTGAAGCTGAGATGCAACAAATGGTCTGCTGTCTGTGCTAATTTTGGCCTAATAATTAACACCAAGAAAACCCAGGTGCTCCATCAGCCACCACCACACCATCCATATGTGGAACCATCAATTACAACAAATGGAGAAGTTTTGAATGCTGTAGCTAAGTTCATTTACCTTGGTAGGCTACTTTCTAGGAATGTACACAATGACAATGAGGCTGATTCATGCATTGCCAGAGCTAGCTGGGAGGCTCCGAAGAAAGGTTTGGGAGAGAAGAGATGTTAGATTGACTACCAAACTGAAGATCTGCAGAGCCATTGTGCTGACCTCATTGTTGTATTCCTGTGAAACATGGACCGTCTACCAGCTCCATGCAAGGAAACTGAATCGTTTCCATTTGAACTGTCTTAGGAAGATCCTGAGGATCATCTGGCAGGATAAGGTACCAGATGCTGAGGTCCTTGCTTGAGCTGAACTGCCAAGCATTCAAACTATGCTTCGGAGAACACGACTCTAATGGGCTTGCCATGTTGTTTGAGTGCCAAATGTACTCTTGCCAAAAAGACTATTTTATGGAGAACTTGCATGGGGCAGGTGATGACATGGTGGCCAGAAGAAGCAATACAAGGACACTCTCAAGAACTTTGGATTTGACTGTACAACATGGGAGACAATGGCACAGGACCGCTCAGGATGGTGTGCCCACATCAGAAGGGGTACTGTACTCTTTGAGCAAAGCAGAATTGAGACAGCACAAAGTAAACACAGTATGTGCAGATTTGGGATATTCACCCCAAATATTCACATGGACTATCTGTGTCCAACCTGGGGTAGAGCATTCTAAGGTCGTATTGGTCTGATCAGCCATAGTTGGACAACCTGAGATTTCACTTTATCATGGTGATGTCAGTTTAGTCCTCTTTGAAGATGAAGGACAACAATATTTGCTATCACAAAAATTTTTGTAATAGTGTGTATTCATTGATTGTTGGATAAAGATCAGTCACTTAAGTACTCACAGATCACCCACAGACAATAGTTTAAGAATTTTGTAATTTTTATTACTTTCTACTTTCCCACAACTGTGCAGCTATCTTTTGAGAATAAGAAATGGGCTCAACCCAAGTTAGGAGAGCTGTTCTGTTTTTTTGTCTGCTTTCTCTATTATGGTAGTAAGAAATGTGACCTGCTGGCCAACCTTCAAGTGTTGAGGAGTCCCTATACATTAGTCTATCCTTTGATGTAACAGTTTGTCACCAGGCCCTTTCTACATTGGTGTAGAATTTTTTTAAAGCTCTGTTGGCATAAGTTGTAGAGAGATAATTTGGGTTCACTTCATCACAGAGACGTTAGAGTCGTTCTTGCTTGTTAGCAAAAGTATACTCTAAATCTCTAATCTTTCTGATGGTACCTTCCTGTAGAAAATGTGTACTATATATAAATGGTCGATATTTCTGTTTTTTAAGGGTCTATCCATATTTGTTTTTATCCTTTTAAATGGTGAAGTGGTAGTAATCTATATGTAAAGGATCATCATAGTATCTTGGATTCAGAGATGGGGGGACATCTGGTTCAGTTTTTTAATTTTATATATGAGGAAATGGAGGTTCAAAGAGATGAAATTACCTGCTTAAAATTGCACAGTAAGTAGAAAGGTGGGATTTTGTCCAGGCCCTCTGATCTAAATCCTCTGCTCTTTTTACCGTACCTGCTGCCGTCCAGGATTTTAGATTCAGGGAGATCCCTTGATGTTATTGACATTTTTCAGTCAAACCTTGGGCTTTGCAGCATGATGATGATTATGATGGTGATGTTTATCTACAACAAAATATTACAAAACTGAAGCTCATCTTAATTTAGACTTTTGGTTGTGGCTGATACAGTGTATTTTGGTCGTTCTGATGGCTTAGGTTACCTGCTGAACAAAACTGCTATTTGTGTGACTCGGGTTTTCTACTAATCAGTTTACTTCACGTTATTAGTAGGCTCCCTTTCTGTTTGGGTCTTCCTCCTTTCCAACCAGATTAACTTTTTTTTTTGAAAGGTGACTCTTTGAACTTCAAACCATTTTCCACATCTCCATGATTATCTATCTGTATGATCTCCTGTAGTCTTTAGTTGCTTTTCTCAGTTTCCTTCTTAATTTTTTTAACTTTGGTGCTCAGATGTGTCTTTGCATTACTTGATACTCAAATATTTTTTATGTGAAAATGAGGTCTATGCAATAGATCTATTACTCACAGAATCCATGTGTCAGATTGGTAAATTTTGCCCATGTCTGTGTGGTTATCAGTTGCCTTACCCTCTTCCTCCTCTACTCAAAATTTATTGACAAATTCTTTTTACTTTTACCATGACGTTTTTACAGCCCAGTTGTAAGGATTTTCTGATAAAATACAAAGAAATGGTTTCTGCTACTTTGAGGGTCTGTCTTATTGAACCTCTGTGGTTATATCTTCACTAGAGCATTATTTAATAAAATACTTGCTTATTTAAAGTTTAACCTTGACCTAATTTTAACCAACACTTTCCCCTGTCTGTATATTATGATATTTAGGCATCTTACCTAGGAGGAGAAAGCTTTTCAGTTTCTTCTGAATCTTCTTATAGTCAGTTAGACTTTGAACCAAAAGGGAACTTTCATCTTAGCTCCCGGGAGGACAGGATGTAAATGCCAACTTCATTTTACTTTCTTAGAACTAATATGTAGTATTAATTGTAGAAGAAGTAACACTAATTTTGCATAGGTATGATACTACATAACTGATTTTTGTTTCTAACTCATTACAAAGGATTTATGATTTTTCATCAGTATGAGAAATTTTTTGTTCAGGAAATGGTTTTTGTGGGTGTTGTTTCATCAGCTAAAAATAATAAGCCAGAACAGATGAGAAGAACAGATTTTATTATACTCAAAGTGACATACCCCACTGTGTCATTTACAGTTCAGCTAATAGTATTTATACATTATATCACAGAAGGAAAGGGGAAAAAAAGATGACTGCTCATTATAATCCAACTGCCCATACATAGGAAACAAAATATACTTGTTAAGGGAAAATGTGTATTAGTTAAGGAGATAGATGAGGGATGTGTCTTTGTTAGTATAGCTAAATTCACTAAATCAAAGTACCTGCCAGCTACCTCAAACAAAATGAAGAAAATATTCTTACCTGTTTTGACAAAGCTATGGTCCATTGACAAATAAAATGAGAATTACGTTTTCTTATTAAAAAGTGGAGTTTCTAGAGGATTTTGGCTATGATGAGAAAAAGCTTTTCTGAACATCACTCTCAAAAGAGTAGGACTTTTTGTAAAGGAAAGCTAAAAATGGGACAGAAGGGTCAGATTTTTTAAAAAAATACACAAGAAGGTTCACATTTAGCATGTCCCAGATGATTGATGATAGTCATCCAAGCTAAATAAACTGCATGTAATTATAGTGCCTTGTATGAGTACAATTACCAGAGTCCCTCAAATTATGGGGATAGTATTACCTTTCCCTCTTCAACATGATTTGCAAAGGTATTTTCATTTCATAGTTAGGATTGTTGGTGGCTGGGGAAGGGAAGGGGTTTGGAGGAGGGGGGACCTGAAACTTTTTAATGATTGAGTTTTTTTTTTGTTATGTATTTAGTAATTAAATTAAGTCTTTCTGTACTAATTTTTCATGTAATCAGAGTTATCTATTTAATCTTTTGTAACTGCCTCTATTTCTTGTTTGGCTAAAAATTTCTCCTTTCAATAGCTGTGAAAGGTATGTGATCTGCTTCTCTTCTAATTTTTTTTAACATTTTAAAAATATTTGTTTATTTTTCGTTTTTAACATTCACTTCCATAAGTTTTAAATTTTCTCCCCTTCCCCTACCCTTCCACAAGATGGCATGCAATCTGATGTGGGCTTTACACATATATTTCTATCAAACGCATTTTCACATTAGTCATGTTGCATGGAAGAGTTATAACAAATGGGAGAAACCATGAGAAAGAAAAAAACAAAACAAAAAATAAAATAGTCTGCTTTGCTCTGCATTCCAACTGTATAGTTGTTTCTCTGGCTGTGGATGGCATTTTCTATCATAAGTCATTTGGAATTGTTTTAGGTCCTTGAATTGCTGAGAGGGACAAAATCTATCAAAGTCAGTCATCGAACATTGTGGCTGTTTCTGTGAACAGCGTTCTTCTCACTTTACTCAGCATCAGTTCATATAAGTCTTTCCACGAGTTTCTGAAGTCCCACCTGTTCATTATTTCTTATAGCACAATAGTATTCCATTACATTCACTTACCACAACTCATTTGGCTATTCCCCAGTTGATGGACATGCCCTTAATTTCCAGTTGTTGGCTACCACAAGAAAAGCTGGTATAAATATTTTTGTATACGTGAGTCCTTTTCCCATTTTTATGATCTCTTTGGGATACAGCCCTAGAAGCCATATTGCTGGGTCATGGGGTATGCACATTTTTATAACCCTTTGAGCATAGTTCCAAATTGCTCTCCAGAATTGTTGGATCAGCTCACAGCTCCAGTAACAATTAATTAGTGTTCCAATTTTCCCACATCTTTGCCAACATTTGTCATTTTTCTGTTTTGTCATGTTAGCCAATCTGATAGGTGTGATGTGGTACCTCAGAGTTGTTTTGATTTGCATCTCTCTAATCAATAGGAATTTAGAACATTTTTTCATGTGAATGTAGATATCTTTAATTTCTTCCTCTGAAAACTGCCTGTTCATGTCCTTTGACCATTTATCAATTGGGAATGACTTGTATTCTTGTAATTTTGACTCAGTTCTCTATATATTTTAGAAATGAGACCTTTATCAGAAACAGTAGTTGTAAAAATTCTTTCTCAGTTGTGAGTTCCTTTTAAAAACTTGCAACCTAATTAGGGTGTATCTAGAGCTTATGTAAAAAAGGGACATGGGAGAAGAATACCAGGGATACTAATTACGTTATCTAGGGGTCCATTTATCTAGGTGTCTTGGGAACAGGTGTTGGTGAGCTATGGATTGGAAAATGTAGGGAGTTTTGCAGAGATATCTTGGTTGATACCAGACATTGAGGGATGGACAGAGGCATGCACCTTGGGGATCTGATGTGAGGGAGATCCTTGGGCCAGGCACCTCTGTGTCTGTCCTTTATCTAAAGAATTACAGGGTCAGGTCTGCATGTGTTCTGCAAAAAGGGAAAATTTTCTCATGGTGGGGTGGAGGCTAGCTTATTTAGACATGGTCTTAGGGCATTTTGGGGTACAGGTCCCACCAATTCGTCAATAATGGAGAGAATTAAGCATCTTTATTTCACTCCTGTATTTATTTTTGAAGATATTCCTCTTTTTTTTTAATTGTCTTTTGTTAGCATATAACTATGATAGAGTCTGATTATTCCTTTTTTATTTTTTCTGGTTTTGTTTCATCTGTATAATTTCTACTAGACTTGCAACTTTGGCAGAATTCTTGTCATCTTCTAGTCATTAATTTCCATTTTTGATCAATTCTTATTTTTAGGGACTTTGTTACTAGGGCAAGGTACCTCTTCTGTGAAGCTGTTGATCTTTTTTTCCCCCCCAGTCCTTTCTGTCTCTCATATCTTTTAAATTTTTTCTCTCATTTCTTGCAATAATTCTAATGGTTGTGGGCAAACTTTTTCTTTTTTTAAGGAGCTGATGATACACACACACACACACACACACACACACACACACACACACACACATTATATTTTTCCAGCTTTCAAATGTTTCATTCACTCTTTTAGATATACGGTAAATAAGTGTTTCCACTATGAAAAAGAATATTACAAGTATAGTACCTGTGATGGGGAAATGGGTTTGCTGAAGACATCTTCAAAAGGACAAAGTTTAGAAAACAACCTGGAGGCTGGAATTCAGTTCTTTATAATTCCTTGTTAAAAAAAAATTAAGGGAAAAAAATCAGGAAAGAATGTGAGGTCCATGAGATGATTTATTGTTGCTCTACGTCCTTGTCCTGAATCTCTTCCTCTGTCCCCTCATAACTCTTAGGCTCTTGGCCACTATTCTTTACCAAGAGTTCCTCTGTCTTCTGGGCCATTTCATTGGTACGTCTCTTTTTGTCTCCTCCTACTCTCTTTTCTTTTTCATCCATCTCATTCCAATATCCTTCAAATTTTGCCTTAAACTTCTGGGCATTTTTCACATTTAGAAATTGAAATCACCAATAGTTCAGGCTTAGAACTTTCATCAGCAGAGTTATTGTGTATTACAGGACCTGTCATTCTATCTGCAGTAGGCTTTAGTGCCATTAATGGTGTTACATAGTGATTCACAAAAAATTTCAGTTTTGTCCCTTCTCATCAGGAGGTGCATCATCTCTTTTTCCTCATGTTTCAGCAGGTTCAAATCATCTGTCCCTCAACTATTCTCTGATAGAAATTGGAATAGCTTTGCTTGTATCTTAAAGAGCTCTTCTTCAAGGGTCTTAATAGTAGCAAACGAGCAATAACAGTTCCACAGTGTAAATTTTAAAGTAATAATTGAAACTGGTAGAAATAAAAAAGATCTAGCTTTCTAAGCTAGATAGATTGAAATATTGAACTAAATAAAAACCCAGTGTTTGATGAACCTGAGAACATAAATTACCTTGTGTAGCATTTCTGTTTGAATTGCTGGGAAAATTTGAAAACAGTATGGCAAAAATTAGGTCTATATCAACAGCTTAAAAGCTCAAAATGACCACAATCATCATAATCAAATGGGAGAATCAGTTGTTGGCTATCGTGTACAGCTTTGGCTACTGTAAGAACATTTAACAAACAGGGGTAGAGGTAATCAGAAGATAAAAATGGATATTTTCATTACATGAAATTGAAATATACCCTAGGGATCTATCCTTGATTCTGTACAGTTAAACATTTTTGATTAATTATTTGGATAAAGCTAGAAATGAAAGGCTCTTCAAAGTTTTCAAAAGGCACCAAACTGAGAGGGTTAGCCACATTTACTAGATGTAGTAGACTTAGGCTAAACTAACAAAATGATATTCAACAAGGATAAATACGTAGTCTTATATTTGAGTACAAAGAATCAACTTCACAAGTGTAAGATGGAGTGACATACTTAGATTAGAGTTCTGAAAAAGGTCTGGGGATTTTACTGAACTTAGAAGCTCCATATGAATTATCAAAATGTCACAGTCAAAAAAGTTAATGCAGTCTTATGTTCCATTAAGAGAGAGACTTAGTTTCAAGGACTAAGTTGGTGGTCAATTCAACAAATACTTACTTTTATTTTAAAATTAACTCTTCAAAATGAAAACTCTCATTTGCAGAGGAATAGAAAAAAAGCTTATACATGAAATCATGAACGTCTGTTATGAACAGCTTGTTTTTTATATAGTTTTCAAGAGCTGCCCTCCTTGTGTGTTTCTGAACTTCCTTTTGTTGTCTTCTGTGTATTTTAAAAAATTCTCCCATGACTCCTCTTTTTTGTTGTTTTTTTTAAACACTATCTCTGCCTTTCCTTTCAACTCTTTCCCTCCCTCCTATAAAAAAAAAGAAAAACTGGTAAAGTCAAACCAAGCCAATCCACACATTTTCCATCTCCAAAAGTATATATGTATCATTCTCTAACTTGAATCTATCATCCTTTTCTCTACAAAGTGGGTTGTCTTATTTCATCATTTGTCTTCTGGAATTATGATTGATCATTGTATTGATCATAATTCTTAAGACTTCTCAATAAGCAGCCATTTATTCAATCACCGAGCACTTATGAAGTGCCTACTATGTGTGCAACATGTTAGGAATACAGATAATAGTTTGTAAGCTCTTGAAGGCTTGCAAAATGCTCTAAATACCTAATTTCCTTTGATCCTCACAGCAGATATAAGGTAGGTGCTGTTAGCAGAGGCAGCTAGTGGCGTGATAGATAAGATCTGGCTCTGGATTCAGGAAGGTTTCCCTTCAGAGCCAGACATTTAATAGTGATGTGACCTTGGGCAAGTCACATAAGGCTCTATTTGTCTCAGTTTCTTCCGTTGTGAAATGGGTGTGATAATATTGTTGTGATAATCAAATGAGATAATATTTTCTAGTGTTATTGGTGTTATTATGAGATAATGATGATTAAATGAGATAACTTTTTACAAAAAAGCACTTAGCACAGTGCCTCCCACATATTAGTAGGTGCTATATAAATGTTTACTCCCTCCTTCCCTTCTCTATTGTCTCCACTTTGCAGGTAAGGAAATTGAGGCTCAGAGAAGTTAAGTGACTTGCCCATGTTCACACAATGTTTGAGGTTGGATTTGAACACAAGTCTTTCTGACTTCAAGTCTAGCTTTCTATTCACAGACAAAAGTGAAACAATCTCAAGGACCTTACAGTGTATTGAGTGACACCATCTGTACATATATTAAAAAAATATAAAAAATAAATGCAAGATAATTTTTTTGTGTGTGCCAGTGGGTTGGTTAGGGTGGGTGCAAGGAAGAGGGATCTGGAGAAGATCTTATCTAGAAAGTTACATTTGAGCTGATCACTATAGGATGCCAGGGATTGATTCCCATATGTAGAAATGGGGCAGCATTCTACCAGCGTGGGCCTCTTTAAGTGTCTACTGTATTCAGTCATTGTGCTATGCATGTTATATGTACCACTTTATCATCTCCTTTTGGAGAGAGATTGACATACTGTGAGCATTTAGTAATTTCTTGGCCATATCAGTAGTATAATTATACAGATCATTGCAAGATTTGCTTTGTTCTCCATGATTGCTGGAGCTATGTTCAGTGCCTAGAATGTTTTTCTTCACTGTTACCTCTCAGAATCTGCAAGATTCAGTTGAGGTGCTACTATCTTTGTGAAGACTTTCCTGATTGCCCCTCCTTTTCCCCCTCTGTAGACTAATTCTTAGTGCTCAGAGTACATTGGAGGCCACTCTGGTGGCACAGTGGATAAAAGTTCTGGCCCTGAAATCAGGAAGACTTCAGTTCAAATCCAGCCTCTGATATTTACTAGCTGTGTGACTCTGGACAAGTCACTTAGCCTCTGTTTGCCTCAGTTTCCTCAACTGTAAAATTAGGATACTATAACAGCATCTGTGTTGCAGTGTTGTTGTGAGGATCAAATGAGATAATATTTGTAAAAGTGCTGAGCACACAATGCCTGGCACATAATTGGTGCTGTAGAAATCCTTCCGTTCCTTTCCCTTCCTTTCCCTTCCGTTCCCTTCCTTTCCCTTCCGTTCCCTTCCGTTCCCTTCCCTTCCCTTCCCTTCCCTTCCCTTCCCTTCCCTTCCGTTCTGTTCCCTTCCCTTTCCTTCCCTTTCGTTTCTTTCCCTCTCCAATTTATTTGTATAATTCACATAGTTTATTTGTATACGTATAATATCTTTCGAGTGGATTGTAAGCTTTTTCATTTTTGTCATCGTATCCCAGTACTTTCTGTAATAAGAGCTTGGTAAATGTTTGTTAAATGGATTTGAAGGAAAAAGACAATGCAAAAACAGTTTGGATTGGTAGAATGATGCCATATTGCCGAAAATGGAGTAAATGATTGGGGAGGTAGATATTAGGTTGTAAATAGAGATCTTTTCTAGGACTTTGGCAGTAAAATGGAAAATAACTTAAAAGCAGTGTCATTGGAAAGGTTTTTGTTGTTGTTGTTGTTATTTTTGGAGTGGTTTTTGTTTTTTGGTTAGGGCTAGCTTTACCATGTTATTATCTGAGTAAAAAGAACCCATAGAAGGTAGATACATGAGAAAAACTAGATGCTTGGGTACAGTTATGGAGAAAATTGGAAGAAATGTATTTGAGGATTCATTTATTAGTTTTAATGAAAGTGCGGGGGCGAAGTAGAAAGATGCACGTACACTAGCTCTTCCCCGCAGCCCATAAAATACCTGTAAAGAAAGACTCAACAAATTCTAGAGCAGCAGAAGCCATAGAGTGATGGAGTGGAGGAAATTTCCAGCCCAAGGTGACCTGGAAGGCTGATGGGAAAGGTCTGTCGCACTGGATATGCAGCAGAGCCCAGTCCAGCCTTGGCTGTGCGGCCTGGCACTGCACTGGGAGGAGGACGAGCAGGCCTCATGGGTGGAATCCCAGCGGTGGTTTGCAGATCTCTCAACCCACAGGTGCCAAAGTTCAGTGAGAGGGTTTTTTCAGCTGGACAAGAAGAGGGAACAGGGTCTTCCCATAGCTCTGGACTCAGGTGGTGGTGGCAGAGGCCACATGGGTTGGTCTCATCCACAGGAGCCCACATCCATTGTTGGATCGTAAAGCCCTTAGAGGAACTGAGCTACTGATCCATACCTCAGTCCTGTGTGGTGGCCCTGCCCCCACCAAATGCTTCTGGAGGAATTGAGCAGCTGATCTGAATCTCAGCCACCAGTGCTGGCTTGGAGGCCAGGTGGTTGTGGAGAGGAAACTAGTTACTACTCATAGATTCTGGGCACAAAAGTTTCGTTACTGCCAGACCAGTGTACGTACTTGATTGTGCCACCTTGGAGAAACTGAGATCTCACAGATTGCAGAGTATACCTTACTTTTGACAAAGGACCCAAAAGTCAAATAACTGGTTGGGAAAATGCCCAGAAAAGGGAAAAAAATAAGACTATAGAAGATTACTTTCTTGATGAATAGATATCTTTTTTCCTTTCGGATGAGGAAGAACAGTGCTTATCATCAGGGAAATAAATAAAAGTCAAGACTTCTGCTTCCCAAACATTCAAAATAAATATTCAGTTGTCTCAGGCCATGGAAGAGCTCAAAAAGAATTTTGAAAACCAAGTAAGAGAGGTGGAGGAAAAATTGGGAAGAGAAATGAGAGAGATGCAAAAAAATCATGAAAAGTGAGTCAACAACTTGCTAAAGGAGACCCAGAAAAATGCTGAATAAAAAACTCCTTTAAAAATAGGCTAACTCAGTTGGCAAAAGAGGTTCAAAAAGCTGATGAGGAGAAGAATGCTTCCAAAAGCAGAATTAGCCAAATGGAAAGGAGGTTCAAAAGCTCACTGAAGAAAATAGTTCTTTAAAAATTAAAATGGAACAGATGGAGGCTAATGACTATGGGAAACCAAGAAATCACAAAACAAAACCAAAAGAATGGAAAAATGGAAGATAATGTGAAATATCTCATCGGAAAAACAACTGACCTGGAAAATGGTTCCAGGAGAGACAATTTAAAAATTATGGGACTACCTGAAAGCCATGACCAGAAAAAAGAGCCTAGACATCATCTTTCATGAAATTATCAAGGAAAACTGCCCTGATATTCTAGAACCAGAGGGCAAAATAAGTATTGAAAGAATCTACTGATCACCTCCTGAAAGAGATCCAAAAAGAGAAACTCCTAGGAACCTTGTGGCCAAATTCCAGAGTTCCCAGGTCAAGGAGAAAATACTGCAAGCAGCTAGAAAGAAACAATTGAAGTATGGTGGAAATGCAATCAGGATAACACAAGATCTAGCAGCTTCTACATTAAGGGATCGAAGGGCGTGGAATATGATATTCCAGAAGTAAAAGGAACCAGGACTAAAACCAAGAATCACCCACCCAGCAAAACTGAGTATAATACTTCAGGGGAAAAAATGATTTTTCAATGAAATTGAGGATTTTCAAGCATTCTTGATGAAAAGACCAGAGCTGAAAAGAAAATTTGACCTTCAAACACAAGAATCAAAAGAAACATGAAAAGGTAAACTGGAAAGAGAAATCATAAAGGTCTAATTAAAGTTGGACTGTTTACATTCCTACAAAGAAAATATTTGTAACTCTTGAAACTTTTTTCAGTATTTGGGTGGTTGGTGAGATTATATACACACACAACACACACTTATACAGAGAGCACAGGGTGAGTTGAATAGGAAGGGATCATATCTAAAAATTAAGGAGTGAGAGAGGAATATATTGGGAGAAGAAAGGGAGAAATTGAATGGGGCAAATTATCTCTCATAAAAGAGTCAAGAAAAAGACTTACACAACATGAGTATTATGGAAGTCATTTGCAAAACTACACATATATAGCCTATATTGAATTGCTTGCTTTCCCAGTAGGGATGGGTGGGGAGGGAGGAAGGAAGAGAAGTTGGAACTCACAGTTTTAGGAACAACTGTTTAGTATTGTTCTTGCATACAACTGGGAAATAAGAAATACAGGTAATGGGGTATAGGAATTTATCTTACCCTACAGGAAAAAAAGAGAAGATGGGGATAAGGGAAGGGGAAGGATGTTAAGAAGGGAGGGCAGATTGGTGGTAGGGGTAATTAGAATGTCTGGCGTTTTGGGGTGGGTAGAGGGGAGAGATGTGCAGAAAATTTGGAACTCAAGATTTTGTGGAAATGAATGTTGAAAACTTAAATAAATCTAAAAAGAAAAAAATAAATAAAAAAGAAAAAAAAGTAACAAAAGTGAGCCAGCTTTTCTCCCTGATACTGGAGTAGATTGGGTGAGATTGTTTGAAAGGAGTAGAGGAGGACAATTGAGAGTTCATATCACATGACTTCTGTCTTTTCAGTAATGTAGTAGGTAGGGTTTCCTGTTGAGCCCAAAGGAGGGGGTGAAATTGAGGGCTTGAGGAAAAATGAGATTTGGAATAGTTACCGTGGGAAAGTCAGTAAGAGATAAGTGAAGGGATTTTGATGGAATAGTGGAGACCCAGTTGAGGTTTGATAACAAATCTTTGTTTTTGAATATGATTCCATAATTTCTTTTGGAAATGCTTGGCAGCTGTAGGGATGCCAGGAGTTAATTGTGAGTAGACAAATCTGAAAAGTTAAGGGGAGCAGGGATTCCATCTTGGAGTCAGCCATTATTGAATTGGCTAATGCTACATAGGCTCAAAATTGAATAAAGAGGCTGAAGATCATATGGAGGACCAAGAACTATTGTGGAAGAGGTAGGTAATTGTTGAGGTAGAAAGAAACAAGATTTACATTAAGAGGGAGCAGTTCTTGATTAAGGGCAGGGTAATTCTTGATTGGGGGGGGTAATTCTTGCATTCAAAGATGATTGGAAGTGATGAGTTTGTGAGACTACACTGGTGCATTGAGAGTAGACTTGAGTGAGATTATGATTATTTCATAGTACTAGATTGTACAGCAGTATCTCCAAAGATTGGTTACGTTTTTAAACATGCATAATATGGAAGGTCATTTGGCCAGATATATGATAGGTATTTCCTATCATATTTATTCATTTTTAAATGAAAACTCCTTGATAATGAATTTATTTGGTAAAACGGTTCAATAGCAGTTATTTAGGTTTATATTGATTCATTATGTAATTAGAAAACTTTTTTCCTTCTCTAGGCCAGATGTCAGTAGACTTGCTGGAAATCAACGCATATCAGATATTTTCATGAAAGAACTGTCTTACCAGCAAGAGAGTATTGACACATTGCCAACTGAGAGTATCAGAGCTGCACATTCCATTCAGGGAAAAGATATTTTTGGAAGGATTTCACCAGTGGATCAGGTGAAAGGTATTCTCTAGCATAGAGATATTGTATGCATTAGATATGTTACATTCTTTTGTGTGTTCTAGTTTTGGTGACCTGTGATGTGGTTAAATAGAAAACAAAAAATGTTGAGTTCTCCGAAATTAATAATAAATTTTGCCTCACCTGTCTCTCGCACTTTAAAGCTGACAATCCGAGTTGGGGATGGCAAAGAGCTGTTAGAACTGGAGGCAGACATTTGGGAATTAACTATATAGTATTGGTAGTTTAGAGAAAGATAGTCATGGTAAAATGGGAAAAGCACTAGATTTATCACTGAGCGTCTGAGTTTAGATCTTCTGTTACTAACTTACCTATGTAACCCTAGGGAAGTCATTTTACCTCTCAGAGCATTAATTTTCTCCTCTTTAAAATGAAGGGGTCATACTGCAGGATCTCTGAGGTCCAGACCAGTTCTCAACCTACACTTTCCTCAAGTTAACCTTATAAAATATGAGGTGGAATAATTTCTGTTTTTATAGATTAGGAAATTGAAATAAAGAAGCTTTGATTTGCCCATAGTTAAACAGTTGTTAAATGTCAGAGGCAGGTTATAAACTTCAAGCCTAGTCTCTTGGTATTACACATACTTCTGCCACATTGTCATATCTCTATTTGAGAGAACCAGTTATTTGGCTTGACTTAATGTCAGTTATTTTTCTTTGCCTATAAAACTTAGTTACTAGTTACACAATGTTAGTATTTATTTACAGATATATCCACTGATGTGTGTCTCCCACATTTGAGAAGCGGAGAAAACAAGGTAAAATATTGAATATTTTGCTAACTAGCAGAAATTAATGATGAATAGTAATATTTTTTGTCTTTTAATATTTTTCTTTTGACCAAACTATAGATATTTTTAAAATAATAATAGCCATTTTAATGTATTAAATGAAAATATAGCTATAAAGCATCTTTGACATTTGCTATGATTTAATTTTCCTTTTGGGAGGGAATATTTTCCAGATTCTCTGGTTTGGTGGTAAAGCCATCTCCTGGGGTGGAAATTCTCTCCACTAATGTACATTGGCAGCTCATTTTTAATTTATGGTCCTTAACTGCCTAGGGCACCAATATGGTAAGTCGATATTGGCACATAGCTGCTATGTTTAGCAATATTTGAACCCATATCTTGTTTTCAAGGCCAACTATCTTTTTTTTAATTCCAATTTTTTTTCTCCATTTAACATTTATTTCCTTTTCCACTCCCCTCATGCCTCCAAAGGGAATGAGAAAGGGGAAGTGAAAAAGTCCCTGTATAAAGAGTGAAGCAAAATAAATTCCCATATTGGCCATGTTCTGAAAATGTGTGACTCATTCCATATTTAGTCCATTATCTTTTTATCAGGAAGTGGGTAGCATTCTTTTTTGTTGGTCCTGTACAGTCATGGTTATTTATTCATTGATCGGAGATCCAAGTCTTTTGAAGTTGTTTTTAAATTGATGCTACACTATAAATTGTCCTCTGGGTTCTGCTCACTTAATTCTGTATCAGATGTCATATAAATCTTCCTAGATCCCTCTGAAATTCTTTCCTTTGTCATTTCTTATAGCTCAGTTGTATTACATTATGTCATAATATGTGAAGCTGTTCTCCAATTGATGTTATTCAATTCACTTATTGTTGTGTCTGACTTCCTGATCTTGTGGACCATGGCATGCCATGCCCTTCCAATCTGAGGGGTTATCTTCCAATGTCATATCTTTTAGCATTTTAATACTGTCCGTGGAGTGTTCTTGGGCAAATACAGGAGTGATTTGTCATTTCCTTCTCCTGGGGATCACCTTTTGTCAGAACTTTCCACTATGACTTCTCTGTCTTGAGTAACCCTGCATGGCACAGCTCATAGTTTCATTGAGCTACACAAGCCCCTCCATCTTGACAGGGCAATGATCTAAGAGGGGAATTGATGAGTACCACTTTAATTTCTAGTTCTTTGTTATCACAAAAATAACTCTTAAAATATTTTTGCATATATATAGTCCCTTTTCCCTTTTCTTTGAATTTTTGGGGTCGATCAAGGCTAGCCATCTATTTACTACATCATGTCCCTCAGTTTGAAATTGAGAACCAAAAATTAATGACTTTATAGTGCTTTCTTTTCTTATAGTATGTCTAAGTGAATTTAGTTGTATTCTTACTCTATTTTATTTTTCTTATTGCTATTTTTAAGTGGTTAAAGGAAGCATTGAAGCAGTAAGATCCTTGTATTCCTTAAATTGCATGTGATGGATGATTTCATTGTTGTCATGATGTGAGAGGTCTTACAGGGTCATGAATAGGTTCATAGAAAGATTGAGATCCATAATGTTCCTACATATAAATACCTTATATACTTATACATACATGCATGTATATATTCACATATATGTGAATACACACACATATACGTAGTTTTCATATCTTAAAACATCACTAACACTTGGAATACCTTGTGTGTTGACCTCGAGTATCAAGCCTTATCTTGCATCTAGGTAGTGTCCTAAGAGGGATATGGGTTAGGGAGGAACAAGGTGAATTCAATTTAGTGAGTATTGAGTGAGTGGAAGTGACAAAATGTGGTTATTGATTGGTTAAATCAGATAAAGCAGCATGAGAAATCATTGATAATGCTAAGAGTATGAACCTGGAAGCATGATGATGTTTATGAAATTGGGAGGTTTGGTAGAAAGGACAATTTGAGGGGGAAAAATAATGAAGCTGTTTTGGACATGTTAAAATTTGAGTTATTAGTGAGACATTCAGTTCAAAAAATCTAATGGGCAGTTGTTAGGATTGGAGTCAGGAGAGCGACTGGGGCTAACTAAATCCTTCCATTTGAGTCATCTGCATAGATAATTAAACCTGTAAACAAATGTTTGCTTCAAAGCTCACCTCAAATGCTATTTCCTAAATGAAGCCTTTCCTTTTTCCTTGAGCTGCTAAGCTCAGGACCCTGAACACAAGAGCCTTGCGAAGACCATTTTCATCTACCAGATGACCTCACTAGCCTTGCTTCCATCCTAGCTACAATAGCTACCTCCACATCATCATTTCATTCATTCCCTTCTTTACTGACATAGTCACCACCTTAAATTTGAATACTGCCTAATTGATGTTCCTCCTTTGAGCCTCTTCCCTACCTCAAACTATCTTCCACATAATTGCCAATATAATCTCTCTTACTCTCAAATTTGGACTCGTAGCCGTAGGCCCTCTCCTGACTTTAATCCCAACAGCTGCCCAACAACTCAAACATTAACATGTCCAAGACAGAGCATTATTTTTCCTCTCTAAGTTGTCTTCTCCACCAAAGTTCCCTATTTACTCTCCTACTCAGTGAATCCCTGTTGCCACTAGGATAAAATATAAACTACTGATTGGTTTCTAAAGCCCTTCACAGCTCAGGTCCAAGTCTCTCTCTAGTCTCATTTTACATTATTTCCTTTCTCACCAAATAGGCTGCCTCTCTGCTCCTCATATAAGACATTTCTATCCCCTAGTTTCATATCTTTATACACTGGCCATCTCTGAAATCTGAATAATATTCCTTCCTCACCTTGGCCTCACAGAATTCCTCTCTTCTTTCAAGACTGACCTCAAGCATTATTTTCTATATGAAGTGTTTCCCTGTCTCTCCAACTAGTAATGCCTTCTCTTCCAAAATACCTTGTATTTATTTTGTATTTTTCTCTTAAATATTTATCCATTATGTACATTTATATTTACACAGATAGCAGTGTCCCCTAGACCAGAGATGTCAGATATTCTGCCTGCAAGCTACGTGTTACTCACAACACTACCAAGTATGACCAAACCAGACTGAAATGTAATTTGGGAAATATTTAATAAAATAAAACATACAGGATACTACATTTTAAAACTGAGTCACTTTGCAGCCCATAGAGATACTTAAATGCTGATTAGTGGCCCCCATTTCTGTTTGTTTGACACCACTCTAGACCACTGGCTGTGCTTGCTAGTCCAGCCAACTCTCTTCCTTCAGTCATCATTCAGGGAAGCCACTCTTTTATGTCCACCAATATCTGGCTGCCTCCTACAGAATAGGCAAGTTAGCTTAGTTGAAATAGCAAGGCCTTCTAACAGAAAATGGAGATGACATATGCCACGCAAGTAAAACCAAAGCCATCACCCAATTACTATCTCCCTTCAATCCTGATGGAGAAAGTTCAGAACTTTGCCCCTGAGAATAGTTACCTTGCTTCCAGCCTAGGCTCTGTAGCCCTCGTTGAGGGGAGAAGTATTTATGGGAAAGGGACCCACCTTTCTTACCACCAATGACTGCTGTTAACAAGGATGTAAGCCTGAGACCCCTTGAACATTTGCAGATCATTGGTCTTGCTTCCAACCAGGAGATGCAGTCTGGTAGCTGCCTTGCCTACTTGAGAGTCACAGCTGTCAGTGTCCTTAGCAGCACTGAATTTGAATTCAGAAATGGATATGATTTTATCAGTGAAAACAACATTAATAAAGATATGTTACTCTATGCTTTGTGTTTGTACTGTAAGGATCATGAAACCTTTTCATCTGGTTTGTAGCTGAAGCCTTATATTTATTTTCTCCTTCATTAGAATGTACATTCCTTGAGATGGAGTATCTTGCTTTTCTATTTGTATCCCTAACCCTTAGTACAGTGCTTTGTACATAATGAGCACTTAATAAATGTTTTTTTAATTATTCATAATATATATTGTCTTCTCTAATAGAATATCTTGCTCCTTCAGAGTAGGGATGCTTTAATTTTTTTTGGCTTTATACATATCCCTGGCATCTAGGGAGTGTTAAATAAACATTTTTTGATTTATTTCAGTAGAGTCTTCTAAGTAGTTGGTTAAGTGTTACCAGCATTCCTGGAAAAGCTGTGGTGTAGTCTTTCTCTGTCTTTTATCATTTCTTAAGAAATGAACAGAAGAATTATTTTCTTGTTCTTTTCCTGTAGATTGATCTCCGAAGACCATTATTTGAAGAAGAAAGAAGCCTTTTAGAAAATGAGAAGTTATTATCATTTAGAAGCTTGGAAGACTCTTCTGGTATAATATATACACCATTTGAGCTTTTTAACCTTGTTTTATCCTTCAGGTTTTGGCCTTTTGTTCGTATTTATAGCCAATATGGCATCACAGAGTCTCATAATTGGTTGTGACCTCAAAAACTGTCTAGTCTGGCTATAATCCTCTCAAGAATCTCCTTGGCAACCTCACTAATTTGGTCATTTGGTCTTTGAAGAAAGACTTCTGGTGATGGAGAGGCTGCTTTCTCATGAAGCACTCTATTCAAATTTTTACAGCTGTCATTGTTATCTAGTGTTGCCTTACTCTGAGTCTAAATCTGCTTGTCTGTAACTTCTCCTTGTTCTAATTCTGTCCTCTGAGGTCAATCAGAATAAGTCCCATCATGTCTTTCATACAATACCCCTTCAAATACTTGAAAACAACAATAATACCTCCTCTGAGTGTTTCTCTAGGCAGGCCCCCCCCTCCCTTTTTTTCCTTTTATTCTTTCTTCTTTTAATATTGGTTGCAGTGCCCTTCTTCTTTCTCTGGAGATACTTTAATTGGTTAATATATTTCCTAAAATACAAACCATTGTGTAATCTGATTTAATCTTAATATGTACCTTGTTCAACTGTTGACATTTTTCCTATCTTGAAACTTAAAAAATTGTTTGTCTTTGTAAATCTGGACTTTAAAAATAATAATGTATTTAATTAACTTGAATTTTTAATCTTTAGCACTGCTTATTTTCCAAGAGTTTGGAGAAGGGGTGGCACATATTTTGAATCTGTGGTGTCAGCAGTATTCCTGCCTGTGGAAATCCTTTGTGATTCTGATGGGCAGTGGCTCTGTGCCTTGTACAGTTTTAGTTGTTTGATACTGAATGCTTAAATGACTTCCTTATGGCCCCACAGAATCTGTCAGAGGAAGGATTTGAATTTGGGTCTCTTTGACTCAGAAACTGATTCTTTACTCTTAGGTAAGAAATCATGATATACATATATATATATATATATATATATATGTGTGTGTGTATATATATATATATATATATACACACACACATATATATATATATGTAGGCTGTCTAGTCAAATCATCTCATTTTTCACATGAGAAAACTAAGACCCAGATAAACAGCAATGACTTGTCCCAAATTCATAGGTAGGTGTCACATGTAGGATTTGAATCTGGTCTCCTGAGGCAGTACTTTCTTCTCAAATATGTAAGAACAAAATAGTATCCTCTAAAAATGTTTTATAAGATGTTAGTTCTGTCTAACCCATCCTATTTATTAAACTTAAAAGAATGTGATATAATTTAATTTTTGAAAAACATAAAGGTAACAAATCTGGATAAAATAGCTTTTCTATACCTTGCATCTCCTGAAAATAACTTCCTGTTTAAAATCTGTATCATTATAACATTAAATTATTTCCAGTGTTTCTTGGCGTTTATTTTAGTGTAACTGATTTGTTTTCTGCAACCATTTAAAAAAATCAGTAAAACAAAATCCATTTCCAATAGCAAACTTCACTATGA
This sequence comes from Potorous gilbertii, assembly GCA_028658325.1. NCBI lineage: Eukaryota > Metazoa > Chordata > Mammalia > Diprotodontia > Potoroidae > Potorous > Potorous gilbertii. The sequence goes on from CM053773.1 coordinate 67,930,992, forward strand.
CTGGCTGCATTTTCCTTTGAATTTGTTTTGAATTGAAACTGGCAACAGATATATTAACGAGCAGAAATCTTGCCCACAGAAATGTTTTTTTGAGACTACTACCAATAATGTGGGCAAGTAGGTGGTGCAGTGGATAGAATGCCAGGCCTGGAGTCAGGAAGACTCACGTTCGTGAGTTCAAATCTGGCCTCAGATTTAGTTGTGTGGGCAAGTCACTTAACTCTGTTTGCCTCTGTTCTCATCTTTAAAATGAGCAGGTGAAGGAAATGGCAAATCACTCCATTGTCTTTACCAAGACAACCTCAAGTAATAAATGTGATTTCAAAATGCTGATAGCTAAAGGCTGTGTATCAGCATAAACGCAGGTATCATCCAGATAAATGACTGCTTAGGAGGTTATCTCATCTCTTAGCTCTAAAAACATCATCTTGATTTTTTTCCTCAAGTTGTTTTCATTCCCATTTCTGGAAATACTAGTCTGAAATTTGTTGTTCTAGATCTACATTTGAGATCAGTTATATTTTAGCATGACTATTGTTTGTCTTAAGTTACAGATCTTTTTTTTCATTTTGTTTTTGTGCCTTATTGATTTCTTGACTTCACTGTATTTGCTTTTTATTACTTCCAAAAGTATTTCATTCTCTCATATTTTCCAGCTCATGTCTTCCTTTCTTCAGTATCAGTTTTCTATTCCAGTATGTTTTCCAGTGTTTCACAAGTTATGGTAGTTGTCATATTACCATGAATTTTTCAGTAGTCCTATCCATAATTGTCTCATGTAACATACATTTTTGTGGTTGGGCATTTTCTTTGTATCGCTCACTGTCTTTTCAGTTTATGTTTCTAAAGCTTTTCTTTCTTTTGTAATTTCTCTGATGGTGGTTGTGGGAAATAATTTCAGTGGATACTCTAGATGCTCTGCATCCCCCAGTTCATTGCAGCTTCCTTTTTAAATTCCCTTGACTCTAAAATAACATACAGGTGAACTCTAGGTATTATAAATATCTTAATCATTTTATTATTATTTTTAAAAATTAAATTATTTTCTTTGTTTTCAGTGTTCTACAATTACTTCCATATACCTTAGATTTTTTTTTCTCCTTCTTCCCCCCTCCTTCCTCTCTCCCTGAGATGGATACATTTTATATAGGTTCTACACATACATTCCTATTAAATACATTTTTACCTTAGTCATGTTGCACAGAAGAATTAATATGAATGGGAGAAATCATAAAACAAAACAAAACATAATACAAAAAAAAGATAGTCTGCTTCATTCTGCGATCGAATTCCATAATTCTTTCTCTGATTGTGGAAGGCATTTTGCCTTAAGTGTCCATTGGGAATTTTTTAAGTCCTGGCATTGCAATGAAGTACTAAGTCTACCTGAAAAATTCCTCGCACACTGTGGTGTTGCTATGTACAAAGTTCTGCTTCTTTCACTCTGTCTTAATAATTTTTTGCAGTCACTTTGCAGGAGAATTAAAATTAACCCAGATTCTTGAAGGTTCTTTTAGCCTGGCAGTAGCTGAACTTTTTGTGGTTATTCTTTTTGACCCTCTATTGCTCTAAATTTCCTAATTAGACCCTTTTTTTTGGTCTAAAGATAACTTTATAGGGGGCTACTAGCATCCATTTTAAGCAGAAAGCTTGTTGCCTTCTTATTACAAATTGATTCTCACTTAATTTCTTTACAGTCACTTCATTCAGGTCCATTATAGTGTAGACCTAGAATTCTGCACTAGATACAATGGCTGTTTCTAGATTAGTAACAAACTAGATTTGGAGTTAGGTGAACCTGTTTATTAGAACTGAACTCTCTTTGAACTTGAGGGTTTTAAAAACTGTTCTTCCAGTTACATGTGCTATGATTTGTCATTTGAAGGATGGTGCCAATAAGATAGTCTCCCTCAGTTTTTTCCCTTCTTCTGAAATGTAGTATCAACCTTGATTACATAATAATGGTGATAACAGCGATAGTAACTGACTCTGTCACCATTCATCATCCTTATCACCTCCTGTCTGCATTATTTCAGTAGCCTGCTAGAAGGTCTGCCTGCCTTAAGTGTTTTCCCCACTCCAGATCATCTTTCATTCAGCCACAAAAGTGATTTTCCTAAAGTGCAGGTTCAGTCACTTCAGTCTACTACTCAGAAAACACCAGTGGCTCTATTGTCTCCGGTATCAAATACAAATACTCTTTTTGGTATTCAAAGCCCTTTAAAACCCAGCCCCCTTCTACCTGTCTAGTCTTTTGACACTGGCCTCCTGGCTGTTCCCCAAGCAAGATACTCTATCTCTCACTTTTGAGCTTTCTCTCTGGCTGTTCCCCATTCTTGGAACACTGTCCTTTTTCAGTTCTGCTTGCTGACCTCCCTGGATTTTTTTAAATCCTAATATTTTTTTTTAAATTAGAAGCCTTCCCATTCGGTCTACTAATGCCTTTCCTCTTTTAATTATTTCCCATTTATCCTATATATAATTTCTTTGTCTTTATTTGTATGCATGTTATCTCCCCCTTTAGTGTGTAAGCTCCTTGAAAGCAAGGACTGTTTTCTACCGCTTTTTGTATCCCTAGTCCTTAGCATATTGCCTGGCACAGAGTAGGTGCTAAATAAAACAAATTTTTATTGACTTTTGGTTGATAGCTTGTAGCTATACAGCACTTTAAGGCTTACCTGTATTATTTTATTTGATCCTCAAAATCACCCTGGGAAATAGGGGCTGTTATTATCCCCATTTTACAGATAGAAAACTGAGGATGAGAGGTTAGTGACTTGCTCAGGGTCACACAGTTAGTATGTGTCTCAGGCCAGATCTGAACTCAGGTCTCCTGATTCTTGGTCTTGCGCTTTAGCCACTGTGCCAGCTAGCCGCCTACTTTTAGCTTAACATTTGTTTTGTTTTCATATGAAATAACTGAAAAAATTATAGTCTTTAGAATTATGTATTTTTTTCTGAGACACAACGTTATTACTCTGGGTTATCATCATGCCCTAATTCCTCCTTTTGGGGACGTTTAAGACTCTAGGAATCACTTGGGTTTGCATTAAGCAGATAACCAAGGCATTCTTTTCCCATGCTTGTGCTTAGCCGTGTCTTCTCTTTTTCCTCTTTTCATGCCTTTATCCAGATTCCTGTAGTGGATTGAGAATGATACCTTTGGCATTCTTGCTTTGTTTCTATCATTCTCTTGAATTTGTATGGAATATTATATTTCTGTCATTCTCTTTGTATTTGTATTCTATTTCTCTTATTTGAGAGTTTGAAATCTTGAGAAAGTGATTATTTAAGGTGATGAAATGATATATTCATATCCTTAGACTATTGGGGCATGGGTATTTGTATGAATTTATATAATTTTCTTATAGACTGTTAGTTATGCTTAACCTTAAAGGATTTTCTCCAGTTTTGTTTTTCTTTCCTATCTCAGTTATATTCTTTGTTGTGTAACATTTACATTTTATTTAGGTGAATCTCCATATTGTCTCTTTGGTTTGTTAGATTAAAACTTCCCTCCACCATTGATTTATATACATTTAATTCTGTTTGTAAACTCTCTTCTCTTACTCTATTTTGAAATTCAGCAGGGTATTTCATCCACTAGAAAGAGTTTCCATTGATTATTTTGCCTTCTTGTGGATCCACATAAGTTTTTGTTTGATCTGTTTTTGTAAAAGTATCTATTAATGTTGTGTTGAGTTCATAATTTAATTTGAGAAGTATTGCAATTTTCTCCATTTTGGGCCATCGTAAACATATGGTTATGGACATTTCTCTAATCATTGTTTTATTTCTGCCAAAACTGCTTAAGTTGACTTTATGGAAGTTTTCTTCGTGGGTTAATAGTTGAGTCTTCAATTTTTTTCAGACTTTCAAATGATTTTCTTTCACATTTCCATGGATTTTATTTTTAGGATTCAAAATGCAAGTGGACTTTATCTGTACCTACTGACCTTGATAAATTTATTATCTCAATTTTCTTATTGTCTTATATTTTCTTGGTGTATAATCATGTCCTCTCTAAAAATACTTTTAGCCTTACTGTTACTAATGTGAAAGTAACCACCTTCCTTCCTTTCATAGTGAGGAAATTCCTCCAATTTTTATGCTTAAATTTCAAGAAAACCTTGATATACTATATTTTATTTGTATTCCCTTATCATAAAATAATTTAATGGTTTTCACATTGCTGTTTATGTAAGTGAATTTTCTAATACTGAACTATGCTTGAATTCTTGGGATAAATTCCATATGGTCACAGTGAATATTTTTGTCAGTTTTTCTGAAAGTTGTAATGGTAAAATAAATTTCTTATGCTGTTGAGGTAGATTAAACTGTATCAGTTTCTCCTAAGTTTCAGTTTTTCTAAGAGCTTCTAAAACTCATTTTTTTTTGCATTATCATAAGATGAAGATATTGATGATGAAGAATTTTATGATGATCATTTGGAAGCATATTTTCAACAGTTAGCATCTCCAGAAAAGCTAAGAGAAGATCAAGAAGAACAGGAACTTCCAGAATCTAGTCCAGCTTTTAGAAAGATATCAAATGATCATCCCAGCCAGGTATGTCTAAATCATACTTCTTGATTCATTGACTGAAATTGCAGAAAAATCTCTTATATAATATTACTCATTTTAGGTTTTTACGAAGTTAAAGTAACTTCTTTAAACTTTATTTTCCACAGATTTGATATAATATGAAATATGTGCCTCCTTTAGGCTTACCATGTTATTGATTAAAGCTTTGAGCAGCTCACTTCTCAGTGAACTCATTTTATGAACTTGGTCTACTTTCTTTTTTGGGGGGTATGTATATAGGAGATGCAATGAGCTCAAGTAATTTGCACAGGGTGATGCAGCCAATAAGTGTCTGAGGCTGGATTTGAACTGAGGTCCTCCCTGACTTCACAGTCAGTGCTCTCTCTACTCACTTTGCCACCCAGCTGCCCCTCACTCAGTCCACTTTCAAAGGACTATTACATAAATATAAATGTTATAAAATGCAGTCTTTTAGGGAATCAGAATTTGCTCTTAATTTAGTAGTAAATTGGCTACTGTTTGTGTATATTAAGTATAGATACTTAATTCCCAGATCAACAGAGTGAAAAACAGATGTAATTTACTACTTTGAAGGCATATTTATATTTCTGAGAGAGTGGAGACGTTAGGAAGCCTTTGGTTTTAGTGTCCTGGCTTTTTGGTATTCCCTTTTTTATCCTGTATCACAAGTAATCCTGTTTTACATCCCCTGCTCTGAAGTGACACTTCCTCTCTTTAAGCTGTCACTTTTAATAATAGTCAAAGGAGTGTGGTATCTTGATATTAAAGGACATTTTTAAACCGTTGTTTGTCCTGGAAAAGTGTCTCTTCAAATGAGAAACATATTAATGGCATATATCCTTGACTGTTTAAGACACACACACACACACACACACACACACACACACACACACACACACACACACACACAGTTTTATTCAGAAGATTTCCTTTTTTTGTAAAACTTCATTTAACAAACTCACAAATCATGACATTTCTTTATAGTGGCAAAAAGGTTTATTTTGTCTTTAAGGTATTTTCTTCTATATTTTGTGTTCCTCAGGAATTTTCAAGTTTGATTTTTTAAAAATATCCAATCACATATTTATAAATTAAGGCATTGGTATTCTTTAAACAGGTAAATGAAAATAATAGACCCAAATCAGAAGATAGCATCTCTGTATATTCTCTTGGAACACAAATTGTTATGAAATCTGAACTTAACTCCAGACAATGTGAAGAGAGTGCTTTTAATCCAGTTGTTTCTGGTAGGTATTGAAATTTTTTCCTTCATTATTAGAATTCCTTTTAGCTTTTCTTTTGTGTTCAAATTGTGTGACTTATTATTTGGGGAAGGAAAGAGACACTGATGAAATTTTTGTGAGACTTTAAAAAAGTGAGCAACTGCCAAAGCTTTGAAGGTAAGCATTCCTTTAAAAAGAGCCTTTGCAAATGATAATTCCTCTAAGTACTGAATTATTAAATATTTTGTTAATAAGGCTATTTAAATCAAATATATAGTGCTACATTATGAAAAAATAAAGTAGCAATATTTTTTGCAAAATTACCATTTACTGTTTTAATCAAGTTAGATTAGCATAGTTATCTAGTGTTGTTTATATCTGACTGTTAAGTTTTTAGTCTTGGAAAATAAATTTTAAGTTATGTTTGTACTGTTAACTCTAATATGATCTCCCAAGGACCTTGCTTATCAAATCTTTTGGTCTACCAAGTATATTACCACTGTAGCCTGCTTTACAGCCCCTACTTCCCCTTACACTTAAGCCATATTTATTCCTGTTACTCTTCATCCAACCTAATCCTAAGAGCAGTAGGAAATTAATATAGTAAGGCAGCTAGGTGACACAGAAAATAAAGATCTAGATTTAGAGAATAATCAGTAAGACTAGAGTTCAAATCCAGCCTCCAACCCTTATTTTCTGTGTAGCCCTAGACACGTCAGTTAACCTCTGCCTACCTCAGTTTCCTTGTCTGTAAAATAACACCTGTGTCTCAGAATTCTTGAGAGGATCAACCAAGGTATTTGTAAAGTGCTTTGCAAGCTTTAAGTCACTATATAAATGCTAGCCATTTTTGTTATTATGCCTTCAGCATATTATCATCAACAGACTAATAAATTTTTACAGGATAGTAAAATTAAGCATGAAACTTAAGCTTTACAACATTGATTTTTTTCTTGCACTCTGCAGAGAATGAAGATTGTATTGAAGAAGATAAAAGAGATACAAATGATGGGCCATTGTTGCCTTCTAATATATGGGGAATTGAAAAAAACAGACTTAGAGAAGAAAATGATACGTCAGTATATGATCTCTCAGTGGATAATGTTCCATATTGTGAGGTTGGTCAACCTTTTTTCAGTTTTTATGGGGAAAATATTTGAGTGAAATTCTTTTAGATCATTCAGATGAAATAAGTTTAAAAACTATTTCACTCAGATGTTATTGTTTTGGTGTTTGTCCTTTGTTCTTGAAGAGGACCAAATGATATTACCATGATAAAGTCAAGTTTCAGTGTGCCTGAGTGTGACTGATCAGACCAATATGAGCTTGGAATGCTCTACCATAGATTGGGCACAGATAGTCCATGTGAGCATTTGGGGTGGATACTCCAGATTTGCGAATCCTATGTTTACTTGGTGCTGTTTCAATTCTGCTTTGCTTATAAAGCATAACAACTTCTCTGATGTGGGCATACCATGCTGAGTGGTCCTGTGCCTATGATCCCATGTCGCATAATCAAATCCAAAGTTCTTGAGAATGTCCTTGTATTGCTTCTTCTGGCCACTATGTCATCACCTGCCCCATGCAAGTTCTCCACAAAATAGTCTTTTTGGCAAGAGTACATATGGCATTCAAACAACGTGGTTAGCCCATTAGAGTCGTGTTCTCTGAAGCATAGTTTGAATGCTTGGCAGTTCAGCTCAAGCAAGGACCTCAGCGTCTGGTACCTTATCCTGCCAGGTGATCCTCAGGATCTTCCTAAGACAGTTCATGTGGAAACGATACAGTTTCTAGGCATAGCGCTGGTAGATTGCCCATGTTTCAGAAGCATATAACAATGAGGTCAGCACAATGGCTCTGTAGACCTTCAGTTTGGTAGTCAGTCTAATACCTGTTCTCTCCCAAACTTTTCTTCAGAGCCTCCCAAACACTGGGCCAGCTCTGGTAATGCATGCATTACCCTCATTGTCAATGTATACATCCCTAGAAAGTACACTAGCAAGGTAAGTGAGCTTAGATCCTGTGGAGTTCTCATTTTTTATTTAGCAGCTTCTGAATTTCCCCATCATTTTCATCAAACCAGTCTTGGTGTTTGTGAGTGTTGTGACCCAGAAGAGCAAGTGCAGTGCTTTACACCAAATCTCTGAAAGCTGCCCGTTCCTTTTTTGCTCCACTGTTGCCAGCTTTGTGTTGGTTCAACTTTCCCTCCAAGTCAGCAACAAACCATGCATGCTCAGAGAAGAGCACTGATTTGTTGACATTAATTCTTTTGGAAGTAATTTTGCTTTGGGGGCTGCACTTTTGATGAATGTGAATATTTAGTTTGGAAAGGACAAGTCTGTGGTCAGTCCAGCACTGTGCACCTCCATGTCCAAAATTTAATCATATTTAACTCTCACCTTTTAAAAAGAAGTTTTATTGATGCCTTTTTTTGTTGTTAGTCATTCAGCACCTTTCTCTTTCCCCTGATTAAAGCTTCCCTACTGACTTAAAAACAAAACCCTAATAAGCAAAGGTATCTGAAACAGTGACTATATTTATCATTATATATCATAATCTGCTCTTAGGTTATCCTCTTCCTCTGGTTATGGTCATAGACAAGATATGTTTAAATTTCAAAGTTTTCTTGAGACCTTTGTTGGTTTGTCAGTTATTCAAAATTGGACTTTGTTTTAGTAATGTTTTCATTTACATAGTTTTTGTGATTGTATATGTTGTCCTTTTCATTCTGCTTATTTTAGTGGGCTTTAACTTATACAGATTTTCCCTTCTCAGAATTCCATCTGTTCTTCATATTGCCCTGGGTTTTTTTTTTAGCCATTCCTCATTTAATGGGAATTTACTGTTTTCACAAAGAGTTTTTCTGTATATATTTTAATATATATTGAATTATTGATTGAATCTTTGACTTCTTGGTATATATGAACACTAATAGCACACCTTGGTCAAAGGTATGGAGGTGTCCTCTTTTTCAGCTTTTATTTTCTTTCATTGGTATTCACCTTCTAACCCTAACTCTAACCCTGAATGTGTTTAAAATTATGTACACATATTTGTACACACAAATTCACTTTGATTCTTTGTCTTTGTAATAATTCAACCTTATTTCCTAATATCTTATTTTGTAAAGTGTGGGGATAATTTTTTGTGTGTTCTTTTTATGCTCAGTTCAGTTCTGTGATACATATTTTTTTAATATGATGAAACTGGGTTACAGTGAAATACAGTCCAAGTTACTTTGGCACCTTAGCTCTGCAGTATCTTTTTGGTCCCTTCTCCAATTTCTTTTGGCATCATTCTAATTTCCTGCCTGAATTGGATTACTCTTGTTTCTTTAGCTTTTAGAGTTTTTGTTACCTCCATCCCTGTTCTGTTACATAAATGCTAGATTAATTTTCCTAAAGCATTCTTCATTATGCTGCTTCCCTTATCCAAAATTACTGAATCATTTTTATAATAGAGTTCATATAGACTCTGGGATTTAACTACTACTTGTCTGAGTAGGCTCTCTACAAAATAAATAGCTCTTAATTTTTGGGCCTTCCATGATTTGGCTTTTTACTTCCCCTTTATGCACAAACCACGTTCTTTCTTGCTTTTGATTTTCTTATTTGCCAGAGGGCAAAACTCAGATCTTTCTTATTCTCTAGTAACTAAGTTACCTTGCTTTATATAATCTAATAATTCCTATGGCAAGTTGTTATTCTGTCTCATTATTTAGTACTTCCTTTAATCATATTAATTTATTCAACCACCACTAATGTCTGAGACCTGACTTTGAGCAAAAAGGTCTTTTGGCCAGCTAAAGTTAATGTTACAGAGTCCTTGCATTAAAGCTCATATAGTTCTTCACTGGAAATGTACTCACTGAAAGCTTATTTCTTCTTAGCTTATGAATTAATAATAAGTTGGTTGTAAACTTACTGTCCTCTAGCACATTAGAAACCGCCAATCAGAGCAGAGAGACATAGAAACAGCTACACTATTAAAACAAGAAGTAAGGAATGACAGCTGCTAAGGGGGTTAGAGAAAAAATAAAGTTAGGTTGGCCTGACATTTGATAGGTGATACTATGGCTTTTTATGTTGTTTAGAAGGCTGATTATCTGGAAATTTTTACTTTTCATACTGTATTATTTTATTAATGAAAATACTTAGTTTTACTTAGAAATTTAGGATAACCAGTAGAAGCCTTGCTTTGGGGGTATGTGTGTTCTGAAGGATTGTGGGAAAAGTGGTTAAGAATTGCATTTATTGGAGCTGGTAAGAGAAGAGATTATTGTGTATCTTAATAGAGGATGTGCCACACTGATTAATGAGAAATCTAGTTAAGGATTTTTTAAAAATGAGAAACAGTGCTGTATGTGAGTTTAGTGGATTTTGTCATTGTAGAGGTCTTTCATCAGTGCGGATCCATGGAGAATTCTGTAGTAAAGGAATTTTTGGATTTGGAGTCTGAGGTCCTGGGGTCTAATCTTTTTTTTTTTTTTTCAGTCATTGACACTTTTTAAAAGTTAATTTATTTGTTTTCAGTTTTCTTCAGTCACTTCTATAAGTCTTTGATTTTCTCCTCCTCCCGCCTCCCTCCCCAAGATGGCGTGAAATCTTATATGGATTCTACACATATATTTTTATTAAACACATTTTCACATTGGTCATGTTGCGTAGAAGAATTAAAATGAATGGAAGAAAACATGAGAAAGAAAAAAACAAAATATAACACAAGAGAAAATACTCTGCTTCGTTCTGTGATCCAATTCCATAGTTCTTTCTTTGGATATGGAAGGCATTTTGCCTCAAAACTCCATTGGGAATGTTTTAGGTACTTGCATTTCTGTGAAGGGCTAACTCAGTCTATCTGAAAAGTTCCACATCCATTGTGGTTGTTACTGTGTACAATATTCTCCTTGTTCTGCTCCTTTCACTCAGCATCAGTTCATATAAGTCCTTCCATGCTTCCCTGAAATCTTCCTGTTCATCATTCTTTATAGTACAATAGTATCCCATTACATTCATATACCACAGTTTGAGCCATTCCCCAGTTGATGGGCATCCCCTTGATTTCCAGTTCTTGGCCACCACAAAGAGAGCTGCTATAAGTATTTTTGTACATGACCCTTTCCCATTTTTATGATCTCTTTGGGATACAGTCTTAGAAGTGATATTGCTGGGTCAAAGGGTATGCACATTTTTGTAGCCCTTTGGACATAGTTCCAAATTACTCTCCAGAATAGTTGTATCAGCTCCCAGTTCCACCAACAATGAATTAGTGTTCCAACTCTCCCACGTCTTCTCCAGCATTTATCATCTTCCTGTTTTATCATATTAGCCAATATGACAGGTGTGATGTGGTACCTCAGAGTTTTTTGATTTGTCAATAGTAATTTAGAGCATTTTTTCATATGACTATAGCTAGCTTTAATTTCTTTCTCTGGAAACTGCCTGTTCATCCTTTGACCAACTGGGGTCTGATCTTGACTTTGCTGTTTAGGGCCTTTCTGACCTTGGGCAATTTAATTTCCCTCTTTGAGGCTCAGTTTCTAAATCTGTGATCCTATTGATGTCTTTTTGGAATCTTGACAGTGTCTTAGAAGATATATATACCTTTACGTACAAGGCCTTTTCTTAGACTTTGAAGCGTTTTGTAAGAGACAATGTGACAGTCCTCAGGTAATCTTTTTGTTCTTTCTAAATGATTGGCTCATTTCCTTTTCTGATGAATTTCTTAATTAGTTTTTGTGCCTTTCTTGAGCTCAATTCACCATTGGTAATAACGTTGTAGGTTACTGATATCTGCCATTTGTCTCCATTGCTTTTTTATTCACTGGCAGTTTTGATTGTGATGGTTTGTGATTGAGAGTCCTTGTAGAATGTTGGTATGATTGTTTCACTATTTGGGTTTTTTTAAAAAAGATGGCCACCCAGGGGATATTGTTATACTGAAAACAGTTGATGAAATTAGCATAAAACTTGATCCTACCTTATTTTCAGGACACAAATGTTGTTCAAGGAAATTTTGTTCTGCACCCCTTAAAATTGGGGGAACAGTCTGCTCATCAAAATAATATAACTCCTAAAATATCCATTCAAAAAAATGTGGATACACATTCTGTGGAACTTCGTGATAATGAATTTAGTCCAGTTGATGCTTACTGGTCACCTACTACTGAAAGAAGAATTTGTGAGAATTGGAACTCCAATGAAAAGAATAATAAAGGTAATTTTTTGTTTGTTTTAGAAATCAAGTGTTTATTACATATTTCATTGATAGGTATTTTAGTTGGAAGCATACAAATAGATTTTTTTTTTGTCTCATATCATGCAAAGTTATAGAGAAATTCTATTAGCCTTAAAGAGATGACTTATGTTCTCCCCTGTCATACCAGAATAACAAGTGTAGAATTTTGTAGATTTCAAGATGATTATAGATGCTTTGGACAAAAGGACAAAAATGAAACCATTCTTGGCCACTGCAATGGGTTTGCAATCTAATACCATATACACTTCTTACAGTTATTGATAGGTTATTTTTTAAAAAGGATGGTATAACTCTAAAGTTCTTATTGCCTTCTGTTTTCAATTCACTAACTTTGGTTAAATATCTGTTTGATGCTAAGTATTGGAGTTATGTGAAAATTAGAAACTGACAATTTGTATCCTCAACTTATCTTTTTTTTGGGGAGGGGGTGTAAAAAAACCACAAAGCTAAAAATTTTCCCTTTAATTGTAACAGACTTTTCCAGGATTCTTCCTAGATCTTTTAGTTATTTATATTTTAACTAAGCAGGTTCCAAGTTTTGCCTTTATTGTGCCTAATTTTTAACTACTCAAATAGGAAAGGGAGTACTTGTATCTGTTTCTTTTGGAGTGATAAAGAGTTTTAGAGCTGACAGAAATCTAGTCACTTTATATGTTCTAATACCAAGAATTTTATTGCCAAAAGGAAAATGTCTTACTCTGTCTGGATCAGTCAGAGGTCATCTGCTGTGAAGCACATTCTTATTATGAAGCACAGTTTTACCACGTACTGTCCAAATCTCACATTTTTTTTTTAAAGAGTTCAACAACTTTTCAACTTGTTCTAGAATTTTAAAGATCTAACCTTTCTGGTAGTAGACTTTGCTATAATTCAAATTATTTTTCAGAAGGTGCTTTGCCACATAGTGTGGTCTATCAAAATGAAGACGGTAAATGGGTGACTGACCTTGCCTATTATACTTTTTTCGATGAAGTACAAGATTTAAATCTTTGTAGAGATAATGAAATAAATGAAGAATTCAGAACTGGATGTAAGTATGTGTTGTTCTCACCCTCCCTCTGTCCTCCCCCACTATGTATATTAGAGATGATAAATGTGATACATATTAACTATATTTTCTTCGAAGGTTTTTTAATAGACTTGATATTTTGTTGCAGTGGAAGCAAAAGGTTAGCCTTTGGGCTTTTTAATTCTTAAGAGGTTTTAATTTTAAATCAGTGCTTCTCCTCTTTCATTTACAGTGATGAAAGTTTTAGAGCTGACAGAAATGTAGTCATTTTATATGTTTCAGTTCTGAAAATTTTACTGCCAAAAGGAAATTGTATTCATTCACATTAAAGATATCTTTCATATCACCAGTGAGAAATTGTTAGAAAATAAAAATTGCATTTTAATGGAAAATTAGTTCCATTTGAATTCAGGAAATATTTGTTACATTTGTTAAGTCTCCATTGTGTATAAAACATGTACAAAGAGATACAAAGATGAATAAGACAGTTCTTGCCCGTAAGGATTTTGAGGTCAATAAAAAGTTTCTAAAAGTGATACAGACTGAAAATTAACCTGATTTCTTAAGACATATTAAAAACTTTAATAATATTTTTTTTAAATTTTTAAAAAGGGGAATGGGAGCTCTGTGGCATCTTGATCTCATTAAGTTGTTTCATTATAGCATTGTGGCAAAAGTAGTGATGAAAACTACTTAATGAGGAATTTTCATAGGATCAAAATGGATCTTACTTGAAAGACCATCTCAGAGTTGGAAAGAATCTCCCATGTCCTTTAGTCCTAAGGTTACCTGACAAGTGGTAGCCTAGTATGTGCTTGAAGACCTTCATTAGTAGAGAACTCACTTCTTTCTAAGACAGCCTTTTCACATTTGAACAGGTCTGATTATTAGGAAAGGGTGTTATTTTTTTTAATATTAAAGGCTTTCCCTTTGTACCTCTACCCATTCAGTAGAACCCTAGGTTCTGCTCTTTGGAACCACGTAGAGCAAGTCTAATTCCTCTTCCATATGGACAGACCAATAAATACCTTAAGATGACAGCTCTCTTTTCCCCTTCTCTCCTTTACTCCATGTTCTTCAGGTTAAACATCTCTAGCTTTGTCAGCTGTTGTACCTTGTGTGACATGGTCTCATCTTTCTTGCTGTGATAGTCACTCTTACCTGAATATCCTCCACCTTGTCAATGTCCTTCATAAAATGTGTTGCAATATGATACTTGGGATGTATTCTGTAGAATCAGCAGAGTGTACTCTTGATACTATACCTCTTTTGATGAAGCCTGAGCTGCATTAACTATTGTGACATACTATTGACTTTTATTGACATTACAGTTCACTGAAATTCCCAGAACATTTTCATAGAAACTGTTGTTTAGCAACTTCTCTATATCTTGAACTTGTATAGTTAATTTTTTGACTCCAAGTGTAGGATAACATATATTTGTCCCCGTTCAGCCAAATCCTTTTGGATCCTTACTTTTTTATTCCTTGTAGCATAAAACTTTCTTAACATTTCATAAGTATTTATAAATGACTTGTAGCCAAGTATGTGGGAACTTTATTCTTATCAGTGTCTGTCCTTGAAGTAAGCACAGACTCTCTAGGCAAAAAGGAATAGACATTTTGCTCACTTCATTTGATTAATTCCGAATTACTCTCCAAAATGGTTTTGCTGATTCATATAGTTCTACCAGTGTGCCCCTATTTGCACAACTCTTGCAGCATAGACACTTGCCATCTGTTATCATTGCCAGTTTTCAGTGTATGAGGTGAAACTTTATTGTTGTTTTAATTTTCAGTTCTCTTACTAGTAATTTGGAAAATTCTTTCATATGGTCATTAATAATTTGCAATTCTTCCTTTGTTCATATCCCTTGACCACTTAATTGTTGAGAATCACTTTTGTTCTTCTATTTTTCTGTTAATTACATATTTTGAATACTAAGCGCTTTTCTGAGAAATTTCATGGATCTTTTCCTCCCACTTCTTATCTTAAGTACATTTATTATGTTTAGTTGCTTCTCAGTTTCATGTAATTTGAGTTATCTCTTTTATCTTTTTGGATTGCCTACTTTTGCCATTATTTTATGTACTTCTAGAAAGACAATACAAAGGCTACGTCTAGTCTAGAATAGACTAGAAAATAGGAAGATATAAAGATAGAAAAGAAAAGGTGAGACTGTCCATATTTGCTAATGATGTGGTAGTTTACTTAGAAAATCCTGGGGTTTCATCCAAAGTCATTAATTGAGACTAATTAATTGTGGTTTCAGACTACAAAATAAACCATCAAAAATCACCATTTTTATATAACAACAAAACAACAGATAATATTAGAAAGGGAAATTTTTTTCCAAAATAACTATAAAATTAGTAGACATTTGGAGGTCATTCTACCAGGACACAAAATATTTGTATAGATTCAACTACAAAGTGATTCAGTTATAAACTTTAAGATATAAAGAAAAACCTAATAGTTGGAGGAAAATTTTATGCTCATGGCTTATCCATGCCAATACAATAAAAATGGACATTTCTGCCAAAGTTAATGTATAGTTTTAATGCCATATGAATTAGATTAAATTTTACAGGACTTAGTTAAATAAAATGCATTTTGAAAATAAAAGATTTTTAACATTATAGGAACTTTACAAAAAGGGGTAGAAAACAAAGGAAGAATTCCATGCATTTTTCATTATTTCCTATGTCTGTAATATTCTTTCTCTTTATCTCCTGGTTTCCTTTAATTTTCAACTAAAATTCTACCTACAGGAAACCTTTCCCAGTCCCCCTTAATGTTAATGCTTTTTTTCTTTTGATCATCTTCAACTTAATTTTTATTTCTCTTGTTTTTACATAATGATTTGCTTGTATTCCCTACCATTAGATCAGATCTAAACAACATATGACCCACCAAAGGGTTTCAGGCAACTATCATGTGACCTGCAGCAATCAGCTATCATCAGCTTAATGTGACAACCATCCAAAATTCTTTGGCAGGCAGAAGGCGGCCCACAGGCTGTATGTTGTATGGGCCTGCATTAGATTATTTTGATATTTTCAGTTTATTTTTTAAATGTATTGTTTATACATCATTATTTTCTTGTAATCTCTCTCCTGTTATATTGTGAACTAGTTGGGAGCAAGGCCTTTTGTGTTTTTGTTTGTTTTTTTGGAGGGAAGTGGTTCTTTGTGTCCCCAAAGCTTTAGCACAGTGCTTGATAAATTAAAGGCACTGAATATCTGTGACTTTGACTTTAAGAACCTCATCATTCGTTTAAATTATTGATATATTTAAAGGTACATTAGCCATGATATTTCAGTTGAGATGCAGGAGATGCAAATTAGTGAAAGTACAAGCCAAGTCGATTGTAATACTTCATAACTACTATAGCACATTTACTACAGCTGAACTTAGTTATGAAAACCATGAGTCACTGAAGCAGTGAAGCAAAAAATTCAGCATTTTTTCTTTTTTTTAGCGTTTATTGGTGTGCTTAGTTCTTCAGGAATACGAAGATGAATAAAACAAACTCTCTATCCTTTGTAAGTGTACACTTTAGTAAGGAAGATAAAACTCATACACAAATGTAAGGCTTCATGCACTAATTGTTATAAAAGGGACGATTACAGGAGTTCTGTATAAAAAGTTAGATTCTGGCTGTTGGGGAGACACTAATCTAACTAAACTTTGTATGGATTTCATTAGGTAACTACAGGAAGAGAAAGGTATAGTTATAAGTTATGTAGTTATAAGACAAGTTTGTTGACTGCTTAGGTAATTGAAGGTAAGTAAAAAAGTTAGACTTAGCACCAAAGTGTGGAAGGCCTTGAATAAAAATAAGTTAAAATTTTTACTTTGGGGGCACTGGATAGCTATACATGTTAAAAAATATGTGTTACATGGTTTTTAAAATAAAATTTGTTAGTAATAAAGCTCATTAAACTCATTTTTAAAAAACTTAAACATTTTTGAGAAGAGAGTAATATGATCACAGTTATGCTTTAGGTGCATTACTTTGGTGGCATTGTATAGGTTGACCCTGGAGTCTGGGGAAACCAGAGGCATAGGGAGATTACACAGGAAACCTGTAATAATCCATATTAGAGCTTGTAATGTGCTTTTATGGCCATACCAATGTGCCATATGATGTATTCTTAGCAGCCTCTAGTAAAGTAGATAGGTAAAATGATTTTATTTGCTTGTAAAAAATTTCACTTAAAGCCATTCATTGTCTGATTTGTAAATAATTGCCTTCTGACTTCAAATTTAGTCAGTGTTCTGCTTTAGCTTTTTTTACCCAAATATGATGGAGTTTAAAAGTTAATGATTCACAATTTCATATGCCAGATACAATATTTTGGATACTTGAATTTTTTTGGATATTTCTTTGTCAAATAACTTAGTTTTATAGATGAGTAGTTGTTAGCACCATTAATATTGTTTCAACAAATTGTTTTTAAGCTGAAGCAATGGCTTTGATTGCTCAAGATGAAGAAGAATTTGAAAGAGAACACAGATTTATGCAGGTTAGTAGTTTGTTTCAAGTCATTAATAATGGCTAACATTTATATTGTGCTTACTGTGTGCTAAGAGTTTATGATTATTATCTGACTTGATGTTCATAATAACCCTGGGATGTAGTTGCTATTCTTATTGCTATTTTACAATGAGGAAACTGGGCCAGACAGAGATTACGTGACTTGCTTAGGGTCATACGGCTAGTAAGTGTCTATGACTGAATTTGAACTCAGATCTTCCTGACTCTGGACCTGATGTTCTCTAAATGTTAGTCTATTCTTAGTCTAAATGAAGGTAAAATTTAAATTGCTTTATGAATAACAATTTTTATTTAATGCTTTAACATTTGCAATTGTTAAACTTTTTTTAAAAAGTTAAAACTTTTCCCACAACCTTCTTAGGATATTATAAATATCATAACCTTGTATTTTAAGAAACTGAGGTACAAAAAAAAAATTAAGTGATTTGCCTATAGTGTCACATAGCTAGTGTAATGTCTGGGATTAAAATCTAGATTTTTTTTCTGATTCTACATCCAATAGTCTTTTTAGTTTTCTGTAGTGCTTCTAGAATGTAGTCAAGATAATTTCTAATGGGGTATGGATTTAGATCATGCTTACTGCATGTACATTGTAGAGTATCAAGCACTGTGTGCTTTTGAAGCCCCCTCTTACTCCTTTATACTTAGAATATTTTAGGGTTCTCTTTGCAGAATAAACAAGTGACTAAACCTCAATGAGTTTTTAAAATTTCTTTGCAGTTCAGTTCAGATTATCATGAAAGGATCTAAACAGTATTTCTCTAATTTTTAACTGTTAGAAATAGAAAATCTTTTCATTTTAACGCATTTTCCTTATATAAAGAATTTTTTATTAGTGAATGTGATTATAGAAAACTCAATATCTGGAGGCTTGCAAGCAAAAATTATATGCCATTGAATTTAAATATACCTGTACTCAGGTTTCCTCCTCTTGTTTATTTTTTACTTTGAAAGACAAATTAGTTTACAAAGATCTTTAAAATTTAAACACTCCTAAAATTATTTTCTTCATAGGAAGAGAAAATAGATCTTCAGAACACTTCAGGTGCCCTAGGGGATACATCATGGAATGCATCTGTTAATTATAATCTATTAAGGAGATCACACACCACATCAGATATGGCTGGTGATGATGCCAGGTATTTGCGGCTCTCTTTAGGGGAGTTTTTTGGTCAGAGATCTGAAGCACTTGGCTGCCTTGGAGGAGGTATTAATGTGAAAAGGGTATGTATAAGAATATGCAAAGAAACATCAAAGTAGGAAGTAATTTTGTTGTTAGCTGTGCTTTTTGTAGCTGTCTACTTAAATACTATCCTCAGTAGATCATAATTTGCCTCAAACCTTTTAAATATAAGTAATAGTAATAAATATTTGTCTTTATTTGTATTTCACAACCTTTAAAAACTTATGTTACACTGAATTTTCATAGAAGGAAATTTATTCCTACATATGGAAAGGAAAATCCAAGTTGAAAAGTAGAAACATTTTTGCATTATTAAAAAAATTCATTGAAAGTTCACTTCAGTAAACTTCACTATTTAAAAAAAATAAATTATGAACTGTATCTAAAATCTGACAGTGAAAACATGTTAGAGGACTTACAGGTGACTTGTAATCTATTTTTAACCAACTTAAAGGAATATCAGAAATGTTCTATTGCAACCCAACTCTTAAAATGAAAGCTTGTTATATTGCATGAAAAAGTTTTATGATTTTTGCTTAAATGAAATTTTTTTTTGTTTTTTGCTGTATTTATAGAAATAGTTGAGAGATTTGTAAAATACCATGTTTTCATACATAGGTGGTTAATAAATATTTGAATTGACAAGTGTTCATTAAAAGAAATGTTTTATGGCTATTCCAAAGTAATAAACACAGGGTTTTGTTCTACTGTGAGTTAGAAGATAAGTGTTTTTCTTAAATATTTCCAGATCGTGTAGCTATGGGAACAAACTGTAAAATTATAGGGTAATATTTAGCTCATACCTTTCAGAGAGCAGATTACCTTAAGCAGAGTGAATTATTTTTATAAAATATCTCCTCAGATTGATTTAAGTTCACAAAACTTATCTGCCAACATACAATCATTTTTTTCTCACCTTGATCTGATTTGAGCCTTGGCTTTCTTACCATTGTCAGCCCTGGCATCAGTTGTCTGGACAAATTTTTTTCCCCAATTAAAACTATTTTATTACATCATATGAAATCACTAAGAGCTGGATTTCTAGTTAGATTTTTTTTTTTTAAATAGCAAATACATTGCTTTACATGATCCTAGTTTGCAGGACCAGAGAAGTGAGTGAAACTGCCTCGGACCAGACTCTGTATTGAATTAGTAGGTGAAAAGAAAATACTTTGAATTCATCAGGGTAAAAAGGATATTCACTCTGTGTTCCTGAGTCTTTGTGAATTTATTGATGAATTTATACGTGATGTGGTTTTTCCTCTCGAATGATGAGGATATTTGAAATAAAATGTTTGAAAGATAATGACTCTGGATGGTAGAACAAAAGAATACTACTTAGTTTAGGGTCCCTCTGCCCCTTTCCTTTTCTTCCCTAAGGGCTAGACAAATAGTACACTAACAATCAAATAAAACCAGTAATTTATTAAGTGTTTACTATATACAGTGTCATTTTATATAAATACATATCTACATACATACATGCATTCATACACCTACATATATATGCGTGTATGTATATATGGAGAGGGAAAAAGAGAGAGTTAGGATGACAAGTAAATTTGAGTTTTATTACCTTGCAAGGAGATATTTATTTGAACTTCATTTACATTTAAATGGATGAAATAGAATACAAAATTAAAAGTGCATTGGAACATATAACTACTACTGTTGGAGTCAGGGAAGGGCTTTATGAAAAGGGTATAGCATTTGATTTGGTTCTTCAGAGATGAGACAGGTACCAATAGGTGGAATGAGTAAATTGAGGAAGAAGTACTATCCTGCATTTCTATTAGTGTTCTGCAAAATAGGAATAGAGATAAGTGGGATTATTTTAAGAAATTCTTATTGACCTTATGAACAAGGCATTTATGGTCCATCAAATTGTGAGATTATGTAAATGGCATTGTTGTACAAAACACTTTTCTGTAGTACTATTTGAATTGGTTACACATATATTGTAGAAAAACTAGGATAAAGGAGAGGAACTGTCAGATAAAAATCCATCAGGAAATGCACATAACTTTTCAGGACTGTAAAGCAAGGTATATCGAATTGAAATGATATTTTGGTGAAATATGGTATGAGTTATTTAAAAGACATTTTTCTTGGAGGGTTGGGCATGATGGACTATAAGATTTATGAACTACTTTGTAAAATGAACTGCATTATAGTAAAATTTCATAGAACCACTACAGTTTGAAAATTAAGAAAATAACATGTCCAATTATTTTGTAGCCATCGTTTGGTTACTTTATTACATCTCCAGAAAAAAGAGAACCTGTAGCTCTATTGAGGGAATCTGATGTACCAACAGACAATTTAGAGCAAGATCAAGAGCAGCATGTTATCTTTTCAGGTAATGGTTGAAGTTTGGGGGCCTAATTAACTCTTAATATTGTAATCTTAATAGTTGCTTTCACTCAGGTCCATATTTTCTTAAATATTGGGAGAGATAGCTACTGAGCAGTCTCTCTTTTAAAAATACTCTATTTTCCTTTTCCTTATATTAAAATTTATTTAGATTAATTTAGGACTTTAGATCTTACATGCTTGTTGATTAGTTGAACCCAGGAAAGGTTTGCCTTTAGGTTTCCAAGCCCCCAGATCCATATTTGCTTTTTAGAGATTTGTAGTGGCTATTAGTGACTTCAGTCATTATGGTATCTAGATTACAGTTTTGGTAACAGAGAGTACCCGCATTCTGTACTTTGATAAATGGAGGTTGATCCATTAGTAGGCTGCATGTAATTAAATGGCAAATTCTTTGGTGTTGCAACCACCAACTCAAAGAAAAATGTAAAATGAACCTCAGTCTTAGCATAATCATGTGTCTTCTGTGGTGGTTGTGGCAGAACAAGTAAGATAGGGAAGGATGCCAAGAATCAGTTTTTGTTCATCTTATGAATTCATGTGAGGTTCGTGTCTACTGTGCAGTAAATATGTGTGTGTGTTAATTTGAACAGTCTTGACATTCTACAAAGTCAAGTGCAAGACATATCACTATTTCTCAGAGGGCATGGTCTTCAGCAGTGAAGGACGAACACACATACACGCATGCACACACACACGGAGAAGATGGTTCACAGGCCTTCCTTGAGGGACAACAGAATTGACAACTGGTTTTATCATGTCTAAAGGAAAAAATAAACATAATTTCTTAGTAAACTTTAATTTTCTCCTTTTGCAGTTTCCTAAAATGTGTCTTGAGAAATACTTACTAAAAGACTACCATGAAGGCAACTGTAACTTATTTGCCAGTTTCTATGGCAGAGGGTAGTGAGATAGCAAAAGTTTTACAATGAAGTCAAAAAAGTTTCCAGGCTAAGTCAACATATACTTTAATACTTGGAAACTTAGATGTAAAGAAAGGTATGCTTAAAAGAGGATGCTAAAAATGTTGGATACCTCAGGAGTAAGAAATAGAACAAGTTGAAGACTTATACTGCACAGAAATCTCTCCTGTTGTATTGTGAACATTTTCTTTGGAAAGATTTGGGAGGTGCTAGACGTGGTTAGCACCAAATAACATGAAGAAAATTGATCATATTTTAACAGAAAAGGAAGGATTACATATATGGAAGTTATTTCCATATTGACAGCGTTAAACCATTAGCTTTTAAGTCACAGTTCAAAGTCCTTCCCAACCAAATTAGAAGAATAAAAATGAGAACCTGGGACATGCATTTTAGCCAACTCCAGCCTAACCTTTTAATCAAACTGTTGATGCTGGAAAGTGGGAAAAAGAAAGCAACTGACGTTGATGTAGACTTATTGTTTCTTAAAGAAGTTTAACCTGAGTAAATAAAGTTATTACCTTAAGTGAAAACAAAGAGCTTTGAAACTTCCTCAACTAACAAACTATCACCAAGGAGAGAGATGAAAGCCTAGCACTTGATTAAATGCCTTCTAAGTGTTAGACTCGGGAATGTAAAATGAAAAACCCCCAAGAAACTTGTGTTTTATATATTTTAGGTCCTTAATAAATGCTACTGTGTAACTATATTTTATGCAGTATAATATAATGCAAAGTTCACTGAACTTAGAATTGTTAGACTTGAGTTAAAATCCCAGATCAGCTACTTAGACTGTAGGCAAGTCACTCAACTGCTCTAGGCTTCAGTTTCCTCATCAGTAAAATGAGGCAGTTGGACTAGATGCCATGTCAGGTTCCTGATACCTCTAGAACAGTGTTTCTAAGTCCCTCTGTATTCTTGGCTGGGGCCCTTCCCACTTTGGTTTAGTTAAAGGCCATGTTGCTATCATGGCCAATGGAATTTTGAAATTGAAGAATGGAATGCATTCAAAAGTGGAACTTCATGGTATAATGGTGCTACAGGAACCAGAAAACTGATTGAATCCTGGATCTGATAGTAAGATAAGCTTTGTGACCTTGAACAAGTCACTTCATCACTGAAGGCTTGAGTTTCGTTACCTTGAAAACAGGACAAGATGTTAGGTCTTTAAATTATATTTATGCTATGAGAGTCTATAAACTATACCTTATTTTAAGTAAATTATTTTAAGTTCAAATTTTACTTATTTAAAATATTTGAGCACTAGTTGTGCTAAGGGTTGTGTGGGTTATAAAAATGTATAAAAGTAGTCCCTGTCTTTAGGGGGTTCATAATCTAGTAGGTAAAATAAGATAGGAGATCAGCTGGGGTAAAGGAAAGTAAAGCAGAAACTATTGTATGCAATCATTAGGAATATTTTTCTGTCATCCTTTTTCTGTGAATAGTATGCTTACAATCTACATGTACTTTATATTGTTTCTAGTAACTGGTTGCGATTCTATTTAATATTACAACTTCATGATACTCATTATTAATAATATCAAGCATTAGTTGAATACCATTGTGTATAAGAAGGTGCTCTGATTGAATCATGATTCTTACCCTGCATTTATGGTGAGACTCAACAATTGTAAAGCATGGATTACTTTGATTTGAAACTTTTTTCAGGGGATGAATTAAAATTCACATTGTTATGTAACAAACTGTAGAGTTAAGAGTTTACCCCCAAAACAAAACAGAATAGGTCTTAACAACAGCTGCTGTCTTATTTATTATCTCAGTTCGTTCTTAGTGAAAGATAGAATTATCTTTTTTGGCAGTAGCCATTTCCCTTTGTCTTTACCATCATGGATTAACTATATCAACCCTGTGGTTTCTACATACATTGTAAATCTTAAAAAGTGTTTTTTTCCTTCAGAAGATGTAAAAGAAAGATCCAGGGAGCCAGTGTGTGATGGATCAACTACATTTAACATTAACAATTTGGAGACCACTTCACAAATAGATGAAAATGATAAAGTTTTTAAAGGAAGAGCAGAGGTATCTTGATCTTTTTATGAATAAATCACATTTAAGAAAAGTTACTGATTACTCTTATAAAGAAGGGGGGATAGCTGATACTCATTTTTTCCTCTCCAAAATTATCTTTGGCATTTAAAGAGCACAAAATGCATGTTTTTAAGAATTTATTCCTTACTTGCACTTATTACTTTGTAAACATGCTTATTTCTGTATAATGTAAAATGTATTTCTCATTTTTATGTTAAACTTAATTGTAACAGTTTCTGATAGCACCCCTGAAAGTTATTTTTTACCATAATTTTATCTAATGATTAAACCTAGAACTTGCTTAACTTAGTGGCTAATTCCTACCTAATTGTGTACAGGGTAGATTTGAATGATTTCAGACATACAGGATAAAACCCATATGACCTTTCACAAAATAAAATGTGACATGCTGTCATTAAAAATATATGCATTTATTTTAAAAAGTCGCATCTTCTCTTTTTCTTTCTCACCTTTGTATATTCTTAGCAGCTGCCTATTTTGCCTGTTCAGATGGCAGGCTCTGGATGTGGGTATTTTTTAAGCTTCTGAGTCTTAATTATCCCTGCTTTAATTTGTCCTTCATCTGAAGCATTGAAGGACTCAATCATAACCTTTCTTTAAATGGCATTTTTCTCTTGCTGCATGTATTGCTTTTTTAAAATTGAAGTTGTTTAGATTTATAAATCCTTTTAAGAGCCTATGATTGAAACTAATTCGTAAATACTGATGTTTTATTGGGCCACTTAGATGTTGTATACAATTGATACATAGAGGCACTCATAATGATAATGTAATACTTACATATATATGTGCATATAAATCTCAATTGAATTAATTTACCTTGAATATGAATTCTTTTCATTTTTTTTAGGACACTTTGGTCAATGAAAGCAACAATGAAAAATATGAGGACAAGATTTCTGATTGTAGTGATACTATACTCCATATAAGTACCATTGCTTCAGCTATTGATAATGCTTCAGTGAGTGCTGATCCTTCACAGTTAGCTGCTATGATGATGGCACTTTCAAAAAAAAGCAAACAGAAGATTTTTCTAGAAGCTAGTAATAAAGAAAGGGATTTTTCTTCGGTGAATCAAATGTTACCTAATCATTTAGAAAGTAATGGAACCAATTCATTTGATATGGAGAAATACCTCAAAAAAACAGAAGTTATTGGATATGAAGGCAGTTCTGATAAGTTTTTGAAAAGTGGGTTATCTAGTATCTGGGATTTATCCTTATCCAATAAACAAACTACACAAGATTTTCTTGAAGTAGATTTACACACTGCCAGTGTAAATGTTAGGGAACCGGAAGAAAATCCAGATGTTATTTTTAATAAAGAAACAGAATTAGTAAACCAGGAGTCATTTGCTGCATCTGATTTAAGTAAAAATATTGAAAAACAGTGTGCAGAAAATACTCCTGATAAAATGATGGCTAAACAATTATCACCCAAACAAATCTTGGCATTTGGTAAAAGTAATGTAAGAGAATCCTTAATGGATGATACTACAGAAAATGAAAGGTCACTGAAAACTGAATCTTCTTCATTAAAGCAAATTGCAAGCAAAACCATGAACTCTCTAAATTCATTCCTTGCTAACGTGGATAGAGAAACAGTTGATAAGATGTTTTCCAATAATGCCAAAATACCAGATGTTGGTAGAGGTGGAAAACCCACACTGATCAGCACCCCAAAGCCTAGTAGTTATTTGCCAGTGAGAAATTTCACCACAACATTCAACTGGACATCTGTAGAATGTAAAGAAATGCATGACAGAGAAACCCAAAGGCAAAATGAGGATAATTGTGATCCACACAGCAGTGAAAAATCTTCTGAAATTTGCCTCCAAAATATTGGTAAGTGTTCCTGTATACACATGTGTGTTTGTTATGTGATCAGTTTCACCACATTTCATAGTGTTTTTCTTTCCTATTTTCCTTGAGGAACAAACTGTTTAACAGATTTGAAAAACACTTCTTCTGAACAGAATGCACAGTGTTTAGAAGATGAACAGTTTAGCTTTAGACCTTCAGCTTCACCACTGATTCATTCTTCTCCTAGTGAAGTTTCTGAAACAGGGTAGGTATTTTTTGAAGTATAAAGTATATCATATCCTTATATCCTGCTTTTAAGAATATAAATTGAAAAATGTGCTTAAATTTTGACAGATTCTTTAGTTGTAAAAGATAAAAAGGAGAAAATTTTGCCTAATTAGTAATTGAGTGATTTGATAAACAGCTAAGTTTTATTTCTGGGAATTAATTGGTTTTCAGTGTTCACAGTAGATGATTCCATAAACTGTCCCTGTATTATTGTACATCTGTCCCCAAACATGGTAATGACTAACTTTTGAGAGCATAAATAGAGAATGGAATGCTTCAGGCCCAATGTTCTTTGTTGATTGTTTTAGGTGCAGCCTAAACATACATCATTTCATGGATATAACCAACACTGTACATATATTTTACTTAGAATTATTGCACATGCAATCAAGATTTTAGTTTAAGCAGATTACAGAAAAGAGCAACCTTTTTTTTGTCACAACCTGCATTGTGAAATTGCAGGTAGGTGACATAGTGGATAGAGCACCAGGCCTGGAGTCAGGAGAACTTCAATTCAAATTTGACTGCAGACACTTGTTTGCTCTGTGATCGCAAGACACTTAACCTTGTTTGTCTCAGTTTCCACATTTATAAAATGAGCTGGAGAAGAAAATGGCAAACTACTCCAGTATTTTTCCCAAGAAAACCCCAAGTGAGGTCTTGAAGAATCAGATACAACTGAAATGAATGAACAACAATAACAAAAATTGTGAAGGAGAACACTGGGCATAAAAATTCTTCATTTAAACCCTGTAAGTTTTCTTTTTTGTAGGATTCTTTGCTTCAGCAAGTCAACTTCTTTGTACTAATGGAAAGAAACAGTATTACAAGTTAAAAATATATTTT
Source organism: Potorous gilbertii (assembly GCA_028658325.1). Taxonomy (NCBI): domain Eukaryota; kingdom Metazoa; phylum Chordata; class Mammalia; order Diprotodontia; family Potoroidae; genus Potorous; species Potorous gilbertii. Next base: position 67,958,093 of record CM053773.1, read on the forward strand.
GATTGTACAATGAAATTTTTGCAAGTTTTTTTTTGGGGGGATTAATGGGATTTTATCTGGGAATTTACAGGATTTGAAGCAAAATAAAGTGCCTTCTGGTTTTTGTTTTTGTTTTTTGTTTTGTTTTGTTTTGTTTTGAGGAGATTGCAAAGGATTGGAAGCAAACTAGATGCCCATCAATTTTGAATAGCTAAACACATTATGATATGTGAATATAATGGAATCTTACTGCCACATATAAACAAATATGAAGAACTCAGAGAAACTTGGAGAGAATGTGTACATTAATATGCGTGAAGTAAGAACCAGGAAACAAAACAGACAGCTTGATTAACAGAGTAAATAAAAAAAAATTTACAAAGCGAAATGCTCCGTAATTATTCAACTGAACTTATTTTCAGTGAAGAATGAGAAAGGGCACCCTTTCTTCATTGAAGAAGTAGGGGTTTTTGGATGTGGATTGTTGTTAGATGTGGTTGATATTTTTATTGATTTTGCTGAATCATATTTTTCTTTTTTAAATTCTTGTTACCAGGGAGGGGGTGAGCAAGATTTTAATGGAGAAAAGGGTATGTTTGGAAATAGATAAAATTTTAAAATATCATGTTTTTAAAAAAGGAAGTTCTTTGGAACATGCAAACTGCACAAAATAATGAGCACATAAAATTTTAGAAACACTATTAAACATTTGAGTTGCCTTATCTTTTAAGAGTACTAGCTTGAATCAGACTCAGTCTTGCTTTAATCTTATTTGACATCACTCAGTGGAAAAGGAACATAGGGAAGTTGCACAGAGCTTGTAAGAGTTTGTAAGGAGGTTATAAGGAAAACTGAGTTCTCTGTAGTTGGACATTTTAAAATAGAAGAGACTGGACCACTTGTTGAATCTACTGTAGTGTGTGTTCCCTGTTCACACCTAATTTGGATTAGATAATTTCTGTGAGGTTTCTTACAGCTCTGTACCTATTCTGTATTATCCTTTCATTAAACTTGGTTACATATCTCTCTTTGACATAATTATTTTTATTTTGAGGCCTGTCTTAGTAGTTGATAGATATGAAGAAAATTTAATAATTTCTTTTCATCTTCCTTAGTTCCAGGCTGTTATTTTGATAATTAAATCAATAAAGAAACAAAGTTAAAATGAACAAATTAGCTAAATAAAAGAGGTTGTTAAAATCAGCAAGCATCTTTCCTAATCATTTTGAGGATAGTCTTTTTGAGTTCTGAGAATCTGTATATGATTCACATTCTCCTTGTTTGTGTTTCTAGAAATGTTAACATAAAGATTTTGACCTATTTTTACTATACAGGTTCTTCTGAGGTACCATATGATAATACTTTCCAGCAACTGAAAATGCTTGTTCTAATTCCAAATACCCTTATAAAATATATTCTCCATTTGTGCTTTCATTTTGACAGTATTTTTAAAGGACCGTCGTAATAGGCCAGCATATTTATTACCACTCCATGTTGACTTTGTTTACATTATTGTGGCAATTGTTATACTCTTTCGGCTCTTCTTCCTACCCTTTGGGTCATGTCATGTTTCTTTAAATTTTTTCATACTTGTTACTTCTTAGAGCACAGTAGTATTCCATTTTGTTTCTGTCACAACTCAAGATAATAAAAATAATAACTAACGTTTATATAGTGTTTTAAGGTTTCCTAAGCTCTTTACAGATATTTAATGTCATTTGATCCTCACAACAACCCTGGGAAGTACGTGCTAATATTACCCTCTCCATAAGAAAACTGAGCCAAACAGCTTAATTGACTAGCTCACATGAAATAACTAGTAAGTGTTTAAGGCCAGTTTTGAACTTAGGTCTTCCTGACTCCAGGTCCAATATTCTAACTGCCCCATTACCTAGCTGCTTCTCAGTAATAGATAAAGAGCTAGGAACATCCACAGAAGACGTCTAGTCTAAGTTCTTTATTTTACTAACAGATTTCTTTAGCCATTATCCAGTTAGATTTATTTTTGCTATCAGAAATAATGCAGCTATACACTTTTTTGGTAATTTGGCATTTTTTTCTTCCTTTCAGTAAATTCATTGGCATATAGTTTCACTTACAGTCTTAATAGTAGAGACTGTAAGTGTTTGAAAAGGATATATACAATTGAGGAATTACCTTTACGTGATTCTAGATTGTTTAGTTGAATGTTTCAACCCCTTCACAACCTGATGAGCGGTGTAATGAACTTGTTTGTCTTCCTATAGCCTTTCTAGCAATTTTTCCTTTTATAATATTTTTAAACTACTATTGAACTTTTGCATTTTAAACTTATAATAGTTATTTATGGACATATTTTCTCTGCTCAAGAGAAAGCTATTTGAAATGAGATCTTAGAAAATGGTCTTAATCTTTCTGTTGATTGGATCATTCTCATATACTGTACTTGCTCAATGAATATTAACATGTTTTTTCCAGCCTACTGCCTGAGTAGCTGCTGATGAACAGATTTCCCTTATCCAAGTTTCCGTGGTTTTTATCTCTGTTGATGCTGTGAACTCAATAGTAGCAATGAGTATGTTATAATTTTGGGAAAGATTTTTTTAAAAAACCATAAATGGTTAATTTATATGTAATGAAATGATTGCTTTTTATAAGTAGAATTTATAGACAATCTGAAGCTTTTGATAAAATATTTTATTCAGTTGTAGAATAGAAATTTTAAGTGCATTTTCTAAAAAAGAAGTCATTTGATTTACTTAAATAGATTACTTGTATTGTCCTTGTATCTTTCATTTCAGTCTTTTAAATATGATAAAGACCACATAGTAATGGGAGTTTAATTTTGAGGTAATTTAAAGAAAATTTGATGGTTTGATGGTTTTTGTCACAGTTTACTTCAATTTGTATTCATTACTATTTAAAGAGGCTATAAGGATTCAAGAGGTATACTTCACTTTTGAAATATGACTAGTTAAGAAAATGGCAGAAATTCTAAGGATATTGAACAGATACTACTACATTGTACTTCATAACACCTAGGCTTTTCTTTTTTCTTTTAGACCTGAATCAAATTTTCTTAGCTCATCAATTCATCTTCAGAGACATTGTGATGGTACATTACCCCCATCTATATGTTCAAGTCCTTCTATGGCTAGGTTGACTTATGTCTCTGTCCGTGATAGCACCTTTCCTTCCACAGCTGATGGTGATATTTCTGGGAGAAGTGAGGTAATACATCTAGTTTTTATCAGTCTGCATGCTTCATGGTAGTGACATAATCACTGTTTTGTACCTCAAATCACAGACTTTATGGAATTTTGGAAGTGTAAAAGACCTTAAAGATCATAGAAGTGGTGTGTTTATGTTCATATGTAGTCCCCACAGAGAAAGAAAAGCATTTGTAATACAAATGTGGAAAAATTATTTGGTTTGGAAAAGGCTTAATTCACATAGGTGTGAGCTGAATGCCTCTTAATACATGTCAATTGATACATGTATGGCAGCACAAATGAATTTTTTTATAATATATAAATTTTTTAAGATGCAAAATTAGTTTTCTGAGTTTGGAAATTTTAATGTGGAGATGGTATCTGATTGATGCAGGAATTACGTATATATTTATCTAAGGAACCCATATAAATATATGAGGACAGTTTGACTATCATTTACAATATTTCTGTACTTTGTTTTAAATAAGTTTTTTTTTTTACATTTAGAGTGATGCTCCTAGTGAACTAAGCACAACAATTGTTCGATCCAGTCCAACTCTTTTAGAAGATCAGGCTGTGGAAAATGTCAAAGAGACGGTGCCATTACAAAACTGTGATCAAGTCTCAGGTGTTAATTCAAGCAGCTTGGATAAAAATGTAGAATCAGATCAGCCTGCTACTTCAGGTTGCAAAATTGAAGATGCACTATCGAACTCTACAGTTCCTGAACATTCTTCTCTTAGAAGTACCCAGCCATTCCCTAATAATGAGTTGGGCCAAGTAATTGAGTCTTTATCGAGTAAATCATGTCTCTTCCATCCGCCTTTGTCAACTAAGATAGATATACCTGTGTCTTGCCAGGACTGTGTGACCCAAAGTCAAGAATTAACATCTACAAATGTGTTACTGCCATACAGTGGTTTAAGCAGCCATATTCAATTACCTCAGAATACTTCAGGTGACCAAAATGTGCCAGTCTCCAGTTTTAACTCTCAGGGATCTGCTTCTGAAACGCAGGCTTTGTCTGGTGCAGTTCCCACACTCCTTAATAGGAATTCTGTTGCAACAGCACCATTTAATGCACAGCAGTATTTGAGACCTGTCTCAACTGGAAATGTTGCTTTGCCTCAATATCCTATTGGCGGTTCTACAGTTTGTGGTTATTCAGGAGGATATTCTTGTACTGCCATTCCAGGAGAACACATTCAGAATTCTGTTGCAGTGGGAATGTGTTTAGGATGTAATGTTAGTTCTGGATTATTGGGTCCTACTTCCCTTTGTAATGCTCATTCTAATACATTAAATCAGAATCTTGTAAGTACCACAAAACCATTTTCTGGGCCTCCCGTTGGAACTTATGGAATTGAACTCTGGGAATCACGAATTGCCTCGGGATTTGGTAAGAAACTTTTTTCTTTGTTATATAATTTTGCTTAATGTAGGATAAGAAATGAATTGTAGAAAGAGATTATAAAGCTAAATCACAAAATTTTTATTTTGAAATAGACCTTTTTGGACATTAAGATTTTTTTAAATTAATGAATTTAATCATTAACAAAACAGAAGGAACATATGGAAAAAAACTATGTTAAGTCTTTAATGTACATCTTAACAGCAGAAACAAATTAACAATGGACAAAAATTACCTTTTTGTTTCTATCTTGAAATTGTTTCGTTTTATCTTTTTTCGTCATTGAGCTGCAATCATTGTATATGTACTATTTTGACTTTGCTCATCTTTTTACATCACTTTTAGTATTTTTATGTGTCCTTATATTTTGTCATTACTATTACATAAATTGTAATTCATGTGTTCAGTCTCCAGTTGCTAGAGGTGTTATTTCTAGTTTAGTGCTATCATAGATACTGATATTAGTGAAAAATAGGTCCTTTTTAACCTTTTCATGATATTCTGAGAATAACTGGCCTCAGAATTGAGAAAGCCTGGATTTGAGGCCTTTCTTTGACATACGCTGGTTATGTGACTCTGGGTAAGTCCTTTCTTAATGCCCTGGGCAAAGTTGTCTGTTAAGTTGAGAGCAGGTGTTAATCTACATTGGTAGAGGCAGTTTTTCTCCTATAAATGAAATCCTTGACTCAGATGAAAGACAGAAGTGTTAATGATAAAACTGTTGCAGGTAACTTCTTTCCATATTGCTCTCCAAAAAATTCATGCCCATGAAGTTTTGCTAACAACATAATAACCATTCTCCCTGAAAACTTCCTAACACAATGCTATTTCTTTCTACTTTTGCCTCTGTAGTTGTTATTCAACATTATGTTATAGCTGTATTAATTTTAGATTTCTCTGATTGTTAATGGATTTAAGTGTCTTTTTGTGAATTTTATATATATATGTATTTCTTCTTTTTGAAAAGGGTTCATCTTTTGACCTTCATCCTGTTGTGGGAATATCTTTCTGTTCCTAATCTGCTTCTCTTCTTTTAGTTTTAAAATTTTTCATTGTACAAAAATGTTTCATCTTTGTATAATCAGATTCAGTCTTAGATAATTTTACTGTTTTTTCAGGATGAGTTTCTCTTCATAGTTGAAAGAAATTTAAATTCCTTCTTCCCCCTCATTTAAAAAAAACATTTAGGTTACATTTATAATAGCAGACTAAACGCATTTTCACTATTGAGCCAATCATTTTTCCCACCAATGGAAATGGTATTTCTTTTCCTGAATGTTTTTTAGGCAAGGAGTTTATCAAACATTATCTTCAGATGTGCATTGGGCTTGATTTTTGGGTGCTCTGTTATGTTCCAACCAATTCGTTTCCTTGCAAAATGTATTCATCTACAAATAGAAATAACATAGAAAATAAGGCATCAATTTTAACATACAACCATTAGCATTTAACAGTTAGAACCAAGTAAATTAACAGAAGCTAAAAAACTCAGAAGAGGAAAAGTGTTCTTAAAAATGCTTCAACTTTTAACCACATTTGTTCCCAGCAAACATGAACAGGGAATATCCCACCAACTGTTCAGTTAATTGTCAGGCTTAATTTGAAGTTGTTCTAGGATGGTCCATTTTTAAATGGAGGAGACTTGAGCGATTTTGCTGTCTAACTATGTCATTTTATAGATTAGGAAATGGAGTCCTAGAAAGATTGTAAGTGGTTTTCCCCAGGTCTCACAGGGAGTTACCAGAAGACCTAGGTTCTCAACCCTGGACTTCTGATTCCAAATTGAGTACATAGTCTACTGTGATGCTCTGCTTTTATAATAATCAAAGCAAATAATATTTGTAAAGCTCTTGGCAGAATGCTTGTGCATGGTAGACAGTATATAATGCTTTTCTTTTTCCTTTTCTTCCTCCTCTAATGATTGAGGTAGCATTTATATAGTATTTTATTTAAGGTTTGCAGAGCTCTTTATGTTTTATCACATTCTATCCTTACAACACAATATTATATAGCCCCATTTAAGTAATGTGGAATTGAGGCTGAGGAAAATAGAATGACTTGCTTAGAGTCCCACAGCTGAGTAATTGTCAGAGGCCAGATTTGGACACAAGTCTTATTGACTCACAATCCAGTTTTGTATGCATTGTGTCACTTTGATAATTTCACACACAGATATTTGATATCGTTACAAGAGAATGCAACAAAATAATGTAATTTCCTTTGATCCTTTCCATGATTCCTTTGATAATACATGATGCATGGATGCAGGTTGATTTTTGTGGATTTCTTAGATCCAGGTACTTACAAATATAATTTATTGCTTCATTTAATATGTTTATTGGCTGTTTTATCTTTTTGCCTGTATGATGAGAATTATAATAACCAAAACCTAGGCCTTTAAAGTTTGCAAAGTGCTTTACACACATCTCTTTTCATCTCTTTTCATCAACCCTCTGAAAAGATTACCATAGGTATTATTCCCATCTAATAGAGGGATAAACAGTGTATATTGAGAGGTTATGGCTTGCCTTTGATCACAAAGATGATGTTTGCCCTTCTTGAAGAAGACCATGGCGTCAGGATGGTGATGCCATGACTTGCAAGTGAATTGAATTTAAGTAAGGGAGGGTTGTGCAAAGCCTCACTTTGTCCTTTGGTGCCATCTGGGTCCAGTGGCAAGAGGTAGATCAATTCAACTGGAGATGACCCTAAATGCAGTGTGAGACCTTGACCTTTTTAAGTTGAAGTATTTCTTAGATTTTAGTTTGAAGCAATGCCCATTCAGTGTGATTAAGGCTAGCTAAGAAATGTGGCAAAGAGTGGCCTCTTTTATCTATTAAAAAAAAAAAATCAATCTGGGAGGGGAAGACCCTCAGGGTTTCTGGCCCAGACAGCAGCAGTTGTTACTTCCATTCTGAGTGATTAGGGTTCTAACAGTGATTAAATGGAGCTTGGGCTGAGACTGATTGCTGTTGACCAGTCTGTAAGAACAGTGATTTGGGTTTAATTTTTCGTTCTCAGGAAGAGATCTAGCCTGATTTCTGTGATGAAAATTTACATTCCTTTAGGCAGCATGTGGACCTAGGGAGATTACAAAGATTGTTTTCGGCCGTGGAAGACCATGCCATCAGAGAAATGATGACATGACTGGTACTTGACTTTGTTTTGAGTGAGGGAGGGCTATGCAGGTCATTAGCCTCATTTCTCCTCCAGAGCATCTGAATCCATTGATCAGATATTCATCAGGATGACTGAAGATGACCCAGGATGCAGTGGGAGGGCCAAGGTCTTTGTAGGTACTCACTTAGGGTGAGGTAATGCCCATTCACTGAATAGGCCTATTTAAGAAGTAGCCAAGGGCATGGTCCTTTTAATAAGGCCAAGAAAAACAAAGACATCACGCTGGGAGGGAAATAGCAACCATGACTATTGATAATCACTCTAAAGCTAGGAGGGTCCAGAAGAGCCCTTAGGGAGGGGTGCATTGGAATCCCAGTGAATGGACAGGACTGGAAAGGGAAAAGGAAAAGAAACTAGCCAGTAAAACCCAAGTCAACTGGACATCTTTTGGCTATCCAAATTTACGTTCTTTTGGAGAAGAGGAGGAAGGGGAGTGGAGGCAGACAGAAGAGGAGGAGCTGGGTTCCCATTCAGCCAGCTGTGTCTAGTCACAGGATTGTGTTCGTCTTTTGTTGCTGAAGAAGACCGTGTCATCAGAGAAATGATGACATGACTTGCACTTGACTTGGTTTTGAGTGAGTGAGGGCTGTGCAGGTCACCAGCTTCACTTCTCCTCCAGAGCAATCTGAATCCATTATGTTGTAGAAGAGGAATTTGAATACAGGTCTTCCTTACTCCAAGTTCAGCTCTCTATTATACCTTGCTATTTTATTTCCTATAGTATTATATCACCTGCAGTTATATCTTTGTTGCCAGTACTTATTTTTTCAAATTTTTCATAGACGAGAGAGTAAATAGCCATGTTTTACACTTACTTTTTAAATAGGAATGATTTAATTGTTTATGATTAGTTAAGGGTTGAAAAGATTTTCTGTTGTTTCAAGTCCAGTATGCTTACTTAAAAATATTTTAAACACAAATGTATACTGCTTTTATTATAGGCTAAATGACATATCTTTTTTTTAATTGATATTTATCATCTGATATTACACTGTCTTTCCATTTTAATTTCATAAATTCTAATTTGTCATAAGTAACTCATATACTTCTGATTTGGAGTTAAATAATTTTACGTTGATATTCTGGATCAATTCTAGGCCAATATCTTTTTTCTTAGTTTCGTCTTTATCGTTTTAAAAGAAGGATAAAGGAATCAGAAGCATATTTTTCTTACAGAAAGAACTGAGTTTGCCGCTTTCTTTCTCAGATTTGAAATGTTTTCTTCACTAGATTTATTACTCTGATATAATTTTGGTTATTTCCCTTTATTTGTTAGCATATTGTTTTATTTCTTTGCAACGTGTTTTAGGAGCACACTGAACTTGAGTCTCACTTTTTCTGGTGATATGGGTATTGCATTCACTATAAATTTTCATACGGTTATGTGTCAGTGAGTATGTAGTCTTCATATGGTCATCAACTTGGCTGTGTTCTTTCATTTTTTATAACAAGTAGTGTTTAATTTAAAATTTCAGCCATTCTTACACCTTTCACTGATCATGTAATTATCTGCTGCTGTATTCATTGTGATCAACAAACGGTTCCCCACTGTGTACTTGTATCATCTTTGACCCAGCATGAGTAGTTTTTGCGTATATTTAATAGTCATTTTCTGAACTTGTTTTTCCAATTGGTGTGTATTGTTTATAATTGTATTTTCTGCTGTAGTAAATGAGTGGTTGTTTGTATTTACCTTTCACTCCTCAGGTTTTCTATTACTGATTGTTTTATTTTTCATAGGCGTATAGATTCATCTAGTTTAATTATCCACTTCAAATGAGAAAACTGAGTTATTCAGGAAAGTTAAATGACCTACTGAAGATCACAAAGTTCATAAGTAGCAGAACGAGGATTCAGACCTATGTCATCTAAATTTAAAGCATTGTTCTTTGTGCTTTGCCAGCCTGTTTCCAGATATGTTTTTTAAAATATTTTGTTTTTAGATTAAACTTTTTTCCTATGACTTTTTTTATTTCTATAAATACTTATATTCTTGTGATTTTTTTTTTCTTAATAGTATTATTTTAAAAAAGTTGTTGATACCTTAAGTCTTAGATAAATAATCCCCAGGTTAGTAGCACATCTTCCCTTAACTTTCCATTGGACCCTCTCATAATCAAGAATAGTGTTTTAAAAACACTTTATGATGGGAAAAGGTTGCTTATGCTCACCCAAATAATTATTGGAGTTTTAGTCAGCTGTTTTGGCACTTACTGAATATATCATTCCTTTCAAATCCTTTACTGATTCCTGGAGTGATTGTGAAAATCCCAAAAAGCTGAGTTCAGCAGGTGTCTAGTATTATGAATAGGTAATTATCTTAAGAAAACCTATCTGGGAGCCAAAATGGCAGATTACGGCCTGGACCCAGCTGAACTTGCTCAACATTCTCCTTCAGACAACTTTAAAATAATGGTTCAAATCATATTTTGAAGCAGTAGAGTCAAGAGAAGGTCAGAGGGAGACACTTTTTCTACTTAAGAGAACCTAGGAGGTTGGCAGAAGAGGTCTGTGTCACTAGAATGGACACAAGTCCAGAGCATGGTAGGAGCACCAGCAGTAGGCCTTGTAGGGAGGTGGCTATGAAAACAGCAGTTTTGGAGGCTGTCAGCGAGGTAAGGGGATCAGACAACTGATCAGAAATAGATTAAAGGGAACCCTTTGCTGGCACTGGGTACAGCTGGAGCTGATTACAACTCTTGGCAGTTGTTCGTGAGCAGTTCCAGGTTACAGTCCAGGGTAGAGAGCAGTGCTTGTGATTGGTTACAGACCATGATCACAGTTCCAGGGCCAAGAAGATCACCATCATTTGCAGTGACTGGGAAACCAGGGACCTGGTCTCAATTCCAGGGCCAAGAAGAGTGCTAGTGATTACATCTGAAAGGGAGCAGGGGCACTCCTTAGATAAAGATCAGAATGCAGACCAAGAGAGCAGTGACTACACCACATTTAAAGCACCAGACTCATAGAACCAGTTGTGATAATAGTGGCACAAAAAGGCCTAAAATTTGATACAGTGCCTCCACTCCCACATGAGCAGATGTTAACTTCAACATAAACTTCAGAGTGAAGAAATAGACTGTGAGAATGAGCAAATGGCAACAAAAGAACTTGATCATAAAAAACTACTGTGGGTAGCAAGGAAGACCATCAAGACAATAAACTTAGATGACAACAGTATGAAAACAGCTGCAAGCAAACCTCAAAAAAAAAAATGCTATTTGAACTCAAGACCAGCAAGAATTCCTAGGAAAGTTAAAGTGGTAAATGTGGTAGAAGAAAAATTGGGAAAAGAAATCAGAGATGGAAGAAAATCATGAAAAGAAAGTTAACAGCTTGGAAAAATAGGCACAGAAGAAATAGTGTTGAAAATAACTCCTTAAAAAGCAAAATTGACCAACTAAAAAAAGTATCCAAGCTCACTAAATAAAATAATTCCTTAAAAAGCAGAACTGGGTCTCTTCTGGTGCTGCCTGCCGACTGCCTCGTCCTTTTTGAGGCCCCGTCACCCCCATCACTGAAGTCTCTGTTCCATGATCTCTGCTAAGTCATTAAGTAACTGCGGAAGAGGTCGCAACATGTCTGACAACTTGCCCTACAAAGTAGCTGGCATCAGCCTGGCTGCCTGGGGACGCAAGGCCCTGGACATAGCAGAGAATGAGATGCTTGGCCTGATGAAACTTCGAGAGATGTACTCAGACTCCAAGCCACTGAAGGGTGCCTGAATTGCTGGCTGCCTTCACATGACTGTGGAAACAGCTGCTCTTATTGAGACACTGGTGGCCCTGGGAGCTGAGGTACACTGGTCCAGTTGTAATATTTTCTCCACCCAGGACCATGCAGCAGCTGACATTGCCAAAACTGGCATTCCTGTGTACACTTGGAAGGGGGAGACTGATGAGGAATACCTCTGGTGCATCGAGCAGGCCCTCTATTTCAAGGATGGGCAGCCCCTCAACATGATCCTGGATGATGGTGGGGACCTCACCAACCTTGTTCACACCAAATACCCTGAGCTCCTGAAGGGTATCAGAGGAAACCCCCACAGGTGTCCATAATCTATACAAGATGAAACTCAATGGAGTTCTGAAAGTGCCAGCTATCAGTGTGAATGATTCTGTTACCAAGAGCAAGTTTGACAACCTGTATGGCTGCCATGAGTCCCTCATTGATGGCATCAAACGAGCCACAGATGTGATGATTGCAGGCAAGGTGGCTATGGTGGCAGGCTATGATGATGTGGGCAAGGGCTATTCTCAGGCCCTTCAGGGCTTTGGTGCCTGAGTCATCATCACAGAGATAGACTCCATCAATGCACTGCAGGCCTCTATGGAGGGCTATGAGGCGACTACCATGGATGAGGCCTGCAAAGAGGGAAACATCTTTGTTACCACAACAGGATGCATGAACATCATCTTGGGCAGGCACTTTGAGCAGATGAAGGACGACGCCATAGTATGTAACATTGGCCACTTTGACATGGAAATAGATGTAAAGTGGCTGAATCAAAATTCTGTGGACAAGGTGAACCAACGTGAAGCCTCAGGTGGACCATTATAAGCTGAAGAATGGGTGACGGATCATCCTGCTGGCAGAAGGCCGCCTAGTCAACCTGGGCTGTGCTATGGGCCATCCCAGCTTTGTGATGAGCAATTCCTTCAGCAACCGGGTGCTGACCCAGATTGAGCTGTGGACCTACCCAGACAAGTACCCTGTGGGAGTGCAATTCCTTCCCAAGAAGCTGGATAAAGCTGTGGCTGAGGCCCGCCTTGGCAAACTGAATGTGAAGCTAACTAAACTGATGGAAAAACAGTCCCAGTACCTGAACCTCTCCAGAGAAGGCCCCTTCAAACCCAACCACTACCGGTACTAAGTCCTGTCCAGCTCAAAGACTCCAAATGACAAACCACATTTTCTTGCCTTTCCAACCCTTCCTGCAGAGAGTAATAAATAGTATCTAGGTTTGAAAAAAAAAAAAAAGCAGGACCGGGCAGTTGGAAGCTAATGACTCTGTGAGACTTCAAGAAACAATAAAACAAAGTCAAAAGAATCTAAAAATAGCAGAAAATATGAAATCTCACTGGAAAAAACAACTGATCTAGAAAATAGATTGATAAAATTTTAAAATTATTGAACTACATGAAAGTCATGATCAAAAATAGAGCCTAGACCTTATATGCCAAGAAGTTATCAAGGAAAACAGTCCCAATATCTTAGATCCAGATATTTAATTTTTATTTAATAACTTATTTAGCTTAAATTTTATTTAATTTAAAATATTTTTAATATTTAATATTTTTATTAATTATAATTATGTCACATTAATATATTATAATTGCATGTTAATATAATTTGTTAATAGTACTATAATAAATATAATATGTAATTATATATAATAATTATTTAAATATTTAGAATTAATTTAAAATTTTTATTTAATTTAAAATAAAAATTAAAAGAATCTACCAATCACCTCCTAAAAGGGATCACAAAATGAAAACTCCTAGGAATATTAGAGCCAGATTTCAAAACTCAAAGGTCAAGGAGAAAATACTGCAAGCAGCCAAAAAGAAACAATTCAAATATGGAGCCTCAGTCAGAAATCACATAAGATTTAGCAGCTTCCATGTTTAGGGAGCAGAAGGTGTGAAATAGATATTCTGGAAGGCAAAGAAGCTAGATTACAACTAAGAATAACCTACCCAGCAACACTGAGTATAATCCTTTAGGAGAAGAAAAAGGATATTCAGTGAAATAGAGGACTTTCAAGCATTCCTGATGAAAAGACCAGACATGAATAGAAAATTTGGTATTCAGATGCAAGATTCAAAAGAAGCATAAAAAGGTAAACATGAAAGAGTAATCATAAGGGACTCAAAGTTAAATTGTTTACCATTCTATATGGGAAGATTCATGTAATTACTAAGAATTTTATAATTATCAAGACAATGAGGAGGATTCTAAATAGAAGGCATGGATGGCAGTTGATTATGTTGAGATGATCTCTACAAAAGTAAAGTAGAGGTGAGAAGAGGGAAAGGAGAGATAGAATGGGGAAAATTTTCTCATGTAACAGATAGGCAAGGAAGAGCTTTTATAGTGGAGGGGAAAGTGGAGGACGAGTTGGTCAGTACTTGACCCTCACTTTAATCAGAATTGGTTCAGAGAGGGAACAATATATACACATTCAATTGGATATGGAAGTCTATCTTACCCAATAGGGAAATAGAAGGGGAAGAGAATAAGAGATATGAGGGAGGAGGCTGACAGAAGAGAGGAAGGGTAGATTAAGGAAGGTCAGAGAGACATGATAGGATAAATAGAAGAAGATAAGATGGAGATAATCAGAACTTTGAATGGGAATGGGAGTAGCTAACCCATAACATGGAATTGAATAGTGGAATGGATTTGAAACCAGAATCCAGCAATATATTGTGTATAATAGGCTCACTTGAAACATATAAAGACCCTCACCAAAGGTAAAGGCCTTGAGCAGAATTTATTATGCTTTAGCTGAAGAGAAAACAAGGGTAGCAGTCATCGCAGACAAAGGAAAAGCAAAAAGAGACTTCATTAAAAGAGATAATCAGAGAAACTAGTTGTCTCCCCAGTTAAAGTATAAGGTCCTTGTGAGTCGGTATTGTTTCATCATGTCTCTGTCCTACAATGCCTGGTATGTAATGGGCACTTTATAATTGCCTGTTGATTGATTGAAACCACAACTAAATAGTATACTTTGATTCCAGTTAGGTTTTATCTTGTTGGCAAACTGATTTTCAGTTATCAGTGTTTAGAATAGCTCACATGTACTTGGTTATATTTGCCACTGCTAATAATTTAATTGTTGACATTTTAATTGTTTTTTGTTACACGTGCTTTGTGCATTAGTATATAGGTCTCTGAAACTGCTGTAACTGTTACACTCAACTCATTTCCTAGGAATTAAAACTCTGTAAATGTTAAGTATTATAAAAAGTTAGGTATCATTATTAGATACTATTTAACTGTTTTATATATATATTTTTTCCTTTTTTTCTTTAATCTAGATAGTTTTGTGTTAACTTTTTTTTTCCTTTTTTCTTTATGTAATCTAGATCAGTTTTGTGTTAACCTCGAAATAGAAATGGATTCCTGCTGGTCACATAATGACTTAGAAAACCACAAATTACCTTTAGCTATATCATGTTGTGTTTTTATTATTTTGTTAAACATTTCCAAGTTACATTTAATCTGGTTCAGGTTACACTCTCAGGCCACAGGATTGACACCTTTGCCCTATCTCAGGGGTCAATAAATTGCCCTAGCAGCTGTCTGCCTTTTGTGTAGTCGCAGGGAGCTAAGGATGATTTTTACATTTTAAAGTAATGTTTTATTGTGTTTAAAAATGTAAAAACCATTCTTATCTTCTTCTTCTTCCAGATTTTGCCCTTGAGCCATAGTTTGTTGATCCTCGATTTTAATTTATATTGTATTTGGGTATTGATCATCCTTTCTCTCTATTATTTTTAGCTTTAGGCATTGTAGATAGAGTGCTATACCTGGAGGACCTGAGTTCAAGCCTGGTCTAAGACACTTAGTAGCTGTATGACCCCCAGGCAAGTGATTTAACTTCTGTTTTCCTCAGTTTCCTCAACTTTAAAATGGGGATTAGATTGTAATAGAATTCCAAATAAGTGGGGTCCTTCTTTATTACTTTATCATAGATCTTTTGTTCAGTTGTTTTTCAGTTGTGTCTAACTCTTTGTGACCACATTTGGTGTTTTCTTGGCAAAGATACTGGAGTGGATTGCCATTTAGTTCTCCAGCTCATTTTACAGATGAGGAAAATGAGGCAAAACAGGGTTAAATGACTTGTCCTGGGTCATATACCTAGTAAGTGTCTGAGACCAAATTTGAACACAGCTTCCTGACTCTAGGTCCGCCACTCTATCCACAGTGCTACTCTCATATAGCAGTAATAGACTTGTAATCTTTCTTTCCCCCAGAATTAATCCTCTTTTTCCTCCTGACTTAGTAAATTTATAGTATATTCCTATGATAATTAATTTTATTCTATTTTTGACTTCATTCCATCTCAGCTAAATAATCTCCTATGTAATTTCGCACTTCAGGCATCTTTTCAGCGGTAGGACCAGTGTATCTCAGTGCAAGTTCTTTTCAGTACTTGCCTGAACTCTTGAAATAATTATCTAATTGATTCCCTGATGCCCATCATTCCCAATTTATCATCTGCCTTCATAGCTGCCGGAATAATCTTCCTTGAGCAAACATCTACATGGTAGCCCATTCCACTTATGGACAGCAAGTTTTTCCTGACATCAAATTTGCCTCTTTGAATCCTCTATTATTGTTGGTTCTACCCTCTGAGGTCAAACTGAGCATCTAAACCAGGAGTTCTTTACTTGAGATGTCCATTTATTTATTTTTAAAAATATTTTTGATAAATATATTTTAGTATAATTGGTTTTCTTTGTATTCTTATATATTTTAGATTGTATTAGATTGTACCCTGGGTATTGTGCTGTTATGCCCATTTTATATTTGTGGAAACTGAGGCAGACAGGTTAAATGACTTCCTTAAAGGTCACTCAGCTAATAAAACTCAGGTCTTCCTGACTCCAGGTTTAGCATTCTATCTTACTGTACCTCCTAACTACACAAATAGACACATAATTGTTATATGTACCTTTTCTTTACTGCTTCACCTCTCTTTTGGTCTTTAAAAAAAATGAGACTCTTCCTCTTTTTGGTTCCCCCCTGCCCTCTCCAAACACAAACAAACACAGCCAACAGAAACAGCTAAAACACTTTTTTTTGGTAAAGTTTTAATATATATGTTATATAGCTTCTCTGAAAATTGTAAGGTAGTAAAATTATCTATACCTTGTGTTGGTATAGAAATTAAATGAAAAGTATGAATCATGAAACAAAACATTGTTAAATGAAAATTTATAATTTTTAAAAATTTTAAAACATTTTCTAAGCTCATATCCCAAGAAAGAAAAAATATTTTTAGTAATGCTGAATTTTGTTTTGACTTTTTTAGAAATAGTGTTCAAAACTCCTAAGGAGCCAGAAAATAGATACTGTTCTGTGTTGATGTTTAATGATAACATGACTAAATGAACCTATTTAAAATATAAAACTAATTTTGAATTGAAGGAAGTGACAAATGAAGGAAAACAATCAACTACATAATTTCTGTTATTATGTGTTATCATTATCCAGGGAATGTCAGAGTGCCAGAGGAGTTGAAGTTTCCTCATGCATGTTGTGTGGGCATTGCTTCTCAAACCAATCTTAGTATTTTTAATCCAACTGACCGTTGGTTACAGGTCACCATTGGAATACTTAGCATTACTGTTGATGGTGAAAAGGTAAGTTTTTCTGTCTATCATCAGGATCACTTAAAGATTGTCAGGAATTAATCCTTACTTTCTTCCTTCTCAGTTCAACTATTTGTAATGTGTCTTAAACTATATTAAGTTGTCCTTTTGAAATAGGAAATTCTTAATACAGGCAGTAAAATATTTTAATTCTTACCTTACTCATTATAGTTTTCAATCATTCAAGTATTTGCTTTTTCTGGTAACATTTGTTGAAAGTAATAAGGTCTGTTTTCCACTTGATATTCAGTTTGTTATTTGAAAGAACTCTGTTATATCTTTGCCCCAGCTAAAAAAACATTTGTTATCACAGTGCCACAAAATAAGATGTTAACTTGTTAGCTTATTTAGTGTACCTTAAGTTTGGGGTTAGGAAGTACATCTTTCATTATAGTATTTCTGGCAGTTTTCCTGTGAATGTTGCATTGGCTTGCTGTTTCTAACTGTAGTGCCAGTGCTATACTCACAGGAGTTGCTATCAATGTGCATGTATATTTCCAGGTAAAATTGCAAAATAAAAACTCTCTTTCAAAGACGAAACCAAAATATTTATTCAGATACTAGAAAGCCAATTCCACCATAGTAACAATGAAGTTTGTACACATTACCAATAAAGGGAGCACTGCCATCCCCAAGATTTCCCTCCTTTGGGCCTCCCCACAAACAAGCTCACTTAAACAAAATTACTCCCTGTCCCGCTCAAGCTAGCTTCTCTGCTCTGCCCTGCCTTCTCTCTCTTCTAGCTCCATATCACACTCTCTCTTCCTGCTCCACCCATTCAGCAACCACTCCTCCCACAATGTGTTCCATGTGACTCAGGCTGTGGGCTGGGCCAACGCTCAAAACAGGTTACATGGGCTTATTAAGGGGCAGGGAAGATCTTCAAATTCCCTTACCATTACACCAACCCATGGTGTAATATAAATATAAATATTTATATATTTATATATATAATGTATATAAAAATAAAATTCTATAAAAGAATTTCCTGTGCAAACACTGACCAAACTGTTAGTACACTAAAATTCTTAAGATCTTAGCCATACTGCCCTCATTTTATACTAGTGTGATTGATTTTATGGTCACATGTTTTAAGCATTACTCTATTTGACCCAGTGTTCTGCTTTATCAAAATCTTTTTTGGATCCTAACTCAGTGTATTAACTACCTCTCCTAGCTTTCAGTCATCTGCAAATTTGATAAACCTGCTATTTTATCCCTTTATCCAAATCATCAATAAAAATGAAAAACAATATAGGGCCAAGTATAAATCCCTAATCCATTGGAAACTTTTTCCCTAGCTGGAATCAGACCATTAATGAATATTCTTTGGGTCTGATCATTCAGACCTTCCTGAGTTTGTTGTACTATTTATATCTAATCCATATCCCTCCATCTTTTCCTCAATAATAGTGTGAGAAGCTTTGTTAAGTATTTTGCTAAAATAATCATAAATGAATTATATCTACTGCATTTCTCCCACTTATTTGTCTAGTAAGACTTTCAAAAAAGTTTAATCTGCTGTGACCTGTTCTTGATGAAAACATGATTGTGATAACTATTTCCACACAACTTTATTTCCTGTACCTTCATCACTAATCATTCCCTTAACAATGTGTAGTACAAGCAAAGTCAAATTCCTTGGCCTATAATTTTTAGACTTTTCCCTTATCTAATTTTTTGTTACCTTTCCAGCTCTACACAGTTTTTCAGAGATCACTGAAAGTGTCTTAAGAATCATATCTGCCAGTTCTTTAATTCTCTAGGATATAATTCATCTGGGGCAGGTGACTCAAACTCATCAAATGACTGCTAGTTGTACTTTTTCTATTATTACTTGTGTTGGGTTTTAACTACCCATTTTATTCTTCCTTTCTAGTTCAAAAGTTATTCTTCATGTCAGAAAAAACAAAACAAGAGTGAAACAATTATGCTTTCTCTCTACCTTTAGTTAAAATACCGTATACTATGACATGAAGGAGTCTTGCTGGTTCTTTGCTTTTTTTCTTTTCCAGAACATAGCTTTGAAAATCGATTTTGGTTTCTGTAGATGTCGACACCAGCTGTACCCCTGATATATTCTTACAGACCTCTCACACTTTCTAATCCATACTTGGTTTCTTATACCCTTGCTTCCATTGTTTGTGGGGTCTACAAATCTCAATCTCATCTTTAGACACTATCTACTTAACCAACTGTTCACTTTCCAGCTACTTTTTCTGTTCTGATTTCCTTCATGTAGAATACCTAGATGAAACTCTACTTCTGGCTCTATTTTTCTTGTCCCACATATTTCAATGTTTAGCAATATTTTCTAAGTTTCCTACTGGCAGTATCATTTGGCCATGTAACTTATCATGGGTAATAGTTATCTAGTTTGAATTTTTGACCAAAAGTGCCAATAAGCTACTGAGAGTAAACTTAGGCATAAGCCATTAGACTGTCCCTCTTTTCATTTGTCCTTTGATAGCTACTTTCCCTCAGTTAGTATGAATACTTACATGGAAGAGAATACTAATTTCTTACCACCAGTCTATTTAATTCTTACTTGTATAAGTAGTTACCAATTTGTATTGCAAAAATTATTTTGTCAGTTATGTCATGGAAACCATGTTATAAATATTGATTCATTAGTTCTCTCAAAAAACATTTTACCCATGATGTATCTGAGTTATGGTACTCTAAGATATCTGACATTTATGACAATTTTTTTATGGGAAAATATATTGCGACCTCATATTTTGGGGACTCATTGTACATTTTTCCTCACTATAGCATGAGTATAGGGTAAGTAATCTCCTTGTCTTCTAGCCTGTCAATTCTACCTATTGAGTATTGGGAGTTGAGACTATTTCAGGTCAAAATCACTATTGATGCCTTGGCAAGGGTTAATATCGAGAAGAGAGCAAGGTGTTCTGGGGTTGTTAAAAGGGGACTTGGAGTGGTTAGTAAAGAGTGGAAGAAAGTTTGTTTTTCCCATTTGTAAATTAATTTGGATTTCTTTTAAAGACTAGTAATTAAGCAGGAATGTTATGCCTTATGTTTAATTTTACTTTTTCTTGTCAGTTAATAACTTTAAACTGAGTCCATGACATTGCTTAGCAATGTTTTTTTTTTCCTTAAAGGTGGATCTTTCAACATGCCATTGTTTGGTTTTCAAGAATAAAACTGTTATAGGACCACATACTACAGAAGAGATAAAAGTGCTTTTTATGCCAACCCACCCTGGGATTTTCAGATGTGTGTTAAGAGTTTCTTCCTGGCCTGTTTCATCTGATCTAGATACAGTAGCACAGGCAGAAGCTTTAGCAAGTAGGATTGTTTTAACAGCTGTTGCTGAAAATCCCATTGTGGAGGTAAGTAATAGTTTGTTTCAGGCAATTTAAAATAGATCAATTTACTTATTAGTGGTTTAGCAGAAAGAGCATTGGGTTTTTAGTTGGAATACTTAGGCTTAGTTTTCTATCTCTGCCACTTAATAACTAAGAGACTTCAGGAAAGTCACTTCATTTCCAATCTAATTTTTTTTATCTCAGAATCAAATAGTAATCATTTATCACCTACATAGCAGTGTTATTCTGAGGAAAATACTTGAGTGTAAAAATGTTATATGAAGGTCAATATATCATTATTGGCATTTTATCCTAGGCAGCTTAAGATGAGGAGAATTATGTATAAAAACCATCTGAAGTAAATACACACATGCACACGTGTAATGTATATGTATGTGTGTCCATATACACATATATGGGTAGGTAATACGAAATTAATACATCATTCAGTAAACATTTATTAAGCACCTACTATATTCTAGGCCCTTTGCTAAGGTCTAGGGATACAAAGAATCTGAGGTTACTTTACAAAGAATGACCAAAGGTAGTCCCTACTGTCAAGGAGGTTACACTTTAATGGGAGAGGCAACATGCAATAAATATTTAATAGCAACATTATAGTCACTATGTACTTTTTGATTGAGAGAAGCATAGAAAACCCAGAAAGGCATATAAAATAAAATACTGAATGTGGAACTATAATACTCAACTATGAGTTGAGACTTAAGTAGTATTTTACATTTCTGGAAGCACTAAAAAAAGTTAAAGAATGCTACCTTTTGTAGCTATTTTTTCTTCCCTTTTTTCTTTCTTTCAACAATTGCTAAATGACTATGTGTTATATTTGGGACATATGGAGAGATTTTTAGGGTAGTAGGATTATTGACGCTGAAAAAGCAAAGAATCTGATCCTAGAATTTATAAAAGTTGGAATGATGAAATCAGATTTGACAATATATAAAATTGGTTTCTTGTTTCAAAGATTTTTGTAGCACCAACCCAATATATAAAAGTTTACTAAAATGATTGCTGTCTATTGATTGATCTTTTTTTATCCTCAAACATTGCATCTCCAAATTTGAGAAATGAATAGATGTACTGAGAGAAGATTGACAGCCATTCCATAGTTAGTTTTAGAAGCAGTTCAAGATCTTAACCCACCTTCCTGATTACTTTTTATTGCCTTTAAGTACATATTTAAATGTTGGGTAAAATTCTCTGTAGTGGTTAGAGGTCTTACCATGTGTGGTAAGAGTATTTTTCATTCATTTGCTGAATATTGATTTAATCACCTATTGCATACATGGCAATATACTATGGAATTTAGCCCCTTGACAATCTTACTAATGTTTTTTAAAAGAAAAGTTAGCATAAACACACCAGTGATTATTGAGAAAAAGCATGTCCTGTATATAGACAAACATCTAGAGAAGTATATGATTAAGTGCTCAATGAGTGGTTAAGTACAGTAGGAGCTCAAAGGAGGAGATTTAGTATGGGCTGGAATAATTGTCACAAACCTCATGATATAAGTGAATATTAAGTTGAACCTTGAAGAATGAGTAGGATTTGACTAGGCACCAAGCAATTTTGAACGAAATAGCATGAAATAAATTCAGCTTGGTTGACAGCAGTTCAAAAGATCTATTCATAGATGTAGGCCATTCAGACCTGAGCTGAGGATTTGTTGTGCAGGGGAACAGTTAAAGATTAGATTAGAAGAATAAATTGGGACTAGTTTATGGAAAACCTTCAATGTTAAGTATAGATTTTGGACTTCATCCTGTAGGTAGAAAAGTTGTAGGAGGTGATATAACCAAAGTTTAATTTTTGAAAAAATGAATTTAGTGCCAATATGTGCCGTAGTTGAAGCAAGAAGAAATTCAAGGTTGAGGAAGTTTGCCTTTTAAAATGCATTCAATCCCATCTTATTTAATATGTTTGGGAAAATATAACTGCAGTCATTTCTTCTACCATTTTCCATATATCATAAAAGATTATACAGACACAGACATGTGCTACTTTTTTCCTTTTCCATTTGAGCTGTGACAATACCTAATATTGTCATCATTTTAAATAAATATCTTCAGTATTTAAGGAGAAAATTAAGTCTGAAAAGTAACTACTTCTATGTGTTCTGAGATAGAATTAAATGCAACAGTAATCATTTATTAGGCAGTTAGGTGCCCACTATTGTGTGCAAAAAGAAAAAAAAAACAGGCCCTGAAAGAACCTTCCTGAACTCTTCAAAAAGCAACTATGTAATTTTGAACTTGTAGTTTTTATTTTAGGATGAAATAGTATGTATATGGACTGCTATGTGGTGCAGTGGGATAGAGTGCCAGACCTGAAGTCAGGAAGACTCATCTTTTTGAGTTCAAATTTAGCCTGAGTCACTTGGTAGCTGTATGACTCTGGGAAAGTCATTTAACTCTATTTGCCTCTGTTTCCTCATCTGTTAAATGAGCTGGAGAAGGAATGGCAGACCACTCCAATATCATTGCCGGAAAAACCCCAAATAGGGTCAGAAACTGAAACGACTGAATGACAATGACAGTATATATACAAGGTGTTCAAAAAGTCTTAGTGTAGATACTCTTCTGATCTTAAAACTACTTTAAGACTTTTTGGACATACCTTGAATATAAACTAAGTTTGGTAGTTTTTTCTGATAAATTTTGATATACATTTGAATATTTCATAAGTAGAATTTAAAATTAGAATTTCTGAAAAGTATTCAAGGGCAATTTATTTGTGCTGAGGTTATTGGGAATTAAGCATAATGGAATCTTTGTGAGTTAGATGCTCCTGTCAGTGGTTCTATGCCTATCATAATGTTGTAATTCTTAATGCAACATTTCAGTATCATAGTGTAAAAAAAGTTATTTCTTTTATCGTGAAAAAAAGGTGGAACCAGTCAATACAAACTTCCTTGATTTTGGAGATCTAACTTATGGAAGCTGGAAAGTTCTACCATTAAAGTTGGTAAACAAGACTCATGCTGTTATTCCAATTAGGCTCATCATCAATGCAGTAAGTATACCTGATATCTGAAGCAAATTCAGAACCTGTCTTGTTTTTGGAATTTTAGAAATAGCTGGATTTGAAGTTGTGATGAAGTTCTGAATAATAGTATGCAAATAATAGTTTAAAATCCATTAAATTAGGGGTAGCAAGGTGGCATAGTGGACAAGTGCACTGGCTCTGGAATCAGGAGGACTTGAGTTCAATTCTGGTCTCAGACATTTTACACTTAACAAGTCACTTACCCCTGATTACTTCACCTTCTCCCCTGCCCTTCAAAATAATCCATTACATTTTGGTTGAGCAATATCTGGACATAAGAATTTCATATAACTCTCATGTTAAGTATAGAGAGCAGCTATGTAGTATAGTAGACAGCTGGCTTCAGAATTAATGAGAGCCTGGGTTCAGGCTTCAGCCTTTGCCTCTTTTTGATTTTGTGATCCCAGGCAAGTAATTTAACCTCTAGTTGCTCCCAGGAAACTTTTTAAGAGTATAGGGTGTGTAACTGGTACATTGGTAGAGGTAGAATCTCAGCTGGAGCTAGGAGCTATTTGCTCATAGACTGGACAACAGGTCCCTGCCCACCTAGCACAGAGTGCAGAGTGAATGTAAATACTGATTAGTAACTGTTTCTCTTTTATCCAGGAACCCTGAGGGTCTTCTCCCACTTTGACTTTTTTTATTAAAGGGGCCATCCCTTGAGCAACTACTTAAGCCTATTCCTTGAATGGGTGTATCTCACTCAAAGAAAGAATGTGATAAGACCTTAGCCTAAAAGCACCAGGGTGGTACATTGCATCCTGGGCCATCTCCAGTCAGGCTGCTGGACCCAGATAACTCTGGGGAAGAAAGTGAGGTTGATGACCTTGCATAGCCCTCCCTCCCTCAGATCAAAGTCAGCTGCATGTCATGTCATCATCTTGTTGTCATGATCTTCTTCATGAACAAAGGACAAACACAGGAGCTCTGTCTTTGTGTTATTTTTTTCCTTTTGGTCTGTTTCTTTCACAATATGACTAATGTGGAAATATTTTTATGTGATTGCACATATATAATTTTTTACTTTTTTAGGGAGGAGAGAAAGGGGACAAAATTTGAAACTCAAACTTTTTAAAATGAATATTACAAATTATCTTTACATGCAATTGGAAAAAATTAAAAAATACTATTTAAAAAAAGAAATTAAGGTCCATTTAAATAGAAGAAAGTACTGTTAGTCTTGCTGAAATTTGTTTTTGTGTTTTCCAAACAGAATGCTATAGCTTGGCGTTGCTTTACATTTTCTAAGGAACCATTTAGTGCTTCTTTAGAAACTGCTCTTCAGAGTGATGTAATTGCTCAGCTCACAGCTCCTTCTGTTATAAACCATGTGATGTATGCCAGTCGTGATGGACATGTAAGTTGGGGGTTTTTAACATTTAAGTAGGGGACAAAGTCTCCAAGGAATTCTTTCATTGAATTAATTTGTAACGAATGTCCATTTTGCCAGAAACAAAGTTGTTATAATTTTCTTTAAATAATCTTAACAATGTCTGCGTTTAATATCTTTTCACTTCCAGGATCCAGAATTTCTGAAGATTTGGGTTATTTTCCATGGTCCAAGAAAACAGATCTCTCCTTCAGGTATTTATTAATGGCATCTTGATATTATTGTTGTAATTTATATATTTTTTCACTAACACTATTGAATAATTTAAGACTTTTTAACCTTGATATATATATATGATGGAGTGAACTAAAATTTTAAATAAACAACATTAAGTCTGTGTGCACTGGGTAGCGTGGGATAAGTAGAGATAAAGAAAGCTACATATATTCATGGACAGTAAATTACTTTTTTTTTTAATCAGTATATTGAAATCATTGCAGTTAAAACATCATTACTGTCCACTTCAGTAATTTTGAGTTTGTGATAATTATATCCTGGGTAAACTTAATTTTACCCAAAGTTGCTAATAAGTTATATTACCTAAAAAGAAGGGTTCAAAGAAGTCATTAAAATGAGATTTGCACCCAATTCCTGCTTCTTCTCTTAAGATCTCTTTTACTTTAGGAAAATTATTTAATCTCTTTAAGCCTGTTTTCTCATCTGCAAAGTAGGAACAATACTTGGACTCGCTATATCACAGAGCTATTGTGAGGATGTGCTTTGTACCTAAAAAGGGCAGCAGTAACATCTCCATTTTCTGTAGTTTCCTGTTGCTGCTGCTCCTGCTATGCACTTAATCATTTTTAACATCTTTACAACATTATACAGAAACTGATACTGACTCTGTTCATTGAAGTGGTACCAAAGAATGAGAAAAACAACCAGTACCAAGCAACTTCAGTTCAATTATTTGTATGACTCTTTGCCTTTAGGGCTGTACTGTTGTCATATTAAAACAACTATTCATTTGTGTGTTGGAAGTTGCTACAAAGATTTTTTAAAAAATTCATTGGAAACTTTTCACTAATCATAATAGTTCTTTACTAATCATTTCATTTGATCATTCCATCAGCCCCACGTAATAAGTAGGGCACGTATACCTAACTGAGGTTCAAGGAGGTTAAATGAATTGTATAAATTTGGAGTTGATACTAAAACTGAACTCTTCTTGCTGTACTAACTACACATTTGTTTGTATGAACTACATATTAATTACTCAACATCCTATCACCAAATTTAATTCTCTTGACCCTCACAATCCCTAGCTTTCTCCAAAGCTCAATTCAAGTGCTCTCTCCTCCATGAGGCCCTCCCTGTTCCTCTCCTCTGCTAATTCCTCTGCCCCAAAATTCCCTAATATTTACACACACACACACACACACACACACACACACACACACACACACACGCACGCACACACACACGCGCACACACACGCATGTTTCTCCATAATAGAATATAAGAATAGAATAATAACAATACAAGGACTGTTTCTTTTTAGTAGATGTGTCACCACCACCTAGCACAGTGCCTGATTACACATAATAGTTACTTAATAATTACTTGTTGATTAATTACTCAGTTCAATTTGTCTTTAAAGTCGGGAAATGTAGCTGCTCTATGAGCCAAGATCAGATTAGCTTTGTTTGTTGTTGGTTTGTTGGTTTGTTTTCATTTTTTTTTTAAAGAAGTAGGGATTCAAAGATTATTTGGCTTTTCTTATGTATAGTGTGTGAGTTTTTTAAAAAAAATTTTCCAAGTGTGCTTTCTTTATATATTTCCTGTAATACAGTAGACTGGGATAGGTAGTCCAAAAAAATTATTTGGTTTTTTCAAAATTTTTTCATATCTGAAGTTTTTGTTTCCTGTATATGTGACTTCATTCATGATGCAGATTGAAATAAGCTACTAAATTGACAACAAATGAATTAATTCCAATTTGGTTATTACTAGATAATTTTTACATTTTTCTCCCAAGATTCTTTTGTTCTTGAGCAGAAGAAATATAGTGTCTGCCCCTTAAATATAGTGTCTGAGGTTATTTAAAGACTAAGAAATTTCTCTTTATTTGAGAGTTGTCTTTGCAGGTACACATCTGGCCTCCCTCACATAATGAAATTATAAAAGAGTATAGTTTTTGTCCTTTAATTAAAATTCATCTTAACGTCTCTATTAGTGTTTCTTCCTCTGACCTATGGAACTTATTTGTGTAGAATTTTTTAGATCCTCCTTTACTCTTCTTAACTTTTTGGGCATGTACGTCTTTAACCTATAATACCTTCTGATAAATATTTTTTCTTACAAGATAACTGTCAGACTCCTTTGTAGTTGAACTTTTTTTTTCTTTAGTCCTAGTTATCCATGGTCTACTTTAATATATACCCCAGTGAGGATAACTCCTTGAGGACTGGAACTGTTAGGTTTTGTTGTTACTGTTTTAAAATCACAACATGTAGTGTTTTGAACTTTAGTAGTGTTCATGCATTACCCAAAGTTCAGTTTGATTTTAGTCAGAAAATTTGCAACATGTTAAAAGTCACGTCACTTTGAAATTCTAGTTTCTGATTTTGACTGGGGGAAGTTTTACCAAAATGAGATGGTAATATAATCAACTGTCTTGTCAATGTTCTTTTACAGGGAACCTGGGCATAGCTGAAGAATTTTTGGCAAGAATTGATGTGGAAGTTGATAGCCCAAGCCCTACTACTGTTATTAAAAGTGTTACTCTTAGAGCAAGAGTAGGAATAGCTAGAATACATGCTCCAAAAGACTTACAGGTACTATAATTATGAAGCATAAAACTAATCTTTTTTAAGTGGTGTAATTTTTAAATTTCATATTCTTCTTTTTTGGGTAATTATATTATGATTTTTCTTTTCAGTCTTTTGTTATCTTTTTAAATATTACATTCTTTTTGAATTGTAATTCTTCTATTTATTGATCTGGGAAAGTAGAAGTTCAACAAAACTGACCCATTGGCTTTGCTGGACAGTATATTCACTATTTTACCCCAGTTCTCTCTCCTGATGCTGTTGACAGTGCCTTCATAGCATTCTCTAGTTTGATTTTGATCCATATTTTACCATAGTTAAAGGAATTCATGCAACACATTGGATGCTTTTCTTTTAGTAATAACTCACTCTTCATTATAAAACAAAAATCTGCTCTCTTTCCCTTAGAGTATGCATTTGCTTGCCAATGTGGGTTCATCAACAAAGCAATTTTTGCCTTTGAAAAATGCTGGAAATATTGATGTCTACTTAAATATTAAGGTAAGACTTACTAATAATGCTGGGTAATAGTGTTTTTCAAAGTAAACTTTTGAAAATGTCACTTCATAAGTATAGTCAGATAGCATGATAATAGTAGGTTGAATATATAATAGTAGGTTTTCAGAATTGGTTGAAAAATATAGTATTCTTATTAGTTGAAACCCAGGGTTTTACTTTACTTATCTTACCAAAAATCTTGATTTCAGCGTATAAGGGAGAATTAGAGGTGAATGAGATATAGAGATGTGTTGTAGTATTCAAAGGTTGGGAAATGGGGAGAAGATACCATTGAAACTTTTTTCATCCAGAGTAGGAGACTGTAGACACAAAGATATACAAAGTAGCTCACAGAGGAAAAGACGGTACAAAAGATTGTACCAGGGGAATAAACTGTGGTCCAGGAAAATAGAGGTATAGTCACATGGGCTATTAAGTGACTTCCATTGGTAATCAATCATACACGTTTTTATAGATTTCAGATCAATTCAGTTACTTTTCTGTATACCCAGAGAATCTCTTTCTTAAACCTGAAGAGGAACAAGAAATTGCAATTTCATTTACTCCGAAGGATTTCAAAATTTATGAAGAAAGGTAATATAAAATATTTCATGCCTGATATGTACTGTTATTTGACTTCCTTAGCTCTACCTTTAAGTGATTCCATTGTTTTGAATATTCTACCATCAAATGGCGTTGTGCTACAACCACTTAGTCAAAAACTACAAAGTATTTTTTCCCAAGGTTTCAGATAGTAATAAGCTCTTAACTTAAACCATCAGTTTTCCACTTCTTAAAGATTACCTTTTTATTGTAATAGCTGATTGTAATAATTTTAAAAACTAAATCTTAAAAATACTTCAGATAAACTTTTTGAGCAATGAAAGTATCTGGTATATTTTTAACAAAATGTAGTTCTTTCAAGATAGCTATTTCTGTCGAGCTTTAGCTTAATCATTTCCATACTTTTGTGAATCTTTAGAAAGTTTTTCTATCTCAGGCTTAGCCAGTTATGTGATTCATAGGTGCTCAAAGAGTAATAATCTCATCTTGAAGTTAGATCTTACTGGTTTGTTATCAGGTTTTAATCAACGTTGCTATTATAGTAACCTGGGCTATATATTTTCTCAGTGGTTGGCTACCCTTTTCAGCCACAGATGTGCTATATATCCCCATCTTCACTGTTAATGTTGATTAAAGGGAAAGTCTTCATAAGGTTTACAGTTTCAATTTTGCTCTTTGAAACTCTTCATCCTTACCTTCACTTTTAAGAAAAACAGAAGAGATAGATAGCAATTGAATCCAAACACTTTTCACAAAGTCTCTACATGAAATCTTTAAATTGAAAACTTCTAGTGAAGAGGAACCCATCCTTTTAAGTCAACCCATTCAATTTTTGGGTAGTTCTCACCAAATTTAATCCATTTTCTGAATAACCCATTACTCATTTCCTAACTGGTCCTTTATGTTCTAAATAGCAATTTGAAAGAGAACAGATTCCTTCATATATCCCATACAGAACCAGTTAGGATATTAACAAAATTATTATAAATAAGTCAGTGTCATTTGGGATTCCCATTTGTGAGGGCTACAGGAGAAGTATTTGGTTATCTTTTCTGCTGAGACATTTTCCACTGCCACCAATCAGTAAACTGTCTTGCCTCACTAAACCCAAGATTTCTTTCAACATCCTATTGATCCTCTTTTCCTTCTCTGTAGGTGATCTCCATACTACTTAGAAATACAAGTAGGTCTTCTTCAGAAAAATAATAGTAGACACATGTCTACTTAATCTATTTTCAAGAGTAAAGACCTCTCTACCTTTCTGGGGCTTAGAATCAGAAGTTAATAGCTTTAAAAGTAGAAGGGAACCCAGAGGTAATCTAGTCCAAGCCCTCTCTCCCTTTTTTTTTTTGATACCCCAGGAAGTTAAATGAATTGCCCCTAGTCACACAGGCAATAAAATAAGCCTTAGAAGTGGAATTTGAAAGCAAACCCTCTTTTTTCTTCTTACCTTGCTTCTCTTATGTCTTTGATCAGAAGGAAGTGTTTTTCCATTTCAGAATTACTGTTAAGAACAAAATTGTTTTTCTTAGGCATTGTGTAACATGTAAGCCCTCATATAATTTTTGAGATTATTAGAATTATTTTGTTAATGTTTATTTTATTATTAGATTATTTGGTGTAAATGCCCTCCTTTGTTTCTATATACATTTTGTTTTTACGTGATTTACATTTTCCAAAATATCCTTAATATCCTTTCTACATCCCAGAGAGTCATCCCTTTTAATAAAGAATTTTAATAAAAAATAAAATAGAAGGAGGAGGGAGAATTTAGCAGAGATTAATCACCGCCTCAAAAAATCTTACATGATAGACAGTTTTCCTCACCTGTAGTCCCACACTATTGTAAAGAAGTGGGGAGTCATCCTTTCTCATATTTCTTCTTTAGCATCAAACGTCAGTCATTTAACATTTATTAAGAGCCTGTTGTGTGCCAAACTTTGTGTGTTAAGGGAGGATACCAAAAAAGCCCAAGGGCAGTCTCTGCCTTTGAAGAGCTTACAGTCTAACGGGGAGACAATATGGAAACAAATCGATACAAAGTAAACTATATGTAGGAAAATAAAATGGCTGTTATAATTTCACAGTATTCCATTTTGATTGGTTGAT
This sequence comes from Potorous gilbertii, assembly GCA_028658325.1. Lineage (NCBI taxonomy): Eukaryota > Metazoa > Chordata > Mammalia > Diprotodontia > Potoroidae > Potorous > Potorous gilbertii. The sequence goes on from CM053773.1 coordinate 67,988,970, forward strand.
TTTTTTGCATTTATATTTAGTTATTTAAAAAAACTTTTTCTGTTACTGTTTACCTCATTGCATCATTTGATACAAATTTTCCCATTCTTTTCTTATCATGCTTGTCATTTCTTTCATCACAGGAATATTTCAGTACATCATATACAACATTAGATTTAGCCATTCCACAGTCAGTTAATATCAGCTTTTTTCTCAACTCTGCTACGAAGAATTCTTCTGTAATATTTTGGTACATATCAATTATTTGTTAGGCTGTATGCACATTATCAGGAGTTCTGAACCAAAGAATCATGGACATCTGCGTCACTTTTTTTTATCATGACTCCAAATTGCTTTTCAGAAAGGTTGGACCATTTCACAGCTATAGTATTGTGCCTATCTTTCTACACTTGAAACACTGACTATTCTATTTTTTTCACCTATCTTTTCCAATATGCTGAGTGTCTGAAATTTTTAGACTTCTTTTGATTTTTCCTTCTTTTGCTACTTACTGGGAGCATTCTTTACATGATTGCTAATAGCAATTTTTCTTTTGAGAACTGTTCCTTCACATCCTTTGATCACTTTGTGTTGGGGATTATATAATTTATTATAAAATTTAAGATAATAGGAATTTATTCTGATGGCTGTAGGTCAGGCTAATTGATTTTTTCATATTTTAATGTTTTTCCCTCCACCTCCCCTCTTTATTTTTTTTTATTTTTTAATTTTTTAATTTTTATTTTATTTATTTATAAATGTTCTACAATCACTTCCTTAAAATTAAGATTTTAT
>CM053773.1:67990243-68067863 GCA_028658325.1 Potorous gilbertii
AATCTTTATACCTAAATCATGTACCCATCTAGACTTTATTCTTGTGTACGGTGTTAGGCATGGGTCTATGCCTAATTTCCGCCACACAGTTAACCAGTTGTCCCAGCAATTTTTGTCGAACAGTGAGTTCTTATCCCAGAAGCTGGGTTCCCCCTCCCCCCTTTAACAAAACATCTCAACAGACAAAACAAGCATACAGAAAATTGACTCTCTTCAAGTTTCGAGTAGGTCATTCTTTACAAAGTTCTTAGGTAACTTTTGTAAGCCTTTGTTCCAAACTTTTGGTCCACTGAATACCCTTCCAAGTGAGCCACAGAGGAGTATTTTCCCAGTTGTCATTTACTGTTATACATTTAATATCATAAACTATGTGATTTTTTTTTATGTTAAAAAGGGGATCATTTTGCTTAAATGTTGAAAATCACAGTTCAGTGTGATATATTTAGAAATCATTAATTAAATAAATGTCACTAAATCTGATGCAAGCTGTTAAAATTTTTCTTTGTATAGCCACTTGAAAATACTAGTGCAGCCGTCTGGGCCTCAGTATGAAGTAGTGTTGAAAGGTGAGGTAGAGTCTTCAGGAAACAAATATCGGACCCCTGCACCTCCATCTCACTACTCAGATGTTCCACCTATTTTATCTAACAAGCAGTTCATGACATGGGGAGGTGTAGTAGTTGGAAGAACACAGTAAGTATCAAACACCAAGTCTTAAGTATAGTTTAATATTCTTCTCTACTGTGTTATTTTATGCTTCCATTTGAAAAGTGATAATTGTATATTCACCTTCAATTATTGCCTTGTCAATAACCTTTTGGGTTTATTAAAAAAGATCTTATGGAAAAAGTCATGAACTACAGGAAGCTCTCAAAAAATCCTAAGTTAATTATTGGCTGAACATCTAGTTGTCAGATCAGGCAGTCAGCAAAAGTTAACACTTCGATGAACATTATATATAGAGGTCAAAGAAATTGAAGACCATGTCACTGGCTTTAAGGTATTTTTAAGTAGACAGCTCAAAATGGTGTAACATTAGTGAATACCACAAAAATGATTATAAATTACTTCAGGAATCACTCTTGGTGGAAGAGATAAATTCCAGCAGACAGCTGAAAGTTTTTCTGATTATTGAATCTTATTTCCTTGTTAAATTTAATTTTAAAATTTTGGAGGGCACTATACTGCTTTCAAAATGTTTTACATCAGAAATAGGAGCCAGTACTCCATACATTGGGATTCCCTAGGAGCCCCATATAGACTTAGTTTAAAAATGTAATATTTTCTGTGTTTTATTGCATTTTAATTTATTTTGTTAAATATTTCCTAATTACATTTTAATCTGGTTTGAGTGACACTGGAGAGTGTTGTAGTAGCCATGTGTTTGACATCCTATTTTACAACAACTTCATATTGATTTTTACACTTGTAATATTATTTCCTTTGTTTCTTATTTTATGTTCTTTTTCTTTCATTTGAACTTACTGGCCTTTTTTCCAGAAGTACATTTTGACTGGGGTAGAGGGAGAGGGAATTAGTATTCATGGGTTTTGTCAATATATGCCCAGTCTAGGAGTGTTTTTTGGTCAAATTGGTTTGGAAATTCTTTATTTGGGATTCCTTTGAGTAAATTTCCTTTATGTAAAGGTATTTATGTAACATAAGATAAATGTTAAGAATAAAGAGATGATGGGGCATCTAGGTGACCCAGTAGATGGGGCACTAGCTCTGGAAGTCAGGACTATTTGAGTTGAAATCCAGCATCTGACCCTGGGCAAATCACTTAAACACTCATTGCCTTGGGGGAAAAAAAGAGTAAAGGGATAATGATTGTGTATGAGAATTGAAACTTTAAACAGAAGCTTTTAAAGGTAAGTTTTGAACTCTTTTTTTTTTTTAGTAAGTAAGTAGCATGGATTTGCAAAAAATTTTTGTTTCTAGTTTTAATATTCTTATAGACAGAAAGTTCCTGTTAAAACTTTTTTTTTTTTTTAAGTCTTCAGAAACTAGCACTCAGAAATAACTCTTCATCTACAACTCTGCATTTACGTCTGCTGATAAGAGGACAGGATCAGGATTGCTTTCAGGTTTGTAGAATGCGCTTGTTAATTTGAAAAACACTAATAGGAAAATCTGTAACAATAATAGTCTTTGGAGAATTAGCTGGTTTATAAAAATTGTTTTATTTTCTTTTATCTTTATACCATTCATTTCTCACCCCTGTACCACATTGAACCTTCTCATATGAGAGAAAAACAATTAAACAAAAACATGTACTTCACAAATTTTGGTAATACTTATTTAGTTTTTCATTATTTATATTTTAAATGTCAAATGTTGTATATAAAAATTGTGAGTTTTTTTGTTATTTGTAGCTTCAGAATACCTTTGGTTTAGAAGAGCGGCTAACAAGTACCTGTGAAATTAAAATTCGTCCAAAAGAGGATATTAACATCTTCTTATTGTTTGCACCAACCCGAATATCTTGTATGCTGGCTAAACTTGAAATTAAACAACTAGGAATTCGATCGCAACCAGGCATTAAGTTCAGTGTAAGATAAACTTTGTTTATTTTAATAAAGTTTCTTTCTCTTTAAGTTACCTTACAGTGGCTTACCTGTTTACTAACTCACCTTCCAAACTAAGTAGAATCTGGTATGTGATGGTCCAGAATAGGGGGGGAGATGCTTTAGGATTTTTCACTTTGCAGAAAGTTCAGTTACAGGATTTCCTTAGAAGTATTATTCTATCCAACTGTATTTTCAGTATTTAGATATTTTTAAATCGATGTATTGCAAATTTTCTGAAAGTTTATATACAATTAAATGGTTTTTATTCAAGTTCATGATTTTTTGACATCAGATTATTAAACTATACTATTCTGTCTTTATTAAAAATTTTTTTTGCTTACTAATAATTGTCTAACTTTGAAATTTTAGGGGAGGAAAGTTTTTTTCTCTAAGGTGTTCAAAACATAAGAATTCTTGTGATCATAAATCTTGAATTGAAAGGGTCCCCTGAAGCTGTCTTATCTAACACATTACAGATAAGGAAATTGAGGCCCAAGAAGGTTCTGTGATTTAGCTTCAAAAAAATAGTAAACATCAGGAGTGGCATCTGACTCCATAACCAATATACTTTTCAATAAGCTGTGTGTTCCCAGATAATTGGAATGAATAAAGAAGGAGGAACACCTTAGATTAGACTCTTCTTTCAATATCTTATCTGTAAGGCTCCAAGTTATAACTTGTAGTTTCAGGAATTTAAAGGAATCCCCCAAAATATAATAGTTAGGGGTAGTAGCCATGATATGGTTGATAAAGGAACTGGCCTGGAAGCTGGAAAAACTTGTCTTCAAGTCACACCTCTGGCATGCCCTGACTCTGATTTTGATCCTTGCTACCACTATTCTCTAAGACAGAGGTATCAAACTCTGGAAATGTTTAACAAAATAGATAATGATACAGTACAGCATAGTTAAATTGTGGTTTTTAGATTCTAAGTCAATATGCAGCCACAGAGATCAGTTTCAATTTGAGTTTGACAGAGCTGCGGTAAGGCTATAAGTTGCAGAAAAGATTTGAATCTTCATTGGTAGAAGGAGTTTCCTTAATTGTTTCTGATTTTTCTTTCTTATTTAGAAGCGTATAATAGTGGATTGATTTGAATTGTGTAGTGGATTAAATATAAAAAGGCTAAGAAGAAAAAACCTGGGATTTTAACTCCTAAGAAACAAAGCAAAAATTATAGAGGGTCTTTGGGGGACCAATTTTATTAATATATTAGAACCATCGATTTTTTATTTGCTTATAAAAAAGTGTTTGAAATGTTTGTTCACTGGTAATAGTTCCTCAATAGTCTTTTTAATATCCTTTGCATAGAAAACACTTTTTCCTAAACTATAAGCTATGGTTTTAGCACTAGGATGTATGAGGATCCCTGAATTAGAAGGCAGAAACGTCTGGTTTGTGTATGATTCCTTGTAATTTGCCATATTGAGTATGTTGTGTCAGTTATTCAGCAGTCATTAATTGAGCAACTACTATGTATACACAATGTCCTAAGAACTCTGGAAGCAAACACAGGGAAATAAATGATCTCTCATCTCAAGGAGCTTATATATGAGGGAGACAGGTACCTATCTAAGAATATGCAGCATTAATATAAAGTTGTATAATGTAGTTTGGGAGAGGGAAGGCACTAGCAGTTTTGCAGTTAGGAAATACTTCATGCAAAAAGAAGATAAGCTTTGTTTTAAAGGAATAGAAGGACGAGTGTTTGTGGTATGGACGATTTAAAAGACAGGGAAAAATAGAATTTCTTCTTCAGCTCAGGATCAGTTATAGGTAGGTTCCTTTCAGCTCTGGGATTTTTTGAAGTTTGTTCAACTTCAGCAAATAACCTCACCAAGCCTCAATTTGACCTATCTTTGTTATGCCAGCTTTTATTGGTTGAACTTGGACTGTGTTTATGACTTCTTTTGCTTGTGACTTTCCCCTCTCCAACTCAGCAGACTACTTTAACGGTTATCACTTGGTTTAGCAAATAGTATAAAATATACTCATTTTTTTATTTTTTAATTTTTCCTCTTAGGACAAAACCTCAGTGATGACAGTGTGCATTTTTTGCAATTCTTAGATTCTTTTAGCATTTAGTCTTCACTGGTAACCAAAGAACAAAAACTGTTGTATCTTAAAGTTTACCAGATTTGTGGTTTTATAAAATGACTGTTTTGCTATCTTCTGATTCTACAAAATATAATTTTAGGTGTATATTTTGTGTTTTTTAGATACCATTGTCTGGATATGGAGGAACAAGTAATCTTATTTTGGAGGATGTTAAAAAACTCTCAGATAGTTACATGGTAACAGTAAATAGCCCAATACCTGGAAAAGAAAGTAGGATTGTTTTTTCTGTGAGAAATACCGGTTCTCGAGCAGCCTATGTTAAAGCAGTATGTTTTAAGGATTCTCAAGGAAAAGTTCTTTTGGATCCTCAAGTGATGAGAATTTTACCAGATAAATTTGTGCTCAAGAAAAGAGCACAGGAGGTATGTGTAATTTCCACACGAAAACTTTAGTTTTCCAGATTTAATTTTTAAAAATATTTTCAGAAGGCTTAAATATTGTGGCTAGATATTTATTTAGTAAGAGATTAAGTACACACAAATGATATATACACACATGAATGATTAAATTTTTAAAAGTATTTATTAGGTGATAAGCAGTGGGAATACAAAAGTGAAGACAGTTCATTCCCTCAAGGAGTTTGGGAGGCAACACATGTAGGTAATGAGGACTAAGGAGAGGTATTTTTTGGTGTTAAAAAGTTACAAGGATTGTGATTGGAGCCAGAGAGTAGAGAAGACTGATACGCTCTTTTCAGTAGCAACATCCATGTTAATTTTATAATGGCTCCAGAACAATAAAATGAGTTGAGAGTGTTGATGAAAAGATGATTAGGAACTCCGAAGAGGAGTGAACCATGTGAGTCACTCACCAATAAGAATATTGGGGAACCTCAGGATTAGAGCCCTAGAGCTTAAAGGGTGCCTTTAGGGCATGGTGCTAATGCAGTTGGTGAGATGTCTAGAGCATAACTGGGACCATTTATAATTTCCATTCAGTGAAAAAAAAATGTAACTACCTCTTTGAGTTTATAGAAAGCTTTTCAAAGGTAAGTAATTGACACAAAGCTGTTTTTAAATGTTCCTATTTTTCTTGGACTCAGATGATCACTTTAATATATAATCCAACTGAAAAGGAGAAAAATTGTCAAACTACAGCATCATTATTGTCAACGATATACTTTTTTGGTGGAGATGAAATATCGAGACAGCAGTATCGAAGGTTGGTAAAAGTTGTTTATTCTTACTCACGATAGAGAAGACAGAACATGGGGGCAAGCTCATCTTTCCTTCCCGTTTTCTCTCAGTGTGGGACCTTTGTTCGCTTCTGTTTCCTTACCTGTAAATTGGAGATAATAATATCTCACCTATTTCACTGGGTTGTTGGGAGCAAGTGAAGTAATATTTTTAAGTGCCTAGCACAGTGCGGGACACACATTAGACATTATAGAAATACTTAATCCAGGGGTGGGGAACCTTTGGCCTTGAGGGTACATGTGGTGCTCTAGATCCCCACGTACAGCCCTTTCATAGAAGTTCTGTGAAGTTTGGATTCCGTCAAAGGGCTACACTTGAGGACCTAGAGGGCCACATGTGCCCTTGAGGCTGCAGGTTTCCTACTCCTTCAGCTTTTGCCCTTGATGCTCTTCTGTTTTCTCTCAGCCTAACCTCAAACTGCCAAATTTTTACTGATTCCTTTTTACCTCCATTCATTCCTGAATGCCCATATCTGTGTTGATTTGATCCTTTTTTTCTAAGAATCAGGTATTGTTTAATCTATTTAATATTAAGTGTTTAATTTTTAATTGTGTGAATGAAATCTACCTTCCAAGGGGCATTGTAGCTACGATACTTCTTATACAAATTAATCTTTATATCATGGAATATGTAGTTAGGATTTTTGAGCAGGGGGACCTTAAAGTTGCCTGATCCTTAGTATCTGCTTTATTTGTTTGATATAAATAGTAATCTAATAAGCTGTTATATAGCATTTTGAAGTTTACAAATCTTTGTAAAAATCCGTAAACATCACAGCATTATGGTTACATGCAGCAGCTCATTTGAGGGCAAAATAAAAACAATGCCATCCCCACTCATTTCTATTTACTTAATCCTAGTTTTTAAGTCCATATTTTGCTTCTCCTTACACTCTAACCTCTTGAACCCCAATTTTATTGTGAGCATCCTTCCCTTCACCCTAAACCTTTTCCTTTCATATTTATTCCGTCTTTTTGCAACTATAGACACTTCACTCCTTCAGTAACCTACTACTTACCTGGCTACGCATTCTGTACTAGGTGGTGTTGTTTTCTCCTGTACACTGGGCCCAGAGAAACAGTAGGCACATTATTGCTCCTCAGTACCATTGTCAGGTCTTCCTTTTGCTCTCGTCACTTAGTGACCTCTCCTACTTTCCATCCTACTATGTTCCTTCTTATAGTCATCCATCTCCCTTATCTCTCTTTTCTTGCTTTTCCAAGGTATTTAGTGAACCTGACTCACTGACTTCCTCTTTCTGACCTCTACTAGGACTTAAGTATATACTTTTGCATTATATTCATTGCATTATCCATTCCTCTTCATGACCCAGAACTTTGAAATTCCTTTATCTAGTACTCTGTTCGTTTCAGTATGTTACACCCTTTTAAAGTAAGTTGTTTTCTTTCCCTCACTTTTTATGAATGTCATGAAAAATGTTGTTGTTATTTGTGCTTCTTTCTCAAAGACCATAAATGCTTTCAAAGTACAGTCAAGCAAATATAAAAATGTGTTTCAAGATATGAATATGTTAAACATACCTTACGTAAAATCTTTTCACAGAGCTCTGTTACATAAGCCAGAAATAGTAGAACAAATACTTCCAGAACATAACTTGCTGAAGAAAATTTGTTTTGATGAAGCATTTCAAGATGAGCACCTAATAACTGAAGGTAGATGCTTTTCTTCATTAAAAACCAAACCCAAAAAACCCCAAAACACTATAAAAGTTTAAGACAACTCTTGTTTGCTATTTTTAACAGTATCTAAAGTTAGCATTGTTTTAAAAAATTTTTTGTAGATTTGCTGTATTTGATTTGCATGGTGTAGATTTGTTCAAATTTGAGATTTACAGCTGCCCCCTTGTATACTTTATTGTTCGCAGAAGTGAAGAAAAGGGTAACATTCACCAGCCAAGAAATTTAGACTTAAATCATTCTTATTCCAAAGCCTTTCTGTCATTCTTACGGAAATTCCATTGACTTTTAGGATTCTCCTTTGGCAGAGCCCATACTGTCAGCAATGGCAGCAGAAAAATCCCAGTTACCTGACTTTTAATTCATTAGGCTTGGAGAGTCCATTTAGCTCAAACCCTCAGTTAACAGATAAAATTGAGGCTCAGCAAGGTAAGATCGTGACTTGCTGAGACGTGCTTAGATAGATAGTGGCATAGGCATAACACAAACTCAGATCTTTTCCCTTAAGTCATCAGGCACTTAGAGCTATTCATAACCTGCCAACTTCCTACTTTTCCAGGCTTCTTGTACTCTGTTTACCTCCCAGTAGCTACACCAGCATTCTTGCTTTCCTTCATAACACACTATATCTCCCATCTCTATACCTTTGCTTTAATTTCCTCCTTGTACCTGAAATTCTCTCCCTGTAATTTCTTCCTTTTATCTTCTTTCATTTCCTTCAGGACTTAGCTAAAACCCCATCTTCTGTAAGTCTCTCCCAGTCTCTCCTGCTGATACTTTTCCCTCTGAGCTTACATTTTTTGGTACATACCTTTGTATACCTATTTGTTTGTGTATTGTCTTCTATATTAGGCCATGAACTCTGAGGGAAGGGGACTGTTTTTGTCTCTTTTTGTATCTCTAGCACTTAACTTGGCACATTGTAAGAGTTTAATATTTGTTCACTGACCACTGTTAAGGCAGCTGCTATAAGGCAAAGATGCTTTTGGAAGGTAATCCATTATTAATTAAATCCACAGAATTTTAAATTTGAGTCTTTATAATCTAGTTCAAGAATTTGGATGCTACCTTGTAGGTAGTGCATTTGAAAGTTTTTAAGATGTGGAATTACAAAATCAACTGATGAATTAGGAAGACTAAACTAGCAGTAGTATATATGATGTTTTGGAAGAGTAGAGATTGGCAGTGCTATAGTTTTTGAGGTGATGAAGAAATGAATGAAGATGAAAATTATTTGGTGGGAATAGATTAAGTTCAAAACACTTTTTAAACACTTCGTTTGTACAGTATACTCTGACAGGCTCTGAGAGATATCCAGGGAAGATCTTGAATAATGACTATGTGGGCAATGAAAAATTGAAGTAGAATTTGTGATGGTAGATGGCACTTTTGTTTATAGACAGGATAAGCAGAGATGTTGGTAGGCAAAGGAAAAGGAGTCATTGGAGAGGGAAATTGAAGATACTGGAATAAGGCAAGCTAATTTCAAGGTCTTCAAGACAATAGAAAGCAATGATTCCTGAGCCCAGTATCTGAAAGATTGTGTAAAACAAGAAAGAAGGACAAATGCCCCAATTTTTAAAAAAGGAAAGTGAGTATAGAGTATGGAAAATGGAGGTTAGTGAACTTGACTTTGATTCCTGGGAAAAACCTAGAATGAATCATTAAGGCAATGGTTGACAAACATCTAAATAGGGAAGTTTACAAAGAGCCAAAGTAGTTTTGTTTCCTCAAGCTAGAATAACTTCATAGTCAGTATTACTAAGCAACTAGTAGGTAAGTAGGATAAATGGTAGATAGTTTCCCTAGATTTTGAAACAGCTTTTAATGAAGTGTCTTATATAAAGAAGATGAAAAAATAGGGAATATCAGATTATCAAGCTTGAAGCTGTTACTTTTGTTGTGTTTTCAGCATGTTTTACAATCTTAATATTGTTCTGTCCACATAGGTAGTTTATATTCAGTCCTTCAGGGAACTAAGCAAACTGGACTGTTATGAATGGCTTTTCCCTAGAATGCCCAAATTTTCTTATTTTGGGGCAGAAATTGGGAAGAGGACAGAAATTGTTGAATTATGTGGACTGCAGTGGGCTAATTGTGAGCCATGATTTTCTTCACCTGATGTATAATGATCTAGATTTGCTACATTATCAGATTTATAATTGCTGGAGGTTATTTTAATACCTTTCCTCCGTTCTGTAGATGTATCCTCATACCTGTCCCGGTTGTATTCCATAGTTATAGCTAATCAGTATCACTGGTCATCAGAATTTAGTCATGATCCCTAAATTAAGAAAGTAACTCTGGCAATACAATAAATAACTTCTAGGCAAATTGTAACTATCTGCTTCTTGTATTGTGCTTGTGTGAAGATTTGTATACATCACGACATCTTTCTCTGTTCTAGTGTATGATCTTCCTGAACGGCCAAATGATGTCCAATTCTTTTATGGAAACATGCGTAAAATTATTCTTTCTGTAATTGGTGACTTTGCTGATTCAAGTTCTAGTCTTGGTTCTCTTCAGAATTGTTTACAACACAATTTAGCCTCTAAAAGGTAACGAGTATAAATTCTGTAACTGAATTTAAAAATATCTTTATCATACAATGAGTTTGTGTAATACTTACTTGTACTTAGTTTTCAAAAAACTGTAATTGAATGGGTCAGTGATCTACTTTCTAAGGATGAAAAGTAGTTCAGTTTTGTAGAGTTGATTAGATTTTGTTAACTGTGATACACAGTGGAGAGTTGTACTTAAGTTATGAAAAGTTAACTGTATGCCTTCAGTAAATAATAGAGAGAATTGTATGTAAATAGTACTGTATAAAGTTATAATTGCAAGAGAAGGGGGAGAATCCATACCTTTGCTTCACTTTCTCTCACATGAAGGAAGGAGAGCAGGGCAACAGTAGAGTGCCAGGTAGAGGAATGACAGCACCTCATTAGTTCACAGTTAGGATTCTATTGCACAAAGAAAAATCCACCATTTTCTTTTTTTAATTAATTTATTTTTAGTTTTCAACATTCATTTCCACAAGATTCTGAGCTCCAGATTTTTCTCCCCATCTCTCCCCTCCCCTACCCCAAGATACCGTGCATTTTGATTACTGCTTCCCCTAATCTGCCCTCCCTTCCCTTATCCCCATCTCTTCAGTTTTCTTGTAGGACAAGGTAGATTTCTATACCCCACTGTATTTCTTATTTCCCAGTTGCATGTAAAAACAATTTTTAACATTGTTTTTAAAGCTTTGAGTTCTAACTTCTCTCCCTCCCTCCCCACCCATCCCCACTGAGAAGGCAAGCAGTTCAGTATAGTTATGCAAATGACTTCCATAAAAGTCATGATGAGCGAGACTAACTGTATTTCCCTCCATGCTATCCTGCCCCCCATTTATTCTATTCTCTCCTTTGACCTTGTCACTCCCCAGCAGTGTTTAATTCTAATAACTCCCCCTCCCATTTGCCCTCCCTTCTATCATTCCCTCCCATATCCCACTTATCCCCTTCTCCCCTACTGTCCTGTAGTGTAAGATAGATTTTCATACCAAATTGAGTATGCTTGTTATTCCTTCCTTAAGCCAGACATGATGAGACTAAACTTCACTTTTTCCCTCTCACCTCTCCCCTTTCCTCCTCCGTTGAAAAAGTTTTATCTTGCCTCTTTTATGAGAGCTAATTTGCCCCATTCCATTTCTCCCTTTCTCCTTCCAATATATTCCTCTCTCATCCCTTAATTTTATTTTTTTAGATATCATCCCTTCCTATTCAACTTACCCTATGCCCTCTATCTTTATGCATATAATCCCCCCAACTACCCAAATACTGAGACGAGTCTCAAGAGTTACAAATATTATTTTTCCATGTAGGAATGTAAACAATTCAACTTAGTAAGTTGTTTATGGTTTCTCTTTCCTGTTTACCTCTTCATGCTTCTCTTGATTCTTGTGTTTGAAAGTCAAATTTTCTATTTAGCTCTAAGAATGCTTGAAAGTCCTCTATTTCATTGAATGACCATTTTTCCCCCTGAAGTATTATAATCAATTTTACTGGGTATCCTTGATTTTAATCCTAGTTTCTTTGACTTCTGGAATATCTTATTCCAAGTCTTTTGATCCCTTAATGTAGAAACTGCTAGATCTTATATTATCATGATTGTATTTCCACACTACTCAAATTGTTTCTTTCTGGCCACTTGCAATATTTTCTCCTTGACCTGGAAACTCTGGAATTTGACTGCAATATTCCCAGGAGTTTTTCTTTTTAGATCTTTTTCCAGGAGATGATTAGTGAATTCTTTCATTATTTGTTTTACCTTCTGGTTTTAGAATATCAGGGCAGTTTTCCTTGATAATTTCATGGAAAATGATGCCTAGGGTCTTTTTTTGATCATATCTTTCAGTTAGTCCCATAATTTTTAAATTGTCTCTTCTGGATCTGTTTTCCAGATCTGGTTGTTTTTCCAATGAGATATTTCACATTGTCTGCTGTTTTTTCATTTCTTTGATTTTGTTTTATAATTTATTGATTTTTTCATAAAGTTATTAGCTTCCATCTGCTCCATTCTAATCTTTAAGGAATTATTTTCTTCATTGAGCTTTTGGATCTCCTTTTCCATCTGGCAATTTTGCTTTTTAGGGCATTCCTCTCCTAATTGACTTTTTGGATCCCTTTTGCCAATTTTTAAAGTGTTATTTTCTTAAGCATTTTTTTGGGTCTCCTTTAGCAAATAGTTGACTTGTTTTTCATGATTTTCTTGCATCACTCTCATTTCTCTTCCCAGTTTTTGCTCGGCTTCTCTTGCTTGATTTTCAAAATCCTTTTTGAGGTCTTCCCAGCCTGAGACCAATTCATATTTATTTTGGAGGTTTAGGATGGAGGAACTTTGACTTTTTTTTCTTCTGTTTGCATGCATTGGTCTTTCTTGTCACCAAAGTAAGATTCTATAGTCTGATTCTTTTTCCATTTTTACTCATTTCCCCAGCCATTTACTTGACTTTTGAGCTCTTTGTCAAGGTGATTCTCTGCTTCCAGTGGGGATGAGGGGTATAGTCAGCCCCTCCATCCCCCCACAATCTATGGGCCTAGAGTTCCAGAAACGGTGGCTGCAGGTGCCCCTGCTAATGCTGTGGCTGCCTTGATTTTCTCTGCCCACTCCCCCCTCTGATGCCCTCGGTTTAGGGACGTACCACTCCACTCTCCTGCACTGTTCCCACAGGCTTTTTCCACTGACCCTCCAATTTATCCTCAGTGTTTTGGGGTCAGAAACTCTGGAAACTGCCACAGATGCAAGAGTCAGTCCCCCAAAGGCTTTTCAGGTCCCCTCTGTGTACTTGCGGCCCACACTGCTCCCAGCGTGGCATGATAGATAACTTCCCGGCAACCTTCCAGGCTGTCTTGGGCTGGAGATTTGCTTCATTCTGTCATTGTGTGGGTTCTGCAGTTGCAGAATTTGTTTAGAGCCATTTTTTACAGGTATTTATCTGGGCTTGGAGGGAGCACTCTAGAAAGTCCATTTTGCGCCCCCCCCCCACTCCTCCTCCCCCAAAAGCCACCATTTTCCAAGAATACTTTATGTTCATTTTAGGTTTTGCTTAATTTTTCTTTGTGGTATAATTTTGACAACATATGATGTGCCACCAGTACAGAGCATAATTCTTGATATAACGTAGCTACGTTGTATGTGGGTTGTGGATAGAAGGGAATACCATTTTATTATTTTGATGTCTTTCATGTTTCAGATTTATTCCATTTAAATAGAAATGGCAAAAACTCTTGATTTAATCTTGGAGAAAGTGGGTTTAAATCTATTTAACCTCTTTTGGGCTTCAAGTTTCCTCATCTGTAAAAGGTAGAGTACCTTGATAGTGTGAGAAAATTATAGTAGCAATATAATAGTTTTCTGATGTCAAGAAGATTTCAGTCACAATGTCTGTGGTTTTTACTTATATTCAGTTGAAGTCCTCTCGTGCTCTCCTGTGGTGAGTTGATCTTGGATTCTTGAAGGCACAGCATGAGCCCTGGAAAATTCAGATTTAACACTGCATGTTTATTACTGTGTGAATCTTGGACCCTAAGGCCCAAAATCTATATAAAAGCTAGAGAACTTTTTTCCCTTCCATCCAAAAAACCCAACCTATTAATTTTTTCTTCCTGAACTATGCGCCTTCCCCATATACAAACTGTCTTTGCATATTTGAATGTTTCTTTTGGTTTCCAGTTGGCCTAGTTAGATTGAGATTTCCATTAATTTTCCTTCAATTCTAATGGCTTTTTGACTTGTCTTTCATAATCTATCTTGACAGTAGTCACATCTGTGCTATATAAGTGTGAAATTGGGGCAGCATTCTTTTAAAAATTTCTGGTTTGCCTTTGCAAGCAAGCACAAGAGCTGAAAAAAAAGTTTTGTCTTTCCCAGTGTGCATTGGAAGGAATGAATCCATTTCCAAGTACCTGAGCTTCTTGACAATCTATTCTTTGACAATCTATTCTTCTTAGCAAGTTACGATACTGTTTCCCAGCATAGAGCCTCAGTAAGAGTTGTATTAATTCCTGTGGTCCTCCTCTCCAGGTTTATTACTTCCAGGTACTAAAATTTCTTAACCATAGCAGTTAGCATAATAATTCTTAATTAGGCATGAAGGGTTTTGGGGTTTTTTGGTTTTTTTTGTATTGATAGAATACCTCTACTACACATTTGAAATTTTTTTGTTCAGTTTACTGTCCAGGCTCTAATTGTTCAAATGGGGATAAATTCTTAATGCTATTTGCCTCACAGCTTTGTGTGTGTAATGTTTTATAACCTATAAAGCACTTATACTTACTAATATTATTTTCACTAATAATTCCTACTCTGTTCTGTTAGTAGAAAGTACTAATGATGGATATTTTTGTTCGATAGGAACTATATATTAGGGACCATGATTTTAGTTTAAACTTAACTACTAAAAGCAGGGTTCAGTTAGGTGAGAGGAGTGTAGAATTCACGTAACTGTTTATTAATCTTCCAATTCAGGTCAGTATAAACTTGTTGAGTAATTTTTTTAAAACAAAAGACTAAATGCATAATTTCTCTTACCCAACTAAATTCCATTACCAGAAATATTGCTACAGTGAAAACAAACTTAATAAATACAAATATCACCACAGTAATGTTGCCACAATAAAAATAAAAACTGAAGAAAAATATTGACAAGCTTCTAATAATGACATTATTTTAAATAGCAGTTACCTGACTAAAATTATATTATGAAAAGTGTAGTTACGTATATACTTCAGTGGACTACTAGGTGAATGGGATAGCCTGAATTCAGTAAAATTTGTTATTATAGTTTCACTGTAAATTTTATTTCTATTTTTTTTGAAAAATTTTTCAAATCATACATTTTATCTAGGAAATCTCATTTAGAATCTTGAAGGATCACAATTTATGAATTACTCGTATTGTCAATTATTAGAATTTTAAAAGTATAAAATGAATTCTAAAAGTCCGTAATATTACCTAATTATTTCTAATAATGTGTTTTATATTCTAATAATGTTTATGTTGTTGCTTTCAAATTAACTTAGTATCTCATCTTCCCTTTAAAAGGGGAAAAAGTTAAGCAAATTAGCCTGATGGGATTTTCATTTGGAATTTTCAGAACTTGGGTTGCCATTTCTTAACAGAGAGAGCAATGTGTATTGTAGTCATTAATTATCTTGGAATAAGGACTGTGTCTCCTCCTAAAAGTTGAGACCAAAAAGGAATTTCTTTTCATTATCGGATACGTGTTAAGTCAAAGTGTTTATTATGGACTTTGACCTATGAAGTATACTGTCTGTATTTATGAAATGTTGTAATTGTGAATTGTTAGAAATGTGAATTTTCACCGTGATATTAAAGGGGTTTTTTGTCTAACAGCATTATGAATAGTAAAGCATGTCAGCTAATGCATTTTTTCTTATTTTTCCATTTTTTTTCTTCCTTTGGGATTCTTAAATCCTAAAGTGAATCCAGAAATTCTGAGAGGCATATCAACAATGTTTCTTTGGATGTTCTTCCAGTTAAAGGACCTCAAGGTTCTCCTCTTCCTTCACAAGCTACTGCTAAATCAGGTCAAAATACATTAATTTCTCAACAATCATGGACTGTTCAACCAGAGCACTTAATTCTGAAAGCTCCTTCTGTTTGTGAGTAGATATATCAAGTCATATCTTCTCCTTTGGTTCATTTTACTCTGCATGTATATACTCATTTTAACTGGGTGTTAGACTAGGTGTTTGTTTTTAAGAGCTTACCCAACTCCTCAACAGATTTCTTTCTTAGATTTTAGTCATAGCATTCTTTTCTGTTCATTGTTGGATGGAATAACATTGTGGATTGTAATTTTCAAACCCTCCTAAACTCTTCAGACTCTTTACAGATTCTTACCTTTCTAGTAACCATTCTTCAGCTGTTCATATACTGGTGGTATGTGTGTCATATTTGCCTTTAACACCCTTTGGATATGAAACCTCCATGTATGTTGTAAATAACAACAGTTTAGGCCAATGAAATATTTAGCTGTGCCACATTCTAGAGGAAGTAATACAGCATGAGAATCTTCTCACTTCTTACTACCACTGCCCTTTATTTTTAATTTGTTGTTGCCATATTTTGTTCCTGGGGAAGTAAAAATATGCACTTTGATGTGGCCATTTGAGTTGGCCTCATCAGAGCAATCTTCTCAACAACAGATGGGATAAAATAATGTTTCTCCTGTTAATGTAATTGTACAGTTACATTTTATAAGCATGATTTTTAAAAATAAAAAATGCTCATATTAAATATTTAATATTTCCTTTGTGTTTTATACACTAGGTAGCATGACAAAAACTGGACATTTGCATATTTTCAATAATTCTGTTAGGTTGCTGAAATTTGAACTCTCTTGGCCCGCCCATTGTCTTACAGTAACACCACAGCATGGAGTTATTGATCCAGAGTATGTATGAATTTTCCATTTTTTTTTTTAGTTCCTCTTAAATATTTAAGGTTCAGATGGTATGCCTTTATAATCCATAATAGTTCCTACACTATTAACTTGACCAAAGTATCTCTTCATTATTTTATTGACAAGAAATTTAATGACTATTGATAGCAGAATTTATATAATTCTACCTCTTTTGTGGATAAATGAAGAAAAAAGTATTTATCAAATGTACCAAACATTGTTTGTTAGGTGCTGAAAAGACAGAAAAAGGGAGACAGTGCTGTCCTTGAAGAATGCTCACACATTCTAATTGAGATAGGTAAAACAAAGGTTAGTTGCAGGGCAGATAGACCAGAAATCCTAAGAGTATTTCATCATGATGGGTGACAAAGCCCAGGAGTCCTTTGGTTATATTAGAAGGTCAGAGTAGGGACATAGAAGTAAGGCAAGTGATAACTTCAGGGTGAGCTTAGGAAGCAACGTGAGAACAGGTAGTAAGAACTGATGTGTCTCCATGTCACAGGAAGAAATAAGTAAGTAGATGCTAATTTTTCTTTCTTTGCTCTTAAGTCCTCCTCTCTTTTTAAACACCCTTTTTGTAGTGTTGGAGTTCTGCTCTAAAAATCTCCCTTCTCTTCAACTTACGGATTGTTAGTTTTAAATTTTAATTTTTGTTCCTTTTTGTAAAAAGTTATTTCTTGTTTCCATTACTTTTCTTACCTTTCCATCTATTCTAGACTTCTATTTGATTCATGGAGTTTACATTTGTTTATTCCTTCATTAGCTGCTGTATTCTTTATGGAATTAAAGCTTTTAAGGTACCTATTTTGAGTTCTCTTTTGCATAATTTATGTTATGTTGCCTTGTAGGTCTTGCCCCTTTGTCCCCTTTTTCTGTTTTACCTCACTCTTTGAAATACCATTGCCACCAGGTTATTAGAGAAAAGAAATGTTGATCCATGGAAGGAATTTTACTATGTTCCTAACTGTGTGCATTACTGCCCTTTGCCCTTCTACATGGTCATTTTTTCTTATTTGCCATGAAATCTTCGTGGATCCATGCATTTTCACTTTTCTTGGTGTAATTTGCCCCTAGGAGTGCTAAGTCCTCTTCTGAAACAGGATTTGTGGTCCTTCAAAGCACTAAATCTCTACATATTATATTCATTGTAATTCATCATTATAAAATTTTCTTTTCCTCATTGGGGTCATTTCTTCAGTGGGACACATTCCCACTACGACACAACAAGATTCACCCTTTTCTCATCCCCTTTTCCAGTCCTTGCCTTTGCTTCTTTTCTTGTTCTCCCATAGTATTTTTTTTCCTTGAGAAGGTACAAAAGTTATTTTCCCTTCACTGTTAAACTTTGACTTGCTTAGGGTACATCACATATTTTCTGATATCTTCTTACTCCTTTATCCTCTTTTATGCACCCTCTCATTTTGCAGTTTAATCTCATCATTCACTTGTATGTGAGGTTTACTCCATGATATTTTGGACCTTTTTTTCATCTCTTCTTTGACTTCCATTTATATTCTTTGTTTCTTTGCATAATTTAAGAAAGAACTCTATTTTTTTGATTATGTGGTCTTTGGTTGCTCTGTTTATTTACTTTTCTTATATTTCTATTGTTTGTGATGTTAGTGGAAAAACAATTTTGTTCATTTTTTATTTTCTTTCTACAAATATTTCAAATACCTTTCTTTGTTGAATTTACCTCTTTTTCATTACTGGTTATGATTGGTCTTACAAAATATGTTTCCTTCAATTGTATCTTGAACTTTACTCTTTGGGACATATTATTCTATTCCCTCCTGTAGTTTCTGCTAGATGCATAATAAACTTGTGCTATTCAAATTTCATTTCCTTTATATTTAAAGGTATTTTTCTTGGTCACTTGAAGAATTTCTTGTCATGAAATTGTGAAATATTGCTACTGAGTAACTTGGAGTTGGCAGCATAGGATATTTTTCCTGGAGGCATTCAGTGGATTCTTTCTCTTGGCACTATTTTCTGTGTTCAGAAGTTGGGGAAAGATTTTTTAAATATAATTTTTCACATTGTGGTATATATAATAGCTTATTTTAAAGATTTTAAAAATTTAGTCATTTTCTTCAGTTTTTATTTGGAGGTTTTTATCAAATTAATGAGATTGTAAAACAAAAACATGGTGTTAAGTGAAAAGTGGAAGTTGTAATATGGAATGAATTTACTGAAATTTTTTTAGTAGTTATGGGGAAAGTGAAAGTAATTCAAGGCAGTGCTTGCTAGGATTAGGACTGATTGCTGTATATGCCCTGTCTTTGTGTTATGATGTTGTTATTGTATAGAACATGTTTATGTATTTGAAATTTTTTTGTTTAGGAGTCGACTGCTAATTCTTGTAAGTCCTAATTCGTCACTTGCCACAAAACCCTCAACATTTCCATGGAGTGGTCTGATTTATATACATTGTGACAATGGACAAAAGGTAACTTGTAAAGGTTTTATTTTGAATTTTTTTTGCTTCAAAACTTGAATCTTATATTTGTTAGAAGTCATATGCTTCATTTTTGAAAGAAAAGAGCAGGGGAAAGGATGTAACATTTCGTCCTTAATTATTACCAGTCCTGTAAACTTTCCAAGCTTCCCCTTCCCCCAAAAGTCTTTTTTTTTTTTCAAAAGAAGAAAAGAAAACCACTTCATTTCAGCTGTTAAACATCATTAAGGAGTGAAGCCTTCTACATAAGCAAATTTCCCAGATATTTTTTTTTTGCCTTTATGAAAATCAGTTATATTACTGTATTACAACCATTCTTTCTCAGATTATTGAGGGGTATGGAGCTCTTTGTCCCTTACTAAATGGCTATAAGTTTTTGTTTTTTTCTCTAAACAATTGTTGTTCTGTCAATTTATTCACTAATTCTTCTTGTTTCAGCATCCATAGTTTGCTGTTCTCATATAATCAGAATCTTAGAGCTAAAAGGACCTTAAGGCTATTCTAATGCAACCCTTAGATTGTGAGTAAAGTGAGGTTTAGATAAACTTCATCTTGTTCAAGATCATGTAACTGGCTATTCCAGAATCAGGACTAGAGCAATTTTCTTGTCTAGTGTTCCTCCTGATATAAAACATTGTTCCCTCATCCTTCTTCCTCTTTCATCTGTTGTCTTGAATCTAATAACTGGAGGTTGTGAAGGAAAAACCAATAACCTAATCCAATAAGATCGTTATTTTTATGTGTAAAAATTAAGGTTCCTAGGTCAGTGTATACTTACATGAGAATAGTGCTGCATGCACCTCATTTGTGGGAGACAAACGCATGGGCTTTAAAAAATGTATATTTCTTTTGCCACTTAGAGGCATGTTCTATATAGTCAAGTCTGAACGTGTAAGTCAAACCATTTTAGGCACCACCACTGCTGGATTTGTTGGAATATTTTTTAACTTTAAAAAGAAGTTAGTAATAATCAGGATATTAATTGTTTAATTGCTCAGATATTCGTAGAATCTGTGTTCTAGTTACAGTTTAGCTCGGAGTTCATCTTACTTGCTTCTAGGAGTCTTAAATATAGAATCTCTTGTTGTTTGAAAACTGTAGCACCCTCTTGCAGTTTAAGTATATATAAAGTAATTTTAGGGAGGAAGACACTAACAGCTGAGTGAGGTTCAGGAAAATCTTCACGTAGAATGTGAGGAGTTAAGGAGAGAGTACATTACAAGTGAAGGGTGTAGCTAATGCAAAACCAGAGATACGAGAGAATGTGGGGGAGCAGCCAGAAGGCCAGTTTGGCAAGATTATGTGCAAGGCTGGAAAGGCTGAAAAGATAGTTTTGAGCTTGATCATGAAGAGCTTAAATGCCAAAACAGTTAGCATTTGATTTTAGCAGTAATAGGGAGCCACTAAAGTTTACTATATTATAATAAAGGCATGGCATGTTCAGACGTGTGCTTTACTAGTATAACTTAGGCAGCCATGTGAAAGATGGATTGGAAAGGAGAAAGACTTGATTCAGGGAAACCTGCTAGATTGTGGAAATTGTACAGGTAAGAGGTGATGAGAATTTAAATTATGATGGATATTTTAATAGGGATAAGAGAACAGATGAAAGACATGTTACGAAGGTAGAAGAAAATCTCTTGCAGCTGATTAGATATGTGATGTAAAAGGTTAAGTCAAAGATGACTCTGAGGTTGTGAATGTCGGTGACTAGAAGGATACTGGTGCCCTTGACAGAAAAAGAATGGTTGGAAGAGGGAATAGTTTTGAAAGAGGGGGATGTGAAGAGAATGTTGAAACACAGAGATTGAGATGCCTTTGGGATATCCAATTCAAAATAATAGTTGGTATTTGGTAACATAAGACTGGAGTTCCAGGAGAGCGAGACAAGAGCTGGCTATGTAAATTTGACCTGGGAGTCTTCATCTGATGGAGAACTGATGAAGTTACCAAGACAGAGAGTGTGGAGAAAAAAGAGGTTCCAGGATTAGAGTCTTGGAATGCTTCCACTGTTAGGAAGGGATGCAGAATCACTGAGTTAAGAGTTGAAAAGGGACCTCAGTGGCCATATTATTCAGTCCATACCCAAAAGGAATTCCCACTATAATATACACAAGTGGTTACCCAGCTTTTGAAGACTTGGAAGGAGAGGAGCCCCACCACCCCTCTAGGCAGGCCATTCTACATTTGGACAGCTCTAATTGTTAAGTTTTTCTTAACATCAAGCCTAAATTATCCTCTTTGCAAATTCTATCCATTGCTTCTACTTACACTCTCTGAGGCCAAATAGAGCAAATCTATTTTCTCCTCCACACTGTGGCCCTATAGATACTTGAAGACATATTAAGTCGTCTTTGAGTCTTTTCGCAAGGTTCAATATGTCTACTTCCTTAAAATGTGGACTCAAGGCCCTTCACCACCCTTGTTGGCCTCCTCTGAACACTCTAGCTTATTATTGTCCTTAGAGTGTAGTGCCCAGAATTAAACATAGTACTCTAGATGAAGTATGATGAGGGCACACTAAAGTGGAAATTGTGTACTTCAGTGCAGCCTGGTATCACATTAATTCTTGACTCATTGAATTTGCAATCCACTAAAATCCCAAGACCTTTTTTCAAAATAACTACTATCTATCCATATTTTCCCTCTTAGGCTTATAGAATTGATACATGTTGAACTGAATGTATTTTTTCACCAAAAAGATATACTTTAAAGACAATAAAACCAACCTCATTTATATATTTAGCATCTGTGGGAGATTTCTGAAGATTTAGTTATCTTAAAATAAGTTTTCCTTCTAGTAATTACTTTCTGTAAATTAGGCATCTTAAGAGATCTATTAATGTATAGGCTATAAAATAGAAAAGAATTGACTTTTGGAGATGCATTAATTCCCTGGAACACTGAAGGGATAGTTTAATTGGTTCTCTGTATGAAAGAATGCTTGCATAGATGTCTTAAGTTCTGTTTGAAGGCTATATGATTAAAAGCCGTCACCTTTCTGTCAAGTTTATTAGCATGCTTTTGCATATTGAAATTTAACATGTCTTTTTAAATTTTTATTTCCTTTCCTTGTTTTATTTCAAAAGGTTGTAAAGGTACAGATTCAAGAAGACATTACTAAGGAAGGTCCTTTAGCCTGCTTGGCCTCTAAACAAATTTTAACATCTGAGTCTCCATTGAGTCATATGCTAAAACTGGGTACAAAACCACCCTCAACAAAAGTTGAAATAAAAACTAAAACCATCACTTTTCCTGAAACAGAACCTGGTGAAACTTCAGGTATTAAATCCTAAAATCACTTAATTAAAAGACTTAGTACTATATGTTCTCTGTTGTTAAGCATGAAGCAGTGATAGATGTAATAATTTGTATGTGGGATTTTTGGGAGGAGGAAGTGGAGAGAATGAGATGTCAGCATCAAATTATGTCATGTCTTAAGTTGGGATTTAAAAAACTTAATCTCAAGTTTCTTGATAGACAAAGGAATTGGGTGCTGTAGTGCATTTGTGTCAAACTAAAACTGAAACATCCTTTGAGCATAATATTTACTTAGAAAACTACAAATTAACATTATCTATACTCTGTTGTATTTTATTTTATTAAACATTTCCCAATTACATATAATCTGGTTTTGGCCTCTGAGGAGTTTTGTCCGCTTGACTTGGATTCTGGAAGACTTGAGTTTATGTCCTATCTCAGACACTTAAAAACTATGTAACATTGGGCAAATCACTTACCCCTCTCCTAGCTTCAGGTTCCTCATAAGGATAAAGCACCTACCTCATGGAGTTACAAATGAGATAATTTATTTAAAGTACTTTATAAACCTTAAAATGGTATATAAATGCTAGCTATCTGTAATAATGGGTTCAGGGAAAACAGAAATAATTGAAATTTGCAGATATTTCAAGAACCTCACATTAGCAAAGACAGACAATGACTACCTATCATCAATTCCACAAAAACGTTAAGCAAAACTTATATAAGATAGCAGATCTGTTGTGGCAGAGAAATTCAGATTATAAGAGCTAGAAGTAGGTCTTTACAGAATTCTAAGACTATGATGGTTCAGTAGATAGAGGGTGTATACCTGGAGTTAGGAAGACTTGACTTTCCCACTTTCTAACTGTGACCTTGGGCAAGTCACTTAATGTTTCTGGTTACCTCAGTTTTCCTGATCTGTAAAATGGGGATAATAGTGCCTACTCAGGACAGTTGTGGGGAGAAAAGACGTTAAATGCCTGATATATAGATAGTACAATTATATATAAATCTTAGGCATTATGATGACGAAGATGCAATATTTATCATGGTAATAAGTGTTAAACATACTATAAATATACTTAAAATACTAAAGGAAACTTTAATTTCTTAAATGTAATTAAACATCACCTATTAGTTCAGGAAACTAATAGAAATATATGGTTATGTACATTCAGTACGTAAGGATATGGTGACAAGAAACGGACCAACTACTAGGGTTTAAGCATTTTACCTGCCCCCTCAAAATGCATTCTGCATTTGGAACTTTTAGCCAAACGATGCTGCAGTAGTATTTCATGGTGTTACTGTGAAGTTAGTTTTAATGGATTGAGAATGATGACACTGATACAAAACAATGCTTATGGGATGGTATGTTGGTCATAGTTGCACCTAGAATCATGTCCCCTGCTGAAATGTTCTAACAAATGTAACATGCAGTGAAATCAGGGAACAGACAGCCAAGACCACTCACCTAAATATTAGATCCTAAATCACACTTTACTTAAAGGTCCTGGGATCATTTGCTTTGTGAATGTCAAATCTAAAACATTTAAAACTTTGAAGTTGAAGCCTACATGGGAGAATTTTCAAGTCCACCATTTTGTTCTTAATGAGGCCTCCCTGTCAGCCATCCCTGCCCCTACCTAGCTTCTGAGACAACTGTCTCTTGTACCTCCTAGCTTTGTCTCCTAAAACTAGGTGTCACAGATCTAAAATAAACCAATGATGGGTTAGCAATATAAGCAGACTACACGCACTGATTGTAGTTGTTTCACCTGAGAGAATTTAATGTGCTTCTTTCATTGTGTAGCTTAATATTAGAAAATAAATTGCAGAGCCTTTGGGAGGAAAAATAATTTTAAAAAGTCATTTGGGGAAGGGAAAAGGTGTGAAGAAATTTAGTTGAATTCTTTGAAACATTCTATTTAAAGGTAATTATAATGTTTGTTTGACTCCTCCCATACCAGAATCCTAAAGTGATTATTCAGTCACTGTTGTATCTGTTCAGATACTTTTGGAGAGACCATATTTTTTAAACTTAAGGTTATTATTCCTAATGATATGTAGTAATCTATACTGTGTATGTGTTTTGAAACTCACAGTCATTTAGTAAGTTTTCATTAAACATTTACTTTGTGCTAAGGATACAGAGGAAAAAAATAAAGGGCTTCATGACATCAAAAAGTTTAAGAATTCTGTACCACAGTAATTATTCTCTGCCTAGTATTGTAATGAAAACACAATTTTTCTATCCATACAAGTCTTATTTCCTTAAATCTGGAGTTGAAATGATAACTTTGTAATGAATAGGAATGTCAGAATCCCATTTTATTGTGCCTAAAGATTAGAAAGTGTTTAAAGAATCAGAATAATTTTCAAATTAAAAAAAATTAAATTCCATGCCAAGCTTTCAGATTGGACTTTTTTATCTTTATTTCATCTATCTTTATAAAATTTGAGAGCTAACAATTTCAAAGGTGTTATTTTTTTTCAGGTAACGGTAGTGATACTGATTTGGACTTGGGAAAAAAATACTCTTTTTGTAACGTATCATAAATTCTTCCTTAAAATACCTTGTGGTTCACTACTCTTTGTCTTTCTCAAATTGGATAATACTACTTTAATTATAATTTTCTTTTGTAACTACTATATTAATAATGTGTATGTCCCTATATATAAATGAAATATTGTATATCTTCATACTTTTGATGGATGTTGCAAGAAAATCTGTATATATATGTGCAAATGTAACTGTAATAGTTATGTAATAAATACTACTTTTAGAAAAAAACTTTTCCAGGATTAAATAGAATATAATTAGCCAACATTCGTTAAGTACCTAATGTGTGCACTTGGTAGACACTAGAAAGAGATAAAAAGTTTAGATGAGAGACAGTCCCTTTATTTAAGGAGTTTAATAGTTTCTTTGAGAGATAACTCATCATCACAGCTATTAAACACAATATTGTCTGATAAATAATATGTCAGAACTGCAAAATAAGAGTGCTGCGTGAGGTCTCAGGAGAAGGTTGTTAACAATTCAGAGGAAGCCAGAAATGAAATGTGACTTAAAATCTCTTCATCGTATTTACCTTATCTGGGTAACTTACTTGAGTTGGATTTGACGTAAGGATTTGTGTTTTCCTTCTAGAAAATTATCTAGAACTTGAAAACCATGGTGATGAAGAAGTAAAGTGGAATTTATCATCTTTTGCTCCCCCTTATGTCAAGGTCAGAAACAGTAAACAAAATAGATCATTTATTTCCTCTTATTTTTTTTTGCCAGAAAATTTACCAGCTCTATTTTTTTGTTGATGCATTTTAAATTGATCCTACCACATGCTCAAACATCAATCTACTAGCTTTATTTATTCTGTCATTTGATTTCAGTGGGTTCCCCTTCTTGTTTGCCCATTTAGAAATTTTGCAGAAGGTAATCAAGTACAGTAGGAAGATTGAGAGCCTGGAGACTTGGATTTTAGTCAGTCTCACTACTCATTGAGCTTTGTTTTAATTGTTATTTTATGTTTTTCTAAGATTTCTTTTTCTGCCACATGGGATGGCTGTGAAGATTAAATGACTTAATGAACATGCTTTGTAAAATGCTATTCAGATGTGAAATGTTATTTTTAGTGTGGAATTCATCTTTTTTACTATTTAATTTTTATAATTTTTATTTTTTCTTTCTGTAGGATGTTGATGAGAGTGGAGATGTCTTTAGAGCTACTTACGCAGCTTTCAGATGTTCCCGCATTTCTGGTATATTAGAAGGTCATGGAAAACAAAAAGTGAGGCCAATCACTTTGTTGAGCACACTGTTGAAGAAATCAGCTTCATTAGACTTGACCCACCCTGTATGGGGCAGTTAACGTCATACAGATGAATATTTTCCCTATAGTCATAAGTCATACCACCTAACCCTGGTCAGCTCAGTCAACAGTCAGTAAATATTTATTAAGCAGCACCTGTGACCTAACTCCTGGGCTACTGATAGAAGTACAAAAGCAGGCTGGTCTATCCTTTGGAGAAGCTTGTTTTACAAAAGCATAGTTAGTGACATGGAAGACCATTTAAAAGCCTAAGTACTGGAAAACATTTCACAGTAGATGTATTGCCAACAGGTCAGTTTCATCATTTCTGTCTATAGAGAAGGACACATTTTTATTTTGAACTCCAGACTTAGTGATGCCCTACAACTTGGAGGATAGTCATTGCTCTGGATCCATGATAACTATTTGTTCTGTAAGATGTCTTTTAAGGTTGTGGTCTTCAGTGGTCCACAGCTGTGTAGTGTTTATCAAGAAATATTTTCTGTTAGACATAGTTTTTGGTAGATATGAACAGTTTAGAGTCTTTGTAGGTGCTGAGTTATTCCCTAAATACAGTCTAGCCTGATATTATCCTACTAGAATGATGGTTGGTTTAGTTTACTAGATAGTTTAGTTTACTAAAAAATAAGTTGTTCAGAAATTCAGTTCTAGAACCAGCTTATTTTTCATATGTAGTACTTGTCTAAGATATACATGTTGATGAACAAATTCAATAGTGTACTCATCTAGCTGCTCTCATAGCCTATGAGAGGCTAGGGCAATATGTTTTAATTAATGTTTTTCAGTGGAATGATTAAATTAGCATCTTTCACATTGTTGCACATTTCAACAAAGTTACTTTGTAAATGATATGCCATCACTTTGAGTTTCTTCTAAATTCAGAGGAGAATCCTTTGGTTGGACATCTTCTGTAACACCGACCAGCATATTTGAAACTTGTTTTAAGAACTCATTTGAAAGCAAAACTTAGCATAACAATGAAATGTTAGTCCTATATTTGAGTTTTGTATGATCTTGTGATAGATATGTGAGACAAAAGCTTTTTTAAAGAAAACTATGAAGTCTTTATTTGCTTCACTGGATCAGATGCTTTCTCAAAATTAGAAAACATGCTGGGGTCTTATACTTTGTACAGTTCTCAGATAGTTGAGTGACCACAGAAATGTGATCCACTGTTAAAAGTTGCCTGTAAAAAACTCATGTATTTTATATTTTTATCAAGCATATCTGAATGTTTGTGTAGACTATCCCTAAGATGATTATTACGAAGGTAAGAATTAGGTGCATGCTCAGAAGTAGTTGATGTCTTGCCTTTAAAAAAAATTATAGCTAATAATCTTTCCCATTTTTAAAAACTGTCCCCTCATAAGTAGTCTACTTGCCTTTAAATTTGAAGTTCATGAATTTGAAGATGGATTTCTTTATTATGTTGTTAATCAGGTCTGACTTCTTTTGATTTTATTGTCATTTTCAGTGCCATTTCTACTTGAGATGGTAAATTAGATACAGAGGTCTCAGGGTCCAAATGTCAGGACTCCCACAGTTATTTCAAAATCATTATAAAACCCCCAAAATGTCAATCCTGTTTTCCATCTACCTTTTTTCTTTGTTTTTTGGAGGCTTTTGGGGTTGTGACTTGCTGAGGATCATATAGGTAGTAAATGTCTGAGATAGATTTGAATTCAGGTCCTCCTGACTTCAGAACTGGTGCTGTATCCACTGTGACACCTAGCTAGCTATTTTCTTACCAATTTCATGTACAAAATTTTTCTGGATAATCTGGTTTGGCTATATATTTCACCAACTGTTTTTCACTATTTTGTGAAAATAACAATCTAAAACCTTAAGTCATCTTCCCCTCAGTTGTGTTTTGCAAATGTACTTGTGTTCTATGGTCCCTGCCATATCTTTCTAATTAGCTTAGAGATTGTGGATTAATGTGATTTCTGGGTTTTGTTTTGGCTTTTTATGGTGATTATTATAGGTCAGTTTATCTTCTCCTGGAAGTGGTAATGAAGTCATTTTCCTTTATTTTTATCCATTTTTGGATCCCCAGTTTTAGTTGTGGTGATTGTTTTCAGTTTCTTCTCATTATTCTTTTCTCTTATTTAAAGTGTTTACTTGGACATTTACGTCAACCAGCCAGTGGTTTGACAGCATACTCAGTGATTCTAAAGTAACTATAATGTTTATATCTAGTCACATCTTCTCTGTTAAATATAAGTAACCTTATTTTTTCATGTATTATTTTTTATTATTTTCCAGTGACTCATGACACCTAAAAAAAAGTTCATGATATACAAATAGGAATTTTCTAATTTGTCTATGTAAATTTTTGTTCTCTTTAGTTCCTTGATTCCCAAAGGATTTTCCAACATTTCCCTCTTCCCATACCCACTTTCACATTGTTGTTACTGAATATTTAAGTGTATGTTGGTTTAGGAAGATTTTTGTTAGTCTTTATTATATAATTTAGTTATTATATCTTTCAGAATGATTTTTTTGCATATACTCAATTCAGTAAAGTGAAATGACCAAATATTCTGTCCAGTTGTTTCTTGTAACTTTGGGGTATATGATGAAAAGATTCTACCAGCTCTTATATTTACCTTTTCAGGGAGAACCTATGAACTATCCTTCTGTTAAGTTGCTACTTGTTTAGGTTATCTGGTTTAATGAATAATAAATGTCATTATGGATGTAGTGCAGTTCCTGCAGTACTGTGATTGGTCATTTGCTAAGAATCAGACATTAAAAATTGTGAACATATAAGGTGTTGTTCAAAAATCTGTTAGCACTTTTATTGACAGAGTAGTCATGTCAGTAACAAAATTCATTATAAATATGGTGAAGTTTCAAAAATAGTTAATGCCATATACATAAGTAAAATCTTCCACCTTGTTGGTATATCCTAAATTTTGGTTCTGTCTTTTGGCCAGTAGAGGGTTGCATAAGGAAAACAATAAAATGAATATATCCCCAACTCTTGATTATATTTCTGTGGTTTAATCTAATGAACCTTCTCCAGCCTGCTTCCTCATTTAGCTCTCCTACGCATCAGCTGTAGTGCAATTTGAGAGCCACCCCCAAACCCACCTCCAGCAATGTACTTTTGGAGGTGTTGATTTATATAAAGTATTTTGGACCCAGAATTGAATTAATCCACTTGAAATAGAATTGAACAAGCTTTTTTTCCTGAGAGGTGACAAATATGACTAGTTCTACGCATTCATATGAAGGTTTCTTATCGTTAACCTAACAGAAAGATAATTTTTAATTTTAGTAATTAGAGTAGATAAAATGTCACAAAAGCTTTTATGTTTGTTTTATAGGTTGCCATCACTTTTTTACCAAGAGATAGAGGGAATTATGCTCAGTTTTGGGATGTTGAGTGTTATCCCAGTGCAACACCTCACATGAAGCATACATTGCGATTTCAGCTATCTGGACTAGTGAGTATTATGAAAGAAAAAAAAGCATTTATTAAATGCTTACTATGGGCCACATATTGTAACTTAATTCCTATAAAGTCACTTTTAAAAGTGAAAATTATGTTTTTACATGCTACTAATGAAAGTTTCCTTGTGTTCCTTTTGGTGTGGAGGGGGTAGGAAAAGATTGCTTTCCTTCTAGGCAGTTTTCTTAACTGCCCTTTCTTTATTAGCTACATTGATGAAAATTTACATGTGTCATATGTATGTATATGTATGTGCATATGTGTATACATATGCATATATATAGTAGGTGAATTAAATGTACTGTTAAGAGGTATAAAACTCACATAGTTGAAGGATAATTAGTGACTTAATTATTTTAAGGTATTAACTATGCCAAACAATAAATCCATTGGTACCACATTTAAAATGCTTTGAGTTGGAGAGATTTTACATCTTTTGCTTCTTTTTAAAAGCTTTGATGTAGAAGTACTAAAGATATTTGGGGCATCTGGAAATTTGGGCTCTATTTATAGACTTTGCCATTAATTATTTGTGCAATTTTGGATGAGTCACTTAACCTACCAGAGTAGCAGCTTCCTCATTGGTAAAGTGTGGATAATAACTACCATATTTATATACCTTGGTGTTGGTGCAAGATCAAATTATGAAGTCTGTATGAAAATGTTTTACCAACTATAAAGTGGTATTAAGAAAAGTAGCTGCTTAACAAGTCCATTGTCCTTATATGACCAAGAAATTTTTTTTCTCTTTATATCTTTCTAACAGGGTGTCAGTCCAGAAGATGGATCTGAGAGAATTCCCACAAATGCTCTTGTAAAAACAGATAATCTAGTGAGGCCCAGAAGACGAATTGGCTCTGAGGCTTCTGTCCCTCCCCCTAGGTATGTGTTTGTTTGTGACATGCTTATAAATTTTCAGACACATGTGTTCACAGAAAGCACCAATTTGATGTACACAATTTTAATGATGGCATTTTTTTAAGCAGGTTCTTCTCCACAAACCCTAATGTTGAGAGCACTTTTAACAAATGGAAAAATATGTTTTTTATTATCATCTCTCAAAATACTTAAAATGACTTAATAGAGAAAGGTACTATGTTTAGCCGTATGGAATGCGACAAAGTATGAGGCTTGTCCCAGGTCTGATGTCTAACTCACTCCCTTGTAGTAAGTTTGACGCTTAGTATAGAAAGATAAAGCATAGTACAGTAGAATGGCTGATTTACTAATCACTTGTTGAATTTACTATTAACCTGTTTATTTCTTTTTTGTTGTGAATATAAGCAAACACCCTTGAAGACAGCTGTATGTGCCATTCTTTGTTCTAGAGGATAAAGAAATAGAGAGAATCTATGAAGAACTTGAATTATTTAGAAGATTTTGTCAACACAGACATTGATACTCAGTGGTTTTAATACAAATACGAACATAGGAAGATGGCATTAAACGTTTTGTAAAATACAGTTCAGAATTAAGACATGACAGACCAAGGACTTCATGACCGTTCAGAAACGTTATACATGTCGTTAATTTCTTTGAAGAAGCAAGTAGGAACATAATAGAAATGATGAGAATCAAACTAAAGTCATAGTAAATGAAGTTGACTGATTTAACCAGTGTGAAAATACTGGACACAGAAGAAGCGTTCATTTTACACTGTGTAGTTTGGTTATCCTTAAAGCCGAGGTTCAAAGTCCATAACATGGGGGGAGAAAGAATAAAGATGGCAAGAAGCAACATACAATTACAGTTACTTGAGTATGACCTAGTTAAACTGTCAGCTCTGAAAAATGGTAAATAATGACTTCAACTCTCATTTACTATTTCTTTGGCAAGTCTAATTGAAGCAGACCAAGCACCAAAACATGATAAAAAGAGCTCATAAACCTTATACAGTAAGAAATAATGTATATAAGTGATTCTGAGAAACATGGGAACATTACATAAGCTAATATAGCGTGGAGTAAACGGAACCAGAAAAACAGTATATACCACCACTATAATCATGTAAATGAAATTATTCTGTATTTCCTCGTGCTTTTATGTCCTCGACCATATTCTTCATCCACATTTTGACCTCCAGCCCTTCCACCATTACCCCTTCACTGAATCTGCTTTCCTCCCTTCCAATGTCAATGTTAATGTTGAACCATTTGAGGTCTATATTATCTTCTGCTCCAAGAATTTTTAATGCTCTTTGTGTTTGGCAGTCTTGTGCAGCCTATAGATCTCTTCTTAATCACTTGATGAACATTTAATAATCACCTACTATGTGCCAGGCACTGTGTTAAGCACTCAGAATAGAAAGAGGCAAAAAAATAGTTTCTGCTCTCTCAGAGGTACTCCCTGTGGAAAGGACAACCATAGAAATTGTACAGGAATTGCTTGAAAGGGCATACTTGATAGGAGAAAGTTAGAGAACCTTGTTAGCACTTACTTCAATTTAGATGTCATTTGCTAAAGTTTAGCACACCTGTTCCAAGCCATTTTTAACTTCTTACATGGGAAATGATTAAAATTAACTTTTTAAAGGTATAATTTGAATTTAAATTCCTATTAATTTTAAGTAGGTAACTTTATCCCCATTTTCTAAACCAGACACGTTGACTTGGCTCAGCGAGGCGTAAATGCTCCACAAGACATATACATATTTCTTCCCGTTAGAGTTGGAGAAACAAGAACTGTAAAAGTTAATTTACGGAATAATTCTTTCTCTACACACTTGGTAAGTTTGACATAGAATTGTGAATTTTGGGAAGCTAGATGAAAGGGTGTTTGATTGTTTTTATTATTTTCTGTGCCTATAAAATGAAAGATACTTAAGTTTCTAAACTTTAAACTTAAAGCCAAAAAAAATGTATTTTTAAGATATTTCTTCACTTGAAGAAATTTTAAATATCCACAGGAAGACACTGGTACTTTATTGAAAATTGCAAGTGACTGAATTTATGTATTGAATTTTGTTTTGTTTTGTTTTATCTTTTTTCCATTAATTAGTTTTATTTACAATTGCTAGGTTTTTCTGAGTAACATAATTGATCATCTAATTTAGAGTAAATTTTATAACTTCGGTTCATAGAATTTAGGGAAAAAAAAAATTGCTCGTCAGTGCTACTTCTGCCCAACAGTACCTTTATTCTTTGATTGTATCTAAATCTTACTGAAATAAAATTGTAGTTTTTGAAATGCTTGGTTTATTTAAAATATGGCAAGATATCTATTAAGTAGTTTCCGTGCTGTTTCTTAAAGTGTTTCATATTAAATTCCAGCTGAAGTTTTTAAGTCCCAGAGAGCCTTTCTATGTCAAGCATTCCAAATATTCTTTAAGGTAAGTTAAATATAAACAAAAATTTTGTTTAATTCAAAGCTTTTTAATATGAATATATGTGTCTATTAGTTCTAGATACTACTGTAGTTTTGTCTGTCACTATTACTTTATCTTTTTAACCTCATAATCTGCTAGTTGTGTTATTTATACAGTGTTATCTCAAACTATATTAACCTGAAGTAGAAGGTCAATGGCTTCAGCATTGATTTATGGTCTGCTGAGAACAGTGTGAAAGTGTTCACTCATCTTTCTAGGATCGTGTCCCTGTCACTAATCAGTGTGACTCCATTAGCACCGAGTAGTTGAGATACACCACAGGTATAGCATCATAAAAGTGCTTTGAATTGTTACTATCAGCATAAAACTGAATTTCATCTGCCTTCTTACTGAGCCAAGAATACTACATCTCTCTAAGTTTCACTTGTACTTTACTTTTGATGGAATTAAATGCTAACTGCTTAGAGAGATGGATAAATGTCCTGTTGGTAAACCCTGTGGAGTTCTTATTTTTCATTTAGCAGCTTCTGAATTTCCCCATTATTTTTGTCATAGCAGTCTGCATGTTTGTGAGTGTTGTGACCCAGATGAGTAGATGCAGAGCTGTACACCAAATCTCTGAAAGCTACCCACTATTTTTCTGCTCCACTGTTACCAACTGTGTGTTGGCTCAGTTTTCCCTCCATGTTAGCAGCAAGCTTCCTTCTCAGAAGCGCTGTAATCTGTTGATATTAATTCTTCTGGTAGTCATTTTGCCTTGGGACCACTGCTTTTGTTTGTGAATATTTAACTTTGAGAGGATAAATCTATGATCAATCCAGCATTCTGTACCAAACATTCCCTTTGTTACGCTGATATCCTGTCTCTTCTCCTTACAGTCATATATCTACACACATACACACATACATATACATGTGTATATATACATATATATATGTGTGTGTGTGTGTGTATATAGATATAGATTATAGATATATAAAATCTGTTAGAGAATAGAACATCATGGTTTTAGATAGAACAAGGCCTATTTTGTAGATTTCCAAAAATACTGTAAAAAATATATACTTTGATTTTCCTGAAAGGATTAGAGAATAATATTGTTCATTTACCTATTTTTATCTATTTTCTTAAGCTCTCTTGGAAGTAGGACATGCTGAAATTTACATTAGATTCCATTTTGAGCTTTTGAACTCTTCAGTTTGAGCAAAATAATAAATATTTTGAAGTAGAGAAGATTTTAATTGTGATTAAAAAGAATACCCTCCCCAGAATTATACTGGAAAGTTCTGTGCTAATTGTTTTGCCATTTGATTTTTATCTTCTTCAGTCAGCTTTGTATAGTTTTCCCAGCTTGGTGCTTAATCTTTTTTCATCTTGTCTGAGATATGCGTGATGGTCCTCAGGGTGGTTCCCCTTTTCTTTCCATGGATATTAAGTTAACTCTGCATTTGTTTAACCCAGGAGAGGGTAAACTACAGCAGAAGACTGGATCTGGCTGCTAAGAAGAGTTTTTATATTTTTAAATACAACAAAACTTTATTTACAAGCTCAGGGCTAACCAAACGCAGATAGCTCACGGGATTTGGCCATAATTTACCTATCTTTTGTTTAGCCACTTAAAATGAAGTCCTGAAGTTCAGAACTGGGTCACTGCTGCAGTATTGTAAATTAAATGCTTAAATCATTAAGTTACATTTTTTCTCAGTATAAAGACATGTATCTTTTCTTTAGGACTCCATTTTAATCAGGCCATTTCGCTATAAGTATTTAACTCCTGTAACAGGAAGTACCATATGTTAATGTGTTTTGTTTTGTTTTTTAAGATTTGGTTATTTTATTTTTTTATTAATTTTGTTTTTGGAGGTGAGAAGGCAGGGCAGTTGGGGTTAAGTAACTTGCCCAAGGTCACGCAACTAGTAAGTGTCAAGTGTGTGAGGTCACATTTGAACTCAGGTCATCCTGACTCCAGGGCTGACGCTCTATTTGCTGTGTCACCTAACTGCTCCTATTAATGTGTTTTATATACAAAACTGGCAACTGGGTTGTCCTTCGTTAAATTAGAACTGTATAACGACTCCTAATGTCTACTGTGATTTTATCTTCTTGTTTCCTATAAAGATTACTTGGATAGTAGCTACTGCTGGTAGATACTTAGGACCCTTTTCCTCCCAAGCAAGTGTAAAGATTCCATAAAATATGACAGCATATGATAGTCACAAGAGTTAGTTGATGCCTTATAGCACTTAACAGAAAGCTCCCAGAAGCTTTATATGACAGATAAATACAATATAATTGTAGCAAAGTAAAATAGATCTCTCTATATAGAATAGAAACTTATGACTAAATTGAAGAATTCATTTGTTAGGTAGAGAAATACAAAGCCCTTTAACTTTACAAATATTTTTATACACAGATAATGGCTCTCTTCAAGTTAACTAAGTATGTGGACATATGCTATATACATATGAAATACTTTTGTAAGTAATAAAATGTACAGTTACATTGATGAATTAGATAACTTAGATCAAATGCATCCAACTGTCACAAATGTTTAAGTAGAAACAAAACACAGTTGAGAACTTAGCTTGAATTTTGTTTTAAACAGAGAGATCATTACAGCTGATTTAAAGTGTGGTCGTTATTACAGAATTGAAAGCTTTTTATTATATTAGATTATGTGAAATTGTAAAAGACTACACAGCTGAACTTTCCCATTAATCAGGTTGGAAAAGTGAAAATAAAAGTATGCTTATTCACTCTACTGTAGATGACATCATCACTCACCCAAGTCAACCTTTTTATAAATAGTTTGACAGAGAGGAATCACATGAACCATTTTTAGATCAATCTTTTGCCATTATTCAGGAAAAGTATTCAACATTTGTCCCACTTTCATCATAAGTGTCCTTTGTAAAAAAAAAAATAGTTCAGGAATGGTGATCACCCAGTGCTTAAACACTAGTTTCATGTATTCTGAGTTGTACTACTAGCTCATCTTTCTGAAACACTCTCGATGTTCTGGGAAGATAACCATCATGCTATTAATTTTCTTGATACTGTTTAGCTTTTGATTTTCCATATTATAATATGGATGGCCCTAGGAAATGCTTTTAAAAATTTCAAGTTAATATTTTTCAAAATTATTACATAAGACTTGTTAATTCTATTTTTCTTTTGTAAATAGTATTTTATTTTTTCCAGTTTTATATAAAGATCATTTTTAACTTTCATTTTTATAGAACTTTGAATTCCACATTTTCCTCCCTCTTTCCCTCTCTTCCTTCTTTCCTAAGATGTTAAGAAATTGATATAGGAAAAAAAATTGATGTGGATTATACATGTGTAGTCATGTAAAACTATTCCATATTAATCATTTTGTGAAAGAACAAATAAGTCAAAAAACCCTCCAGAACTAGAGTGAGTATAATATACTTCACTCTGTATTCAGAGTCCATCACTGCTTTCTCTGGATGTGGTGGATAGCATTTCCCATCATGAGTCCTTTGTAATTGCCTTAGATAATTGTATCATTGAGGAAAGCTAAGTCATTCATAGTTGATCATCATGCAATACTATCTTTTTTGTGTTCAGTGTCCTCTTGGTTCTTATCATTTCACTTTGTATCAGTTTATGTAAGTCTTTCTGAAATTGGTCTGCTCATCATTTCTTATTGCACAGTAGTATTCCATTATATTCATATACTGCAGCTTGTTCAGCTATTTCCCTATTGATGGGCATCCCCTGCCTTGTTAATTTTTTATATGTATTCACCACATGCTAAACTGCATCTAAACAGGCATCTCTTTAATGCATATTAGTCAGATCTGCACAACATGCATCCCATGGTCTCCTTGCAGCCTGCCGAAGGATTTCGGATGGCCCCCCCAAAAAGATGTAGAGGATGTAAAAGAAAGCAAAGATGTAACAAATGCTTTGTGCCTCACTTAACCCGCCTTGCACCAATCATTGTGCCCATCATGTAACTTGGTGGTTGGGTTGCCACTGCATGTACTCTCCTATTTATCATGTGATCCATAGCAACCAACCACCATCAGTCTGTTTATAGTCTGAGAGGAGTGAGAGTTGTATCTTTTCACTGTGTTTTCAGTCATTAATGCATTAATGGCATTGAACAGGAACAAAGCAGAGTACAGGGATGCACTAACACAGCTGACACCTGCTATGTGACGAGTGGCAACAATGCAAGGGCTTCTTCTCCTCCCTCGCTGTGCAGCCGCCGTCCAAGTTACATGAGTGTCTGACTCACTCTCCAATGTCACACTCAGTTCAATGTTTCTTTGTATGTGAGCAGTTGCTGTGGAGGTTTTTTGATTCTAACATTAAAGTTTATGAGGTGACTTTGTAAAATGGGTAATAAAAAGAAACAGAAGATCAAATTAGAACAGAGAGTGTTTAATTTGGAGTAGACCAGTAGATATTTATTTACATAAGAGACAACATATTGTGCCTTGTTTACTGAGAAGGTAACAGCCTTTCCAAAGGGATACAGTCTCCCTTGTAATTTTGAATCAAAACAAATTGACTTAAGCAAATTGGACACTAATGAAAAACAAATTAAAGCTCCAAATGGCTGAAAAATCTTAGTGGGGAACAATGGTTTTTCAAGAAAGTAAACTCAGAAAACGAGGCAGCTACTAAGGTTAGTTTTCAGATTTCTAAAGAAATCGATTTCAAACATTATTCCAGAGTATTAAACTGACTGCTGACAAGAAGTATAATCTTAAGTAATAATTATTGAAATTATTACTCATTAATATTAACTGAAATTTCCCTTTTTAAAAAAATATGGTTTATTTGAAAAATAGTTTAATCATTAATTACACCTTTGCTTGGAAACTAAGCTGCTAAAAACCTGTCTTCAGCCCAAAATTTAGCATTTTAATTTTGACCCCTACTTACTACCAAGTTGTGCAGGTCTGATATAAGTGATAAACATTTAAAAATTTTTTACACTTACGTTGAAATGGAAATATAAAAACAGCTTTCAAAGAAAAGGGATGTCAAATTATTCATTTCTCTT
The DNA here is from genome assembly GCA_028658325.1 of Potorous gilbertii. Taxonomy (NCBI): domain Eukaryota; kingdom Metazoa; phylum Chordata; class Mammalia; order Diprotodontia; family Potoroidae; genus Potorous; species Potorous gilbertii. Next base: position 68,028,177 of record CM053773.1, read on the forward strand.
TCCCTCCTCCATTGGTAACCTAGAGTTTATTTTAATACAATTGAGTGTGCATGCGTGCGTGCGTGCGTGCGTGTGTGCGTGTGTGTATTTTAGTATGTGTTTTAATGGCAATAAAGCCAAGATGGTAGAGTAGCAAGAAAAATTACAGTGAGTTTCTCCACCAAAAAAAATTCCTGCAGACCTATCTAGAAAATACATTAGACTTGACTTTTCCGGTCCAGGTTGGTATATAGAGAGAAGCTTCCTGACACTTGGGATAGGTTTGGATCACAATTGTCCTGCTCAGAACACTTTAGCACCTAGGGAGAGGCAGTACACCACAGCAGTGGGAGATTCCAGAGCACTGTGACCTTGTTCATACATGAAGTAAGAACAATTCCAACTTACACCTTTGTCACCCACAACCCAGTGCTGGTTGATCCAGGGTGGATTGAGAAAGGGATTTGCATCCGGGGAAGAATTTCAGAACAAAGAGGGGTCATAAGCCCAAGGTCATGTATTGTAGAGAGAAGCAAGTTCAGAAGCAAGGAGAAGCAGAGTATCTTAGACCTCAGGAAAACAGCAGCGTCTTAACTGCAACTTCTAACCTAATCTGAATCCTACAGTAGTGCAGGAATCAGACCAAAAAGAAGTTTCCAGTTTTGCCACTCTGAACTGGGAGCACTTTGTTTATTCTGTGTAGGTCAGAAACTTGCAGAACTCGGATGGGAAGAAGGACAGCAGATAACTAAAACAGATGACTTTTAGAGCACTCTGAGTGTGCAAGCCCCCAGCCTGAGTTATTCCCAAGATACCAGAACAAAGTAAATAGTAACCTCAGCAGTAGGACCAAGCCTAGACTTCTAGAATTTCACAGAGCCCAGCCCTTAATTTCAAATTGGAAACTGGGAAGAGGATTGGATTAATGTGCAAAACAAAAAAAAAAAACCAATCTCATTATAAGAAAGCTGATATGTTGACAGGGACATTGAAAACACAAACCCAGAAGATAAGAATAACTCAAACCATGAAACATCAAGAAATACTAAAACAGAGTCAAAAGATTGGAAAAAAAAAAAGTAAATGTAAGATATCTCATAGCAAAAACAACTGGAAAAAAATCTCAAAAGCAAAACACTCTGGAAAAAAAGATTTGAGGACAAAAAATTTAATCTTTAGACTAACTGAATATCATGAACCAAACAAAAGGAGCCTAAACTTTATATTTCCATAACTTTAAAAAAAACAACAAACTTCATATGTCTTAGAACCAGAGGGCTAAATAAAAATAGAGCCTTTCATTCATTTCTTGAAAGAAAATGCAGAGTAAAAACTCCTAGTAACATTATAGCCAGAATGTAGAACTCCCAGACCAAAGAAAAAATTCAAGTACTGAGGAACCACAGGCAGAATTCCACACATGATTTAACAGTGAATACTATAAAGGAGTATAGAGAGCTTAGAATATGATATTCTAGAGGGTAAAAGACATAGACTTATGACCAAGAATAACTCACCCACTGAAACAGTATAATTGTACAGGGGGAAAAATTGACTTTTAATGAAACAGAGGACTTCTTGGCATTCCTGATCTATACAGTCTGTACTTATAAGGAGGAGTGAAGCTGATACTTGAACATCATTCTTACCTGAACTGGTGAGAGTAGGGATGAATACACACAGTTTTTTTTGTAGAGAAATAGACTTCATTCTGCAGGAAAGTAGGAGGGAAAGAGGGCATTAGGAGTGCACACCAAGGGAAGGGTGAGGCTTAAGCAAAACAGATGCTACGAATGAACAGAAATACAGCTTTGTGAGGTGGCAAAGAATGGGAATCTAAGAGGGTACAAAGAGAACAATTTATATATTGTCAAAAATACCGGAAAGACCACTTCAAAGGCTTAGGATCTGTATAATGACCAACTATAGTTCCAGAGAATTAATGATAAAACATACTACCTACCTCACAAAAGGTGAAAGACTCCAGGGTACAGCATGAGACATATGTGTGTGGAAATATACATACGTTCCCATGTGGACATGGTTTGATATGGAATTTAATTTTGCCCAACTACATGTTTGTAACAGTTTTTTTCTTTCATTCTCAATGGAGTTTGGAAAGAGGAAAGAAGGTGTATTTTTGCTGATTGAAAAAATTTGTATTTTTTTTGTTAAATCAATGGATAGCTTTAGAGAAACCTGGGAAGACTTGAATAAACTGATGCAGAATAAAGAGAGCAGAACCAGGAGTACAGTTTATACAATAAGAACATTTTAAAGACTAATGTCTTTGAGAGGCTTAATATTTCTGAACAGTACAGTGACCATCCATAACTCCAGAGGGCTTTGTGCCACCCATCTCTTGACAGAGTCAGGAGTCAGTGGAATCAAGATGTCAAATGAGACACATTTTTGGACATCAGTGATGTGGCTTGGGCGTAAGCATATTTGTTAGAGGTTTTTTTTCCTTTCAACTTAGAGGGTAGGAGGGAGAGAAAATGCTGGTTAATTGAGTAATAATTTAATGCATCTAAAAGAAATTTTGCGCAAATAAAACCAAAAATTAAGCCAAGTCTTGATATTTTGTAGCACTGTACTTGTTATATGATATTATTCTTTTGGTTTTTCTCTCTCTCTTTTTTTGAGGTGTGGTGTTGATAGAAAATTTGCGTATGAAGACTGTATCAATATTATGCTTTATAGTTTCTTTCTAGCATGAATTCTTAAAATTTTTTTTTCAAAATTCTAAACCTATAGCTTATTAAAGCATTACTCCAGTTTTTATTTTTTCTTTAGTTGTATCTGGAATGCAAGAATTTTTCTAGGCTTCAAAAAAAATTTTACAACATGTAAACAACTATGTACAAACAAGATATTTGCAGGGTAAAGTGGAGATAATCAACAGAAGGAAGGTAGTAACATTAAGGAAAACCAGAAAAGACTTTCTGTAGAAAGTGGGATTTTAGTTGGAACTTGAAGGTAGTCAGGAGGCTTTTTCACTAGTTCAGGCATGAGGTGAGAAAGTCTACCACACCAAGGTGTTGACATGGCAGAAGAGAGAGGAGAGTGTACATGAGAGATATTACAAAGCTAAAATTGACAAGACTTGACAACAGATTGGATAAGGTTGGGAGTGGGGGGGAGTGAGAAGGGAAGTGGTTATATTGTTAAACACACACTTTATAGAAAAATAAATGAAGCTGTTAGCTGACTTGAACTATTAGTGATACAGACCTTTGAAGTCAGTGTAAACTATTTTTTGAAGTCTCCTGGTGGCTTTTAAAAAGATATTTCAAATGAGTTTTAGAAATATAATAGTACATTATTCTTATTTTAAAAAAAACACAGATTTTTTTCACATTTGTGATCATTAAAACCTAATCCAGAGAAGAGAAACTAGTAGAATATAAGCTTTACAAGGGCAGGAACTTTTGACAGTTTTTTGTTGATCTGCTGGTACCTAGACTTGAACAATATATATAGAGAATGGCATCAATTCAATAAATTCAATCCAGTCTCTCTGAGCATAGACTAAAATGAGAATTCTTCAGGTAGGAAAGTTTTAAGGTAAAGACACATTTTGTGTCTGTGAAGTAATATATCAATATAGATATACTAGTCAAAAATAATTATTTGTCTGATCACACTAGTCTTTTTTGGTGCTGAACTTTTCTGAACTGAACCAATCCTTATAGGACAGATTTGTAATCCTTTTGAGGGACTTAGAATCTAAACCCACGTTCAGAGTTTTTTTTGGCTTGTAGTAGGAACTGCTAAACCTTAAGCTTCCCTTTGAAAATCTAAGTCAGTTCCACATTACAGATATTGGATAGGGTGTTAGTATAGCATTATTTTGTGCAAGGATACTTGTACTTATTTTTATGAATGTTAACATGGTTTCTAATATAATTGCACATTGTGTAGAAATAATTTCATCAAGATAGTATATATAGCCTGAAATTTTTGGCTTGAAAAGCATTTAGATAAATTCATAGACTCAAGAAGTTAGAGCTGAAAGGTATCTTTGAGCTGTCTATTTTACATTAAGTAAATTGAATCCCAAAGAAGTCATGTGACTGCAAAGCTAGGCATAAGACAGGTCTTCTAATTCCTAGTTAATTATCTTTTTACTTTCATAGGATGCTACACCTTTGTTAAGTTCAAGTTATCAAGAGATCATTTGGGGATAATATCTTTTAAGATTGACTTCTGGCAGGTTGCCACTTGCTTTAAGAGATATAGCATCTACCTGTATGTACCGTCAGGCAAACCCATTTTCCCAACTTATTCAAAAGCCCAGAACACCAATACTTCACTCTAGAAATAATGTTTTTTAGAGTTTCTTACCCTTCAGCCCATATACTATCTTAGTATTTCAGTTATTTGATTTTTCAGCAGTAATTGCGGATTAGCAGAAGATAATTGAAACCATGACAATGATGTATGAAATAGTGGCATTAAAGAGTGCATATTTTCCTTGGGTTATTACTGTAGCCTTATAGTATTTTGAAAAATCTAGTGAATGATTTATTTTATTACAGTTATGCAGCTAATATTTCCTTTTCTCTGATACAGAGCTCAGCATTATATCAACATGCCAGTCCAATTCAAACCAAAGTCAGCAGGAAAATTCGAAGGTCTCTTAGTGGTTCAAACAGATGAAGGCAAAAGTATTGGTATTCGACTGGTTGGTGAAGCTCTTGAAAAAGTTTAGCTGCAAAGCAGTTTGTGTAAAATAAATTGTTATAATAGCTTCCTCTTTTTTCTATGCCAAAATAATGCTTTTGTAAATGTTTTGTATTATAAATTGAGCTGTGTTTTAACAATTTTGTTTTTGTCCTAATGTTGAAGACTACTGAAATGTATCATGTTTTTCTTATATTATTGTAAATAATCACTTTTACAAAGGAGGAAAATGTTATATTTTTACATTGATTATGACTTTTCAATAAAGATGTATTTATTTTAAAGCACTATATTCAGAAGTAAATAGTTTTCTGTTGACGTTGGCTGCAAGACTTAGTTACCTTGTTGCTATGTGCTGTGTATTGCTTCTTAATCCTCTGAAGTCCCTGGACCTTTTGTGTTTCTTGCTCTTTAGCAGTCTTCCCTTTTCTCCCCTATCACATACCTCCTGTAGAAGAATTACTATTTTTCTTAATGTACAGTGTAGTAAAGGAGGTTACCTGTCCAAAACTGTTATTTTCCAATTTCTTCCAACCATTATTTATTAAGCACATAGTACTTAAGTACAAAGTACTTTGCTAGACCCAGGAAATGCAAAAACAAAACAATCCTTGCCAGCAAAAGGTTTATGTTTCTAGATGGGGCTGGGTGACAAACCATGTATATAGAAGACTAAATACAAAAAATGCATAGAATTATTTTAAAGGGAAGGGCACATGTCTGTGGAGAATGAGGGCATAGCGAAGGGCATTGAGAGTAAGAAGGGGTTGGGCGTAACCATAGGGTTGACACAGATGTATGTGGAGAAAATGTACTTGGTGAGGGAAGGGAGCTTTGGCATTTCCTTCAAAGAGGCAATAATTTTGTGAACTTAATTCTCAGTTCTCTCCTGTGGGGAGGAGTGAATGAGTATCATAGGGCAGCCCAGCTCCAGATAGTCAAGGCAGCGAACAGAATCCTGGGGTTTAGCTAGTTGTAGAGAGATGAGTCTTGTTATTAACCCTCCAGTCCCTTCCAGTTCCCTTCTCAGGCCAATACCTACATTGTTGTAATAGATAATAGGTCAAATTTTACTGTTTTTCTTTTTTGTCACAAAGGGTTGAGAAGCAAGCCAACTGCTCTAAAGTATAACTTAAAGGGAACATACAGTGGGAAGTAGAACATTATATCAGTATGGAAATTAAAAATTATCTGAGTGATACTGTATGGAGTAGATTAAACACTTCAAAATTAAGAAATATATTATTGGCAGTATTGTGATGATAGTTTTGAGAGTAGATTAGCACATTTTTGCTTTGATCATGGTTACTAGTTACTACTTTTGACCATAACAGCAATAAAGATTTCTGAATCCTAGTAAATATTGCACAAGGTTTGGGTTTTTTTTGGTTTTTTTTTTTTTTTTACAAAATTTTCTGCATGTTATAGTGGAAATAACATTGATTTGTAAGTCATACATTCTAGGTCTGAGTACCAAGTTTTAGCTGTGTGACCTTGAGGAAGTAAGTTGAATTTGCTAAACCTATCTTCCACTGTTTGAGGAATGGAGACAAATGTCCTTACTTAATGGGCTTGATTTGCAGTGCAAGCCAGAAAATTGTTATGAAAGCGGTGGCAAATGAAAGTATTAGATAAGTAAGAATTTTTTTTAAGCTGGATTTTAGCTGGATACAAGGCAGCAAGTAATCTGCAACTTAGCCTATCAATGCCCTCAATCAATGGAGACAAATTACTTGCTCATAGATTGTAACTTGTATGTGTCAGAGTTTTCCTAACTTGAAGGCCATTGCCTGTCTGCCTCTCAAAATCAGGATGCTACCATAGTATCACTATCAACTGCTTAAAGGCCCTCATTTGCACCAGCTTAACTTAATGAAAAATTAACTAATTAAAGTCTTCTTGTGTTTTTTAAAAATTTCTTTATCTTTAGTTTTCAACATTCATTTCCACAAGATTTTGAGTTCAAAATTTTCTCCCCATCTCTCCCCTCCCCCCTGCCCATATGGCATGCATCCTGGTTACCCTTCCCCAAGTCTGCCCTCCCTTTTGTCAACCCACTCATCCCCATTCCCCTTACTTTCTTGTAGGGCAGTATAGATTTCTATACTCCATTGCCTATACATTTTATTTCCCAATTGCATATAAAAACAATTTTTTAACCTTTGTTTTTAAAACTTTTGAGTTTCAAATTCTCTCCTTCCCTCCCCACCCACCCTCATTGAGAAGGCAAGCAATTCAATATAGGATATACACGTGTAGTTATGCAAAACACTTCCTTAATAGTCACTAACTATAATTCCCTCCCTTCTATCCCGTAACCAGTTTATTCTGTTTACAACTTTGACTCTGTCCCTTTTCAGAAGTGTTTGTTTCTAACTGCCCTCTTCCCCAATCTGCCCTCCAGTCTATCATTTCCTCCCACTCCTTTATCCCCTTCCCCCATACTTTCCTTTATGATAAGATACCCAATTGAGTGTGTATATTATTTCCTCCTTAAGCCAAATCTGATGAAAGTAAGGTTCGCTCATTCCCTTTCACCTCCCTTCTCTTCTCCATTGTGAAACTTTTTCTTGCCTCTTATATGTGAGATAATTTACCCCATTCTGTCTCTCCCTTTCTACTACACCCAATATATTTCACCTTAATTTTATTTTTTAGATATCATCCTTTCATATTTGACCCACCCTGTGTCCTCCATCTATCGATCTATCTATCTTTCTTTCCTCCAACTACCCTAATACTAAGCAAGGTCTCATGAGTTAGAAATAACATTTTCCATGTAGGAGTATAAACAGTTCAGCTATAATAAGTCTCTTATGATTTGTCTTTCCTGTTTACCTTTTCATGTTTCTCTTGATTCTTGTATCTGAAAGTCAGATTTTCTATTCAGATCTGGTCTTTTCAGCAAGAATGCTTGAAAGTCCTCTATTTCATTGAAATTCCATTTTTTCCACTGACGGATTATACTGTTTTGCTGGGTGGGTAGGCGATTCTTGCTTTTAATCCTCACTCTTCTGCCCTCCAGAATATATTCTAAGCCCTTCGATCCTTAATGTAGAAGCTACTAGATCTTGTTTTATCCTGATTGTATTTCCACAATACTCAAATTGTTTCTTTCTGATTGCTTGCAACGTTTTCTCCTTGACTGTAAACTCTGGAATTTGGCTACAGTATTCCTCTTTTTCTTTTGGGATCTCTTTCGAGAGGCAGTGGATTCTTTCCATTTCTATTTTACTCTCTGGTTCTAGAATATCAGGGCAGTTTTCTTTAATAATTTCTTGAAAGTGGATGTCTAGGCTCTCTTTATTCAGGTTTCTTATATACAGAATCAGGTTTTAAAAACATAGCTGAATTTACCTTTTATTTCTGAAAACATGTATAGTAAGGAAAAAGAAACCTTTTCCTGACTTTAAAAGGGGCAGTTCGTAATCTACATTCCACAAAACATTTTGACACTGTTCTTACCCTACTTTGCAATACAGTTGTTCTTCCATGAAATCATCAATGCTGAGATTGAGTGGTGTAGCCATTGTTCTTTCCAATAGAGCTTGACTTACTGCTATTGTAGCCAATTCATAGGTTTTATCATTTCCAAAATGAAAACTTGAGACCATAGCCTTCATTCCATTTAGGTTTATGACAGGTTACAAGGGAATATAAATGAATAAAAGTAAATAAAAAGATCAGTCTGTTGAACTGGCATTTATGTGCCTCCTGTATGTCAGGTACACCAAAGCTGTAAAACACTCCCTTCTCTTAAGGTGCTTGTATTATATTGGGGAAGGCATGGACATATGTAAATACAAATAGAACAAATACAGAGTAAGTAAGGCATCATTGGAATGTATCAAGAAAAGCTTAGAACTAAAAAGGGCCTTGTCATTTAGTCCAATTTTAAAGGTGAAGAAATAAACCTAAAGTAACTTGCCCAAGTTTTATACAGGTATAAATTGGCAGAGCTGAGTTTCAAAGCCAGGTCCCTTGATTTCAAATCAAGTATCTTCCTGTTGCACCATAGTCTGCAGTCTTACCACCACTGCAACAACACCTTTAAGGACAACCTATCGACACCATTTATGAAGAACTTGTTACCACAAAACTGAAATTGTTGTGCTACACAAGTTTTTCAGAACACAAACTAAAGGTTCTGTAAGGAAAACAGTAGCTTGACCCTACTATTCTTCCAGCTTTTGATGGCATGTTGAGTATATTTTGGGGATGATTTAAGCAATGTGGCATTTATACAATAAACCAACTTTCTATGGTGTCAGTTTTTTACCTTAATAAGATGCATTTTGGAAATCAATCCATCAAGAAATGTTTTTTAAATACCTTCTATGAGCCAGGAACTATGCAAGACATAATGGGATAGAAAGGCAAAAGCAAGATAGGCCTAAGGGGGAATACAACATAGATATAATTTGTATAGAATAAATGATAGGAATCAATGAATAAACATTAGACATCTGCTATGTATCAGGTACTGTGTTAACTACTAGGGATACAGAAAGGCAAAAGGCAATCCCTGGCATCTAGGAACTTAGCATTGAATGGAAACAAGCAAATGAAACAAAGCAAGCTATGTACCACATAAATAGGAAATAACAGAGGGAAGGATGACACTGGAATGCTTCAGCTGATATAAAAAAAGCAGGAGTAGCAATCCTAGTCTCACACAAAGCAAAAGCAGAAAATCTAATCAAAAGAGATAAGGAAACTATATCCTGCTAAAAAACACCATAGACAACAAAGCAATATAGTTACTAAATACATATGTTCCAAGTGGTATAGTATCCAAATTCTCAGAGGAGAAGTTAAGGGAGTCACAGGAAAAAATAGACATCTACACTATACTAGTGGGGGACCTCAACCTCTCCCTCTCCAAACTTGATAAATCTAAAGACAAAATAAACAACAAAGAAGTTAAGGAGGTGAATAAAACTCTGAATAAAGTAGATATAATAGCTCTCTGAAGAAAACTGAAAGAGGATAGAAAGGAATATACTTTTTTCTCAGTGGTACATGATACATATACAAAAATTGACCATGTGCTAGGGCATAAAAACCTCACACTCCAGTGCAGAAAGGCAGAGATAGTCAATGCATCCTTCTCAGATCACAGTGCAATAAAAATGAAATGTAATAAAAGGCCATGGAAAGATAGACCAAAAATTAATTGAAAACTAAATAATCTAATCCTAAAGAATAAGTGGGTTAAACAACAAATCACAAAAACAATCAACAACTTCATTCAAGAGAATGACAATAATGAGACAACCTACCAAATCTGATGGATACTGCAACAGCAGTTCTTAAGAGAAGTTTTATATCTTTGAATGTCTACATGAATAAAATAGAGAAAGAGATCAATGAATTGGACATGCACCTGAAAAAGCTAGAAAAAGAACAAATTGAAAATCCCCAAGTAAATACCAAATTAGAAATACTGAAAACCAAAGGAGAGATTAATAAAATTGAAATTAAGAAAACTATTGAATTAATAAATAAGGCCAAGAGTTAGTTTTATGAAAAATCCAATAAAATTGATAAATCTTTGGTCAATTTGATTTAAAAAAAAGTAAACCAAATTACCAATATCAAAAATGAAAAGGGTGAACTCACCTCCAATGAGGAGGAAATTAAAACAGTAATTAGAAATTACTTAGCCCAACTTGATGCCCATAAATTTGACAATCTAAATGAGATGGTTGATTATTTTAAAAAATACAAATTACCCAGATTAACAGAAGAGGAAGTTGAACACAACCCCATTTCAGAAAAAGAAATTGAGCAAGCCATCAATGAACTCCCTAGGAAAAAATTTTCAGGTCCAGATGGATTTATAAGGGAATTCTATCAAACATTTAAAGAACAGTTAATTCCAACACTATATAGACTATTTGGGAATATTGGGGAAGAAGGAGTCCTACCAAATTCTTTTTATGATGCAAGTATGGTTCTGATACCTAAACCAGGAAGAGCCAAAACAGAGAAAGAAAACTATAGGCCAATTTCTCTATTGAATATAGATGCAAAAATTTTAAATAAGATATTAGCAAAAAGAATACAGTAATTTATCATGAGAATAATACATTGTGATCAGGTAGGATTTATACCAGGAATGCAGAGCTGGTTCAATGTTAGGAAAACTGTTAGCATTATTGATCATATCAGCAACAAAACTAATGAAAACCACATGATTTATCTCAAAGATGCAGAAAAAGCTTTTGACAAAATACAACACCCATTCCTATTGAAAACACTGGAGAGCATAGAAACAAATGGAACTTTCCATAAAATAATAAGCAGTACCTTCCTAAAACCATCAGCAAGTATTGTATGCAATGGGGATAAGCTAGATGCATTTCCAGTAAGAGCAGTGGTGAAACAAGGATGTCCATTATCATCACTGTTATTCAATATGGTACTAGAAATGTTAGCTGTAGTAATAAGAGAAGAAAAATAAGAAATTAGAAAAGGCAAAGAAGAAACAGTTATCACTGTTTGCAGATGATATGATGATATACTTAGAGAATCCCAGAGAATCAAGTAAAAAACTACTTAAAATAATAAACAACTTTGGCAAAGTTGTAGCTTACAAAATAAACCCACATGAACCATCTGTATTTCTATATATTACTAACAAAGCCCAACAGCAAGAGATAGAAAGAGAAATGCTATTTAAAGCTATGGTAGACACTATAAAATATCTGGGAGTCTACCTGCCAAAATAAACCCAGGGACTATATGAACACAATTACAAAACACTTTTCGCACAAATGAAGTCAGATCTTAGTAAATGGAAAAACACCAGTTGCTCATTGGTAGACCGAACCAATATAATAAAAATTACAGTTATACCTAAATTAATTTATTTATTCAATGCCATACCAGTCAAACTACCTGATAATTGTTTTCTAGAGCTAGAAAAAATAATATCAATATTCATCTAGAAGAACAAAAGGTCCAGAATATAAAGGGAACTAATGAAAAAAGTGCTGGGAAGGTGGCCTAGCCTTACCAGACTTCAAATTGTATTATAAAGCAACAATTAGCAAAACCACTTGGTACTGGCTAAGAAACAGAAGGGTAGACCAGTGGAATACATTATGTACTCAAGACACAATCAATGAATATAACAATCTACTATTTGATAAACCCAAGGACCCCAGCTTCTGGGATAAGAACTCACTGTTTGACAAAAATAGCTGAGAAAACTGGATAACAGTGTGGTGGAAACCGGGCATAGACCAATGCCTAACACCATATACAAGAATAAAATCCACATGGGTACATGATCTAGGTATAAAGATTGATACTATAAACAAATTAGTGGAGCAAGAAATAGTGTATTTGTCAGATTTATGGAAAATGGAGAAATTTTAAGCTAAACAAGAGAAAGAAAACATTATGAAGTACAACATGGATAATTTTGATTACATTAAATTGAAAAGGTTTTGCACAAACAGACCCAATGCAACCAGATTAGGAGGGAAGCAGAAAACTGGGAAAGAATTTTTGTAATTAATGTCTGAGATAAAGACCTCATTTCTAAAATATAGAGAGAACTAAGTCAAATGTACAAGAATACAAGTCTTCCTCAGTTGATAAATGGTCAAAGGATATGAACAGGCAGTTTTCAGAGGAAGAAATTAAAGCTATCTATAGTCATATGAAAAAATGCTCTAAGTCACTACTGATTAGAGAGATGCAAATTAAAACAACTCTGAGGTACCACATCACACCTATCAGGTTGGCTAACATGATAAAACAGGAAGATGATAAATGTTGGAGAGGATGTGGGAGAATTGGAACACTAATTCATTGTTGGTGGAACTGTGAGCTGATCCAACCATTCTGGAGAGCAATTTGAAGCTATACCCAAAGGATTACAAAAATGTGCATCCCTTTGACCCAGCAATAACACCTCTAGGACTGTATCCCCAAGAGATCATAAAAATGAGAAGGGGTCCCACATGTACAAAAATATATATAGCAGCTCTCTTTTTGGTGGCCAAAAACTGGAAATCAAGGGGCCGCCCATCAATTGGGGAATGGCTCAATAAATTGTGGTATATGAATGTAATGGAATACTACTGTGCTATAAGAAATGAATAGGAAGGCTTTAGAGAGGCCTGGAAAGACTTATATGAACTGATGCTGAGTGAAAGAAGCAGAATCAGGAGAACTTTGTACAACAACCACAGTGTGCAAGGAATTTTTCTGGTAGACTTAGTACTTCATTGCAATGCAAGGACTTAAAAAATTACCAATGAACTCTTGAGGCCAAATGCCTTCCACATCCAGAGAAAGAACTATGGAATTTGGTCGTAAAGTGAAGCAAATTATTTTCTTTTGTATTATGATTTGTTTTGATTTATGATTTTTCCCATTCATTTTAATTCTTCAATGCAACATGACTGAGATGAAAATGTATTTAATAGGAATGTATCTGTAGAACCTATATAAAATTATATTCCATCTCAAGGAAGGAGTGGTGAGGGAAGGGGGAAGGAGGGAGAGGGGAAAAGAAATCTAAGATATATGAAAGTGATTATAGAACACTGAAAACTAATAACATAATTATTTTTAAAAATGAAAAAAAAAAGAGCAGGAGGAAGGAGTTGAAATGCCTAAAGCAGCTTGTTTGTTGTTTTTTTTTTAACTTGAAGTCTCAAAAAGGAGACTAGGCTTCATCTTTTTAAGGAAGTAGAAGAAAGGTTATTCAGAGAATATATGAGTTTGTGGAAAATATTTCCTTTTAAAAGACCAGGAGCACTGGACTTAAAAAAATTTTATATAGATAGATAGATATGTGTGTGTATGCATGTATTTAAAATGTTTCCATGTTGTTATTTGGCATTATGATTGTAAAATGCTTAACACAATGACTGGCATATATTAGACACAGCATTGTTATTATTTCTCTATTTAAATGTTCCATACCTGATAACTTTGAAGTGGGTTTTAAATACCAAAACTAATAAGATCAGTAATTTCTGGCAATGCAATTGATATCATCTGAAGTTTATGGTTTTTGTTATTATTGTATTTCTAAATTGTATTATTTCTCAAGTTCTATTAAATTGCAATATTTGAGAGACCCTTGTGAGGCAGAAATGGTGTTAAAACAATTTTTAAATCTGGATTTTGTTGCATGTGAATGTTTTTTAAAGAATGTGATAAAAATTTGATAGTTTGAAATTGTTGTATTTGGTTATAAACAAGTAGTGGTGGTACTACTGATGTTTGCTATGATGCAGATTTTCCATTTGGAATTTTGGCTATTATGAAAATGTATACAGTGGTTTAAAGTTATAGTTTATTCTCTGTACAAGGTGATTTAGAAATGCATTCACCTAAATTGATAATGGTTTATTTAAAAAAACAATTTGGCTTATCTAAATGTTGTTATATTAAGAATTATACTGTCAGAGAAAAATGATGAATGGATTAAAAAGCTGTTACATCATTTTATTTGACCATGTGCTAAAATTTTAGAAATCATAAACTTCCAAATTTTGTCTTTATTTAAAAGGAAGTTTCAGTTAAAATCATTGTGTTGTCACTTATGGAATTTGTGAGATTGTTAACTAAGACTTTGTACGATTTTCTCTTGTAATTTTTGTCAATACTATGTACAAGAGGTTTTGTGATGTGGGAATTTGGAAATTTTGTGGTATTTAGGAATTAATATCAGGCTAAATTTTAAACTATTTTAAAGAAAGGAAACTATTTTTGTCAAGAAATGTTTTATAAAATCTTTTGTATAATTTTTAGAAGGCCTACTAAATTTCTATTTGTAAGATCATTTGTTGTAATAACTTGATACTGAAGTTTATATTCAAACCTACTGCGAATTTTCTAAATTTCTGGGTGAGATTTTGATATTTGGGGAATCATGTTTATATAGAGGATTAAAGATGGATGACAAGAAAGAGGAGAAAAGGGAAATTTTGAAACCTAGTGTGGAGGGGAGACAAGGAATTTTATGGCCCAGGATAAGGGGGAAGTTCCTATCATATTTCAACATATGGAGAAGAGACTTTGGGATGCCTTCAGGTTAGTGAATAAACTAAAATGGCTAAAGGCTTCTTAGCATTCTGTGGAAGTTTTGAGATTGAGTAAGGAGTTCTGAAACAGTGACCTTACAGTCTGTTATTGCCTCCCTTCCCTCCTTAGTCTAGATAAGAAGAGAGAGCTTTTACCTTTCCCCACCTGGCAATAGGGAAGGAGGAGGAAGGCACAACAGGTACAATGAAGGCTCTAACTAATGATCCTGGACCCCTGGGGCTGGAATACCTGGAAGCATTACCCAAGCAGTACACCTCAGACTTCAGTAAACTTGCTTTCTTACAGTTGTAGTCTCTATGTAAAATGTATCCAGCAAAATTGAAGTCAAGTGTATCAAATTGGTAAACTTTTGTATTTGGAGTTCTTAAACAATGAAATTGCAAATGATCTCTAGTGATTGGCTTTTAGGACAAATTAAAAATTTAATATGTGAGTGCTGGTAAAGTTTTGATTAATGAAACTTGCTAATTAATGAGACCTCATCATCTGATGTAAAAGCTTCTGCGTCTATAACAAATTGTGTTCTGAGCTCCATAGCCCATCATCTGGAGGAGATGCCATTAGCTACTCAGAGAGAATGTGACTGTTACACATGGAGGTTTGCATCTGGGAATAGCTGAAAGGACAATCTCAGCCTCCGCCTGGGATAGGATCCTTCTGGCTCAGTTTCCCCATTGTGTTCCTTTTGAAAGGAATATTTCCCACCTGACTACTCCTGAATCTTGCTGTCAGGTGGAGGTGATTCTGCCTGTCGAAGACTGTGATGCCTTATCTAATCAGGTCCTTGGTTTTCCTTTTTATGGCAGGTCTCTGTAATCAAAGCAAATAGTGAAAAATGTGAAACCTTACTCTTTTTAATCTGAATGATTAGTCTGTGTGGAATAAGGTCCTTATGTATGTTTCAAAATGATGTAAGGATAATAGGTATTAGTACAATTGACTGAATTAATTACTGAAACTAAATCAGAGACATCTTCAGTTTGGGGGAAAGAATTTCAGTCAATTTTCTTAGAGGGAGGTAATGTGGAATATTTTAAAACTTTACTCAAAGTTTGTTACTATTATGGAGCTGTGGTACATAAAAACCTAGAAAGTTTTATGGGGAGAAATGGGATGTTCCTTAACCAATGTGAGATTATAGTCATATCTGAAACTGGCTATTGGAGCTTGCTATTTAAAACTTTATGAGACTGTTAACTGTTATTCTGAATTTGACTCCAAGTATGATTATCAAGAAATGCTGTTGAGCCACTGATCCATAATGCCAGCAACTCTATGGGGTGTATTTATGAACTGGAGAGGGTGATCTGATGGGAAGGTTGGGAGAATGACTATTCCGCATGAGCTGAGGTAGGATTCTACTGACTCAATTTCCTCACTATGACCCCTGGCAGACTCTAAGAGTGGCTCAATGCAGTTGACAGTCTATACAACTCCTGCCTGGAACTGGCATGAAGTTAGGGAAATGTTCCCTTGTTTTAGTTACTTCCCTACTCTTTTTATGGCAAATTTCTATTATCAAAAGTTTTGTAAACATAGTACAAAATCTGTTAAATAGTAAGATGGGTATTGGAGCATCTGAAGTTATCATAGTAAGATGTAAGTATAAGATTGAGTTATGTAGTTTAGGATTTTAGCCTACGCAACAACTATTTAACCTTGACATCTGTTACTAATATATATATGTATGTATGTATGTATGTATGTATATATGCATGTAGATAGTCCTGTATTCCTGTATTCTTCTCAATGGTATGGAGCTTGGGAAATCAGGATATTATTCTGCTACTTAGTTAATATCATATTTGTTACAATTAGTTAATGTTAAAAGAAGACTGGTTTGTGGTCTGTCTTGTAAATGCTTTAAAAGAAGAATAATATGACCAGAAGTTGAAATTGATTTATGACTTGATATGCACTTTGTTAAAATTGAGTGCTCAGTGTATTTATTTATGTAGTTTTTGGAGCCTGTCATTAATTCCTTAGGGAAATCTCATCCTCCTGATGGGGAAATGAATAATGGATTAATGTAAAGTATAACAAAGAGGCTTTTAATGTGAGTTTCTTGACCATGACAATTGGTCAAGGTTCCAATTTTTATTTTATAAGAATGGAAGTAGGAGAATGGACATAAAAAAGCAGATTTCTACAAGAAGATGACAAGAAGATGCTGAAATATTGTGCTGGAAATGGCTGGAACAAGTACCAGAAAACTTCATCAGATAGTGTTCCCTGCCAGACAGAGGTATGAGACAAGACTTCTGAATCTTAAAGGGACAATTAATTGTTTATTATTGTTTTTCCTTTGAATCTCTGTATCTGTGTTTATTAAAGGTACTGCCCCCTTTTCGTTTGTTAATACATCAATTAACCTCTCCTCCTTGTGCCTACTTAAAGGGGAGATGGATAAGGGGATGAATTCATATGAGAAAGCAAGTGAGGGAGTGTTAAAGACGTGGGAACAAATTTGAATAAAAGAAAGGAGGAGGAATTTGTAGGAAACAAAAGAAGCCCTGTCTGTTGATCTTGATTTCTCTGTATTTTCTTTCAAGTTCAGGGTCCTCATTTTTTCCCCTGAACTAAGTGAATGATGTATGTGCTTGATTAAAGTGATTGTTGACCCTTCAAAAGTTGCCTTTCCTTTAGAAAAGCAGATCTAAGAACCTGTAGAGCAGGCCTTCCTGCATATGTTGGGGTGTTTACTTTTGCATAGGCCAATATCATTTGCTGTGATCCAAAAATCAGCTGTGATCATAAGAGATGCAAGGAATTATCTGTGGTCATGTGATTTCAGAGACAAAAGAAAAGCACTACCTGGAAGAATGATGTGATGAAATGAATATTGGTTCTGATATTAGAGACCTTGAGTTCAAATTCAATCCTACTACTTGTGAGACCTTGAGAAAGTAACTTCTCTTCTCTGGGCTTCAATTTTCTCATCTCTAAAAGGAAGGACTCAGACCTAATAATATCTAAGGTTCCCTCCTGCTTTAAATCTATGATCCTATGAGAAACTGTCTGGTTGAGGCCTGAACTCTAAACTTTTAAGATATGTTTGTTAAGTTTTATTTCTCCTGAGATGCCAACACCTGTGAAAAACTAATGCTTTTATAAGTCGTAAAAATGAATTTCACATCAGAGAAAGTAATAGTTGGAAATTTTTCTGAACTGTTATCTAACCATACCTTTTCACATGTTACTTTTGTGAAGCTGATTTTCTCATACTCAGTATAAGACTTCAAAATTACCCCTATTCAATTTGATTTTCATAGCTTTGGCCTAATGCTCTAGTTTCAAGATTCTTTTGAATTCCAACTCTCTCACCCAGTGTGTTAGCTATCTCATCAGTCTTTAAACCATACTAAATTTGCTCCAATGTTAATGTTCACCTCTTCCTTCTAAAAACTTGGACTGTGATCCAAATTTTTGCTGGACTTTTGTCTTATCTTGCCCCAATCCAGGCCTTCATCTTACTTCTTGGTCATCATATGCTGCTGTGAAACCATATACTTCTCCCTTTTCTAGCACCCTTTTACGTGCTGTCTTCCCTTAAGATACAAGCTCCTCGAGGATGAGGACTGTCTTACCTTTTCTTTGTATCCCCGGGGCTTAGCACAATGCCTGGCACTATATAATAAATATATTTCTCTAAATGTCTATATTATCTACAAATTTGATGAGCATGCTATCTATGCCTTTATCTAAGTCACTGACAAAATTGTTATATAACATGTTCATATCAGAGACAAATCTTGGGTATTCCACTGGAGATCTCTCGCCCCTTTGACACTGAACTTTAACAGCTATTCTTTGAGTCATGCCATCCAACCAGTTCTGAATCCATATGGCTGAATACGTTTTTGGACATGTACTTCTTCATCTTCTCAAAAATATTGTGAGATACTTTATCAAAAGATTTGCTAAAATCTAGGTAAACTATATCTAGAGCATTCCCTTTATCTACTAATTTAGTAATAAGGTTAGTCTGGTGTAGCCTGTTCTTCATAAAGTCATGCTAGCCCTTTGTAACCATTGTTTACCTATCAAAATGTTTGCTGACCATCTCTTTCAAAATCCATTCTAGAATTTTTCAGGGAATCAAAATAAAGCTCATTGGCTTCTAGTTTTCAGACTTTGCTCTCTTTTCTTTTATAGAAAATTGTGATTTTTGCTGATCTTCAATTTTGTGGTATCTCTCATGTTTTCCATGATCTTTCAAAGGTCATTAACTCAGGTGACTCAACAATCACATTTGCTGTTTCTTTTCAGATCTGAGAATGTATAGTTCATCTGGGCCAAGAGACTTGAATTCTTCAAGGGCAGCCAGGTATTCTCTTATCATCACTTTCTTAACCTAACTTTCTTAAATGTTCCTATTGAACATTTTTGTTGTCATTTTCAGTGTAAACTATTAGAAAGTACTACCTTGCACAAACCCTAAACTTTCATTTTTATAACTTCCATCTGTTTTTTCCCCTAGTTCTATCCCCTGGGGACAAGAAAAATAAATTTAATCCCTCTTTCAGCTGACAAACTTTCAAATTCTTGAAGACAGTTATCATATTTCACCTAACTCCTCTAGGCTAAACATTCCTGATTCTTTCTACTGGTACCATTAGGCATGATCTTAAGGCCTTTCAGGATCCATCTTATTCTCTGCAAGTCTCTTTATCATTGAAAGGGTGAGTTCAAAACCTTTTCAGGTTTTGCTAGCCACATCTACATATGAAAGGCAGGAAGCAGGGACAATGACCTTTTTCTGGAGTTCTTCTACGTAGGAGAATGTATGGAATTTATTGAAAAATTGAGTATCCCCAGATCTCAGAAGTATTTGATAATTATGGGGCAAATATCCCTTTCATGAATAAATGACCTTCTATAGTCTGTCTAACCATCGAAGATTATCATCCCGTGGTAAGGGGCAGAGATGGCAAAGTAAGAGAGAGACTCACCTGAGGTCTCCCCTCCAAACAAGGTTCAAATCATGCCTCAAAACCAATTCTAAAGTAGCAGATTTTTAAAAAGGATGAGGTGAAACAATTTTTCAGACCAAGGCTTAGAAGATTGCCAGGAAAGGTCTGTATCCCTGGTGTGAGGATGGAACACAGTCCAGCTCAGGCTGTGCCTGGCAAGCCAGCAACAGACCTTGGGGGCTACTGAATCTGTGGCAGTTTCTACAACTCAGCCCTCAGATGGGGGTAAGAGAGTTTATGATCAGAAGGAGATTACAGGAAACTTTTTGCTGCACTGGGAGCAGGACTCTGTTTCATTGTTCATGCACAGTTCTGGATGGTAATCCCAAGACAAGGAGGAGCACTAACAGGAGCAGGGACTCTGGACACAGTTCTAGGGTGTGAAAGGGTGCTTACAGTCATTCAGATTAGAACACAGGCAAGCAGTGATCATACCTCTCCTTAAATCATATCACCTTGGAAGAACTGAAAACATACAGACCCCAGAACTTACTTTGAAAACAGCAACATGAAAAAACCTAGGGCTTGGGACAATGGTCCCTTCACTCTAAGAGCAGAACCCAACTTTAATATAAAGTTAAAAGTCAAGAAATAGACTGAAAAATGGTCAAACAAAAAAAGAAGAACCTGACCATAGAAAGTTACTATGGTGGCAGGGATGATCAAGACACAAACTCAGAAGAGAATAATGATGTCAAAACAACTACAATATAAAGCCTCAAAGAAAAATGTAAGTTTGTCTTAGGCCCCAAAAGAATTCCTGAAAGGGCTCAAAAATGATTTTAAAAATCAAATAATAGAGGTAGAGGAAAAATTAGGAAAAAAGAAATGAGAGATGAAGGAAAATAATAAACAAAGAGTCAATAGCTTGATAAAGGAAGCACAAAAAAAATTACTGAAGAAAATAACAACTTAAAAAATAGAATATTCCAAATAGTAGAAGAGGCCCAAAAATCCAATGAAGAGAACTCCTTAAAAAGTAGAATTGGGCAAGTGGAAGTGAATGACTCTATGAGACATCAAGAAATAATAAAATCAAATCAAAAGAATGAAAAAAATAGAAGAAAATGTGGAAATATCTCAGTGGGAAAACAACTGACCTAGAAAAGAGATCTGGGAGTGATAATTTAAGAATTATTGTACAACCTGAAAGTCATGATAAAAAAAAAAGGAGCCTAGACATTATATTTCAAGAAATTGTCCCAATATCTTAGATCCAGAGGACAAAATCGAAATTGAAAACATTTACCAATCACCTCCCAGAAAGAGATCCTAAAATGAAAGCTCCCAGGAATATTATAGCCCAAATACAGAGCTTCCAGGTCAAAGAGAAAATACAGCAAGCAATCAGAAATAAGCAATTCAAATATTGTGAAGTCACACTTAGAATGACACAAGATTTAGCAGCTGCTACATTAAAGGATTGCAGGACTTGGAATATGATATTCCAGAGGCCAAAGGAGGTAGGATTACAACCAAGAATAAGCTACTCAGTGAAACTGAGTATAATCTTGGAGAAAAATAGATATTTAATGAAATAGAGAACTTTCAAGCATTCCTGATAAAAAAGACCAGAACTAAATAGAAAATTTGACCATCAAATACAAGACTCAAGAGCAGCATATAAAGGTAAACAGGAAAGAGAAACAAGGGATTTAATAAAGTTAAACTGTTTACATTCCTGCATGGGAAGATAATACTTGTAACTCCTAAGAACTTTCTATTATTAAAGCAGTTAGAGGAGTATTCATAGACAGAGGTCACAGGTGTGAGTTGACTATGATGGGACGATATCCAAAAAATAAAATTAAAGGGTGAGAAAGAGGGATTCACTGAGAGAAAAGGGAAGAGAGAAGTAGAATGGAGTAAATTTTCTCACATAAAAGAAGCTTTTATAGTTGGAAAGGGGTGATGGGCAATGCTTGAACCTTTACCCTTATCAGAATTATCTCAAAGAAGGAATAACATGCAACCTCAGCTAGATATAGAAATCTCTCTTACCCTAAAGGGAAGTAGGAGGTGAGGGGGACAATAGAAGAGGAGAGGCTGACAGAAGGGAGGATGGATTGGGGGAGGTGATGGTCAGAAGCAAAACATTTTTGAGGAGGGACAGGATGAAAGAAGAAAGGAGGATAAACAAGGGAAAAATAGGATGGAGGGAAATACACAGAAATCACAACTATGAATGTGAATGGGATGAACTCACTCATAAAATAGAAGAAGATAGTAGAGCAGATTATATGATTTGGATGTTGGGGTGATAACATGGGCAAATTGGGGAAGCATGAAATAATTTACATGCTGTTTTTTGGATAAGAAGTTTGTGGTTGTGACCAAACAGGAAATGAAGAAGCATTATGGGATGTAAAATGGATAATTAAAAAGGTTTTCCACAAACAATCCTAATGCAGCCAGAATTGGAGGGAAGGCAGAAAAACTAGATTTTTTTACAGCACATTTCTTTGATGAAGGCCTCATTTCTCAAATATTTGAAGAACTGAGTCAAATTTATAAGAATACAAATCATCCCTGATTAATAAATAGTCAAAGCATATGAACAGGCAGTTTTCAGATGAAGTGGTCAAAGCCATCTATAGATATATGAAAAAAATGCTCCAAATCACTATTGACTAAAAAAACAGAAATTAAAACAATACTGACATGCCACTTCTCACCCATCAGACTGGCTCTTGTTATTGTTGAGTTGTGGTAGGCGTGTCTGACCCTTCATAACCTTATTTGGGATTTTCATGCCAAAGATACTGGAGTAGTTGGTCATTTCCTTCTCCACCTAATTCTACAGATGAGAAAACTGAGGCAAACTGGGTTAGGAGACTTGCTCAGGATCACACAATTACTAATTGTCTGAAGCCAGATTTGAACTTACAGACATAAGTCTTCCTGACTTTAAGTCTGGCCACCTAGATATCCTGTTAGACTAACTAATGTGACAGGAAAGGAAAATGACAAATGTTGGAGGGAACATGGAAAAATTGGGACATGTATAATCTATATCAAATTGCTCACCTTCTCAATGAAGGAGGAGGGAAAAGAAGGAGAGAGAATTTGGAACTCAAAATTTTAAAAAAATGAATGCAAAAAATTGTTTTTACTTGTAATTGGCAAAAATATTGAGAAAGGAAAGAAATTATCAAGTGGTATATGAAATGCTCATCATGAGCTAGTATAAGGTTGCCCTTGGAGAAACTAGGCTACTCCCACTGGCTGTCTAAAGAAAAGATAGATTTCAGCCTGAGGGCACTATCTACCAAGCCAGAAGTGTCTCTCCTCTTTGTTCTGATGGGCTTCACACCTGGGGCTGACCATCTCCACCTAGAAAGTCAAGCCACTTGCAAAAAAACATGGAAAAGACCTAAACAAGAGAGGATATGAGAAAAAAATCTGAGCAAGTTTACAGCTCCCGCCCTGCTTCACTCAAGAAGACATTTTGTTGGTTGTCTGTTGAAGCAGCTGCTTTTCTAGAAGAACTATTTTAAAAGGCTTTGGTTTTTAATCTAAAGATCATGGCAGAACTCACTTTCCTGAGAAGGAGATAGAGAAGGACTTCAACTAAAGTTGAAAGCTGAAGCCTGAAGCCATGTGTCCAGGGGGAGACTCAGTGTCCAGGCCTGGTGGGGAGTCCGGCAATGACATCACTAGGAGGCATTAGCAGGTCTGCCATATCTGAGGCCTAAACTGTCCCTTCAGGAGTGTTCCCCATTTTCCATGTTCCCACAAATATCCTTCCCCACAGTTTTCCTATGCATTTCCATTCTTTCCATTTATAGTATATATTTTTGTGGAAGAATATGTAGCAGGTCTATGGGGAAAATGTTGCTACTACTCTTATTGCACCATCATTCCATTCTATTTCTGTGCCCCCTTACTAATAAAAGTAAATACAATGGTAAAGACTCATGGGCTATAACTTTAGTGAAGGTGCATCAATTCACTTGAGCCTAAGGTAGCTATCCCATGTGTATCCATCCTGCAGATCTGGGCATGTCCCCAAATACAACACTAAAAAAGCTGAACAGACTTTTGGTGTGGTTTGAGCAGGGCAGAGTACAGCAGGACTATCTCTTCTTTAGTCCTGGGTGATATACAGCTCTTAGGAAAGCCTAAAAGCAATGGGGCAGGTAATTAGTACAGTGAACAGTACTAGGCCTAAAATCAAGCCTAAACCTTTCTTGAGTTCAAATCTGGCTTCCAACATTTGCTAGCTACGTGACTGGACAAGTCATTTAACCCTGTTTGCCTCAGTTTCCTCTTCTTTAAATTTGTCTGGAGAAGGAAATGACAGACAGATGGTATATTTGCCAAGAAAACCTCTAATGGGATCATGAAGAGTCAGACATGACTGGACAACAACAACATGACAAGTTTTTTAGTTGCCATATCATACTATTGTATGTAGCAGTGTGGCGTAGTTGATAGAGTATTGAGCTGGAAGACCTAAGTTCAAATCTTCTGACACCAGTTGCTGAGACCCTGAGAAAGCCACTCCACCTCTAAATAAGTAACTCTCTAGGATTTATCTCCTAAGTCTTCAGCTGACCTTCTTTCTTGTGGTTACTTCCTCTGAATTTTTTTCTGTGATATACTACCTATCTTTTAAATGAACACTTTGAAATCTATTTTCCAAATGTAGAATAGATGTCAGACTAATCTCAATTTTCCTTTTCTTCCCAGCACAAATTCAAGATGGAATAGTCACTTCTTTTCTCTCCTCAACAAAGATTGATATTATTTCTACTCTGGCAATGATTTTTCATTGTCAGTGAAAAATGGATACAAAATAAAAGTTACTTTTGCTAGTTCCTTTACTTTTTGAAAGTATTAATAAAACAAATCAAGAAATGATTAACTTTTCTGCTCTTGGCAAAGAGAAAGCCCCAGTCAATGTCTATATAATTGAAGTCTTCCATCACTTTTCATGTCACAGACTTGTGATCTGTTTTCTTACCTCATTTTCCCCCTCTTTTTGTACAGATAGTCTTTAATATACTCTGATGATAATGTCATTTCTCTATATTCCTCTGTTAATCTTTACTCAGATGTTCTTAACCTTGAGTTCTCCCATTGGTTCCTAGATATCCTTACATGAGAATATCTTCTTACTATACCTTGCTAGCATGCCTCCCACTGTTTTTTAAACCAGCTTTTTTAACCAATCTCATTTCTTTTGAGTCATATATCAGTCACAGATCTCAACTGACTGAGTCTTAATTAAATCAAGTTTGCCTCTCTTTTTAGGATCTCTGGTTCACTAGGTTTCTCATACTTTGCACATTTGTACATAGATATCTGTGACCTTGGATCTTATTGCTGTTTTCTTTCTTTGTTTTTGTCTTCTGTGAATTTGTGAGCTTTTCTCAATAGTAGAATCAATGTGGAATAGTAGATAGAATTGCTGGCATAGAGGCAGGTAGCTGTGGATTCTAATCTTACCTCTTGCAATCTGGGAAAATCACAACCTGACATACCTCACGTAACTTATCTACCAAACTGGGAAGCAGCATTGATGAAGGAAATTCCTTTATGTATTCCTGATAATTCTGTCTGCATAGAAAAGAGATTGTTAAAGAGATGATCACCTAAATGATGGAAGGTAGAGGTATCATGGGGAGGGGGAAAAGCGTACAGAAGAGGAAGGCTGGTTTCCAAGACAATTTGCTTGTCAGTCTTTGTTGTGGACAGTCCCTTGCTGAGAGATTCTGAGTATTTTGAAGTCTTAAATTTCTTTTTTCAGCTGAATCTCTGGAAGTACAACTATTAGAGTTCTAATAGGAAATCAAGAGGATAGTATATTGTTTTGGGGAAAAAGACATGGACTATGTTTTACTAGGAGATAGGAAACTTTTAAATGGTGGCAGGTTGGGAGTAGATTTTATGAGTAGATGTGTAGCTTTGGACAAGTCACTTAACTTCTTAACTAGTTTCAGTATCTTCATCTGTAATATAGAATAAATAGAAGAGAGAATCCTTTTTAGCTCTAAAATTCCTTAAATCTAAGTCAACCTATGACTTATATGTTTTAATCATCTTTTATTTTTTTCCCAATTATATGTAAAGACAATTTTTAGAATTCATTTTTACACGATTTTGACTTCCAAATTTTTTTCCCTTCCTTCCCTTCCTAAAATGGTAAGTAATTTGGTATTGGTTATATATGTGCAATCATGTAAAACATATTTCCATATTAGTCACAATTATGAAAGAAAAACAAACCAAAAGGGGAAAAAAATGAAAAAATTAAATAAGTGAAAAAGTACAGTTCAATCTGCATTGAGAATCTATCAGTTCTTTATCTGAATGTGGATATCATTTTCCATCTTGAGTCCTTTGTAATTATCTTGCATCATTGTGATGCTGAGAATAGCTAGGTCATGTTGATCATCACTCAGTGTTGCTGTCACTGTGTTTAATGTTTTACTACTTCTGTTCATTTCTTTGCATCAGTTCATACAAGTCCTTTCAGGTTTTTCTGAAATCTGCCTGCACATCCTTTCTTATTGCGCAATAGTATTCCATTACATTTGTGTGTCATAGCTTGTCCAGGCATTCCCTAATTGATGGGCAGCCCTCAAATTTCCAATAGTTTGCCACCATGAAAAGGGTTACTATGAATATTTCTGCATAAGTAGGTCCTTTTCCATTTTTTAATGATCTCTTTGGGATACAGGCCTAGTAGCAGTATTGCTAGATCAAAAGATATGCACAGTTTTATTGCTCTTTGGTCATAACTTCAAATTGCTCTCCAGAATGTTCACAACTCCACCCACAGTGCATTAATGTCCCAATTTTTTCACATCCTGTCCAGACTTACATGATTTTATTTAATTGAGGTATTGAGACTCTGCACATGATAAAATCCCAAAACCTACTTACTTCTATGAAATTTGGAAATACTTTTATTTCAGCTATAACTTTCTCTTCTGGCATTCAGCCCATCAGGGATCTTTTTAGATTCCTGTCACTATCATTAGATGAGTTAATGACAACCCTTGATTATCCTTTTCCTATTTGTGCAAGGTAATTTATTGGACAATCTAATTTGACTAATTCCTGTCATGTATTTCTCTGGAAGCTTTTAAAAATGTAAGCCTAGAAATAGCTGATATATTCTTAAGTTCCATTTAATCAATTCAACAAAGCAAAAAAGATTATTAAGCACATACTATTGTCACATCCCCTCCCTAGAAAACTAGAGATATACCTCTTTAATACCCTGTATCTGACTGAATGGCTTACCCTCATAAGACCCCCTTTATTGTAAAGTCTAGTATTTTTTTTCCAGCTTATTAATATGGTATTTATTTGTCTTTCTTCTGTCAAACCCTGAGCCCGTGACTTTCCCCAGGGCCACCTGGTAAGATAGAGGGGAAGGTTCACAAGCTAATGGAAGGACCAGGAGGACGAGGAGGAACATTCAGAAATGTTGGCAATAGAAACGGCTCCATCACATGGCAAAGAGGATGAGGAAGACCACCATCAAACAAAAGAGCCCCATGGCCTCAGACAAGGCAAAGCCCAGGATGGCATAGGAAAAGACCTGCTGCTTCAAGAAGGGGTTCCTGGCATAACCAATGATGAGACTTCCAAATACTGTCCCAATACCAGCTCCAGAGCCAACCACCCCCACAATGGCACCCCCAGCTCCAATAAACTTGGCTACTGTGTCAATGTCTCTAAAGACAGCGCTAGTTTGAAATCCACATCTGGGGACAAGTGAGGTCAAGGTGCTGCCAAAATGCTGAGGTGCTCATCTGTCCGAACCTCTGTCCATTGTAGCACCACTGCAGATAAAGGTCTACTCAGCAACTGAGAACTGCTCCTCACAAGGGCAGGGGTAGAGATGAACTTGGTGCAGGGCGTGCATTCTCAAGGGGTAAGGGGCAAAGCTGAAGAGGGGCCCGCAGAGCAGAGGAGATGGAGAGTAGGGTAAAGTCTAGTATGAGCTCAGACTTTACTTACTATCATAGTACATGATAGTACTATAGTACACATGGTACACAGAATCCTGGACATCCCAGCAGATTTTTTTTTTAAATTGAAAAGCAGCTTCATGTTCTTCCTTGAAGTGTATATCATCTAACTTCTAATTTTACCTTTTTTAAAAAATTGTATTTGTTTTCAGTGTTCTACGATCACTTCCATTATCTTTTACTTTTCTCCTGCCTCCCCCTCTTCTCCCCTACCTCTCTACTCCCTCCCTGATATAGCATACAATTTTATATAAGTTCTACACATACATTCCTGTTAAGTACATTTTCACTTTAGTCATGTTGCATAGAAGAATTAAAATGAATGAGAGAAATCATAAAACAAACCAAGACATAATATAAAAGAAAATGATCTGCTTCGTTCTGCAACCAAATTCCATAGTTCTTTCTTTGGATGTGGAAGGCATTTTACCTGAAGAGTTCATTGGGAATTTTTTAAGTCCTTGCATTGCAACAAAGTACTAAATATACCAGAAAAATTGTTTGCACACTGTGGTTGTTGCTGTGTACAAAGTTCTCCTGGTTCTGCTCCTTTCATTCAGCATCAGTTCATATAAGTCTTTCCAGGCTTCTCTGAAGTCTTCCTCTTCATCATTCCGGATAGAACAATAGTATTCCATTACATTCATATACCACAATTTATTCAGCCATTCCCTAATGAATGGGCATCCCCTTGATTTCCAGTTTTTGGCCACCACAAAGAGGGCTGCTATAAATATTTTTGTACATGTGGGACCCTTTCCCATTTTTATGATCTCTTGGGGATACAGTCCTAGAAGTGGTGCTGCTGGGTCAAAGAGTATGCACATTTTTGTAGCCCTCTGCACATAGTTCCAAATTTCTCTCCAGAATGGTTGGATCAGCTCACAGTACCACCAACAATGAATTAATGTTCCAACTCTCCCACATCCTCTCCAACATTTATCATCTTCCTGTTTTGTCCTGTTAGCCAGTCTGATAGGTATGATCTGGTACCTCAGAGTTGGTTTAATTTGCATTTCTCTAATCAATAGAGATTTAGAGTATTTTTTCATATGACTATAGATAGCTTTAATTTCTTCCCCTTAAAACTGCCTGTTCATATCCTTTGACCATTTATCTATTGGGGAATGACTTGTATTCTTGTACATTTGACTCAATTTTCTATATTTTAGAAATGAGGTCTTTATCTCAGACATTACTTGCAAAAATTCTTTCCCAGTTTTCTGCTTCTCTCCTAATCTTGGTTGCAATGGATTTGGTTATTCTCACTGTACCTTTAAAAGACTGTATTATTACACTGATTAAAAAAGAATGGGGGATTGGACGAGATGGCCTTCCACCTCTAAAATTTATGATGCCATGAACCTAACCAGTACAAAGGCAAAGGGGAAGCAGTGTAATGGTTAACAGCTATCATTTTCTCAGGGTGTCCGAAAGTCTGAGTGCGTTTTAAGCCTTAGTATATTTATCAAAGCTTAAATCGCACTAAGACTTTTGGGACACCCTGCGTAGACTTTTAAAAATACTGTATAATTGTATTCTCTCAACAACTCTAGGAGTTAGATGCAATTGTTATCCTGAATTTATAGATGAGGAAACTGAGACAGACAGAAGTTAAGGGACTTGCTCAGGGTCACCCAGCTAGTAAGTGCATCTGAAGTCAAATTTGAACTCAGATGGTCCTCACTCCAGGTCCAGTACTAGAGCCTTTTTGCCACCTAGCTGCCTCTAACCTGGTATATGGTTCTCCAAGGCTGAAAGTGTTGGTTCTGATTAGAATGGGGATCATCATAGGGCTATTGAAGGGGTAGCTACAGTTTTCCCTCTTTCGCTCTCAGAATACTGTCTATTTCCTGTAAAAACAGTAAAATAAGGCAACTGGATTAGATCACTTCCAATGTACCTTTCACTTCCAAAGTTCTTTCAATTGGTAAAATAATCATAAACACTTACTAACTTTGAAGCACCCTTCCGATGATCCAATGCAACTCCCTTATTCTGCAAATGCTAGAGTGAAGAGATCCAGAGAGACTTTGATTCGCTCAAGTTTATGTAGTTGGTAGCTGATGAGGAACTTGCATTGAGGCATTTATATCCCATAAAGATGAAAGGACTCTTGTCACTTACCCTACTCATGGTGAAAGCAAGCTCCAAAGTCCCTTGGATTCTGATGATGTGTGAGAGACTGGAAAATTTTCACCCCAGAAAACTAGACCCAGTTTTGCTTTTAAAAAAACAAACTCTCCATGCTTAAACTTGCATGTCCCATTTACTAAGTAGAACAAAAACAGAAGACATCTTTTACCAAGGATGTCAGAAGAGAAGACTGCCCTAAAGCAGCAGGATTTGGATGAGCATCAGAGGGGCTCAATCCCTAAAGTAACAAAAGTGTATTCCCATGGATATGAGCAGGTAGAGAAATTAGGAATCAGACAGATGGACAGAAACTATTTGTAATAGATTATGAATACATTTTGTCTTTTGCATCTTGTTGGGTGCTGTGACCATGTTTGTGTTATAGCCATGTTATTTCAAGAGGGTTTATATTTGTAATTGTTTTCTCCAGAGGCCTCCCAAACTTTGTTAATCTACATGGGGTTTGAAAGCATGAGTGGAGGTGCCACATGGTTAACATCTTTGTTGAGTATAATGTATTGCCACCTACCTCAACCTGGCAAATTGAATGACGACCAGGAATTTGCATGACAGCAAAGCACAAAAGGGCCAAGGGCAGACAAATTGGTATATCAAGGTCCACTTGTGAGGCAGGTCTCCAGACTTGCTCTTTTGACTTTAGGAATTCATAATTAAAATATTCGTGGGGATGTTCTGCATTCAGTCAACAATGGATGAATTAGGTAGATGTGTACAAGGAGCCCTTGCTATTGGGTTCTGGTGTTAAAAGGAAGAAAAAAAAATCAGCAGGGGTTAGCAAAGTGGTTGAAATGGCCCCCTCTGTTCCTTCTCGTCTTTTTTCTACCTTCCCTCCATAGTCTTTCTCCATGGCTAGCGGTAGGTAGTACTCATCCTGCAAAGCGCCGTTCTTCATTGTGACTATTCTGTCAGTAGTCAGAGCTGTCAGGTATGTCAGTCATCTCCCATTGTGGCCATGTCACAGACATAATCAACAAGATTAGGTGGCCACAAAGAGCAATGAATGTGGTGGTAATTGCGTTCAGGAAAAAAAAGAGTTAAAGAAAGAGAAACTTTTCCTTTCTCACAAGCTCCATTAAAGAAGTGACAGCTAATATTTTAAAGCTGGAACAAGATAATTGTGGTAAGAGATCTTTGTGTGTGCTCTGCAAAATGCTGCTGTGCTCACAATAAATATTCAAATGCTTGTTTTGTGTTGTGAATGCCAGATAACCATTTACAGTGAAGCCATTTACATTTGCCATTTTGAAAAGTTCGAATCCCCTACTTGCAACCCATAAGAAACAAGATGCAGAAGCCCAGGGGGAATATTCACATTGTATTGGACGGCTCCAATTGGTTTCTGAGGCCAGCTGTTGGTGCTGAATGAGGGGGGGAGTGATGGGAGGGGAGGGCCACAGGCCATGATCTCTGGGTTTCCCAATGCCTTTCAAAATGGGCCTCAGGGGGCGACCACAATTTTGAGGTAGGAAGTGAGCTGCAAGCTAAAGCATTACTAAGCCACCCAGATCCTCCATAGAACTGAGGAATGCCCAACAACTTGGGAGCTCATAGTGGGGAGGGAAGTAATAAGATTTTTAGTAATGAGAAGAATATTGTTTTAATTAGTTTTCCTCCTGTCCAGCTCCTTCTCTCTCCTCCAAAAGTCTGTAGCCAGTCTTGAGCAAAAGAAGTAATTAACATATTTATCCCTGTAAAATTAATATAATCAGCTACTGAAGAGGGTCAAGGTTTTGGTGTAGAGGAGGGATGGGGGAGGACTTTTACTGAAGCAGCGCTTCTTATTGTATTGGGGGTCCAAAATTTCTCTAAGTAGGGATTGCTACAGGGATGCTCTGTGTTCTGGGCGTAGGGATGCTCTGTCTTCTGGGCAAAGGGATATTGTTCCCGCCCTGCCACCGCGACCCAGAGGCTTGGCTGTATGTGCTGATTGATGCTAGAATGGTGTGAGAAATGCCTTCTCCAGGCAGAGCTAGGGGACTTGACATGTTTCCATTGTAACAGTCTCAGAAGCATTTTCCCGACAGACATCGAAGTCTTTGCAGTGTACTGGCTGGTGTGATTGACCATTCTGCTCCTTTGATACAGGTAAAGGCATTTTGATGCAGATTAATTCATGCTGTGTTTACTGAGGCTACCCCCACCCCTCCCCTTTCCGAAGCTGCTGTATGTGGTGGAAAAAAAAAAACCCTCCACAAAACACAACAAAGCCAGGCTATTCACCCAATCCTCGTGAGTTTTTTTTTCTTCTCCTAAATTGAACCTTTGGACACATTGAAGGCTGACAAATTCAGTTTCTCACATTTTCATCACAATCCCTTATCAGTCCTTCAAAGTTTTCTTCTCTCCTTTTTAGAAAAAATTTTAAAGTTGGCATTTTTATAAAAAGTTGCTGGTGACTAGAGACCCATGTGAGTCTCAAAACCACACACAGATTCAATGAGGCTGTGTGAACAAGCTGCAGAAATCTCATCGAGTTTTCCAAGGCTTTATGTTGCAGCATGTTTTATAGACAAAAAACAACAGGGGTTCCATTTAGAGCCTTCTAGGCTCTAACAGATAGGAGGGGGCGAGAATGGCTTTTCTCACTAAAGTGCCCTCTTATGAGTGCATTAAAAGCAATCCTGTTTGCTTGCCACGCTCAAAAATGTTTCAAGCTGTCTAGGGTATGGTGTTAGAAAATGGCCCAAGGGAGGGAAGAGACTGATACTCCCATACTCCCTCTGGAAAGCATTCTTCCCTGTTCAGACAATGTAACAGTGAGGTGTCTGAATCCATCTCTCTCTCCTTCAGATGTATATTCAAGTTTGAGTTATTAATTGAACCTCTCGTAAGGGTTCTTTAGGACAGGCACATGGCAGAATTAAAATGAACTTTCTGCATCATTTGACGATTATTTCGTAATTATAAGAGTTCTTACAACACAAAATTATTACTGTTTCTGATATACTAGAGAGAAAGAAAGAGAGGGAAAGAAAGAAGGAAATGAAATAAAATAAATCTAGCTAATAAACCCTAAATTAATTGGGCAGTTTTCAGCCATCAAAATTTCCCTTTGGAGAGGAGGAGAGGAAGAGGGAGAGGGAGAGGACAAGCTAAGTTACCCAACTGGCTAGTTCCCCATTTAGGCAGCTCCCACTACATGAGAGGACCATAACATCAAGGAGATGATATTACATCCCTCCCAGTTTGATCTAGTCCCACCTACACCCTAAAGCAATCATTACAACCCACCTGCTATGGAGACACCCAGCCTCTACTTGAAGGCCTTCCAGACAGGAGAATTCACCTCTCCAGACAGTCCAGGCCCAAACTGGCCTTTTTGCAGCTCTCACCTATCACTCCTGGTTCTGATCTTTGGGTCCAAAATGAACAGGCCCAACCCCTCTTTCATATTATGGTCCTTCAAACATAAGAACAGTGCAATCGTGTCCCTTCTAAGTCTTCTCTTCTTTGAGCTAAATATCCCAAGTTTCTTTAGTTCTTACATGACATGGACTCAAAGGTTCTTTAATATCACCCATTATTTGTATGCTCTCCAATTTACCCATGTCCTTCCTAAACAGTGGCACCTAGGACTAGATGCAATAATCCAGATGAGTTCAAAGAGACAGTTGTTTTCCTATTTCTGGATGCTGTTCTACTTTTAATATAGTTAAAGAGAGTATTACAGGGTTTGGGGTTTTCATACCATGCTGTTAATGGAACTTGCAGTCCACTAAAATACCCAGATCTTTTTTCTGACACATTGCTACATAACCATATATTTTGTTTTTTTTGGAAAATTTATTTTTTGAACATAAGAGTAAGACTTGACATTTATCTCTATAGAATGTCAAATTCCCTAATAAAACTTTCAATTTCCATTTCTAATTACTTCATGTATACTGTGTTTAATTTTCTATGTACATGCTATTTTTCCCTATAGAATATAAACTCTTTGAAAAGAAGGACAAGTTTTTCTTTCACATCCCCAATCTGAAAGATCATGTTTGACAAATAATGGGTACTTAAAAAATGCTTGTTGAATTGAATTTCTGAGAAGTCCCCCTAATTCAACACAGCGGATTCATCCTGGAGCTGTGATTCTAGGTTACATATTACATATATAAAGCACTTTTAAAACGTCAGCATCATGGATTAGTGGATAGAGAGGTATCCCTTGAGTCAGAAATTCTTAGATTTAAGTGTCTGATCCATACGGACTGTGGTATCCTGGACAATCCAGTTATATTGGCTGTGCCTTAGGCTGCTCTCTAAGACTAGAAATTGCAGAAAAGGTGCATTTGTAGAGTTTCTTTATCCTGAGTTCCCTTTTCCAGTGAAATCATAGATCTAGTTACCATGTAAAAAGAGTCACTGTGTCATATAGCACAAAAAGATATTAAAGATGTCTGCTACTGGCAATAGGCCTGGCTTCAGGTGGAGAGAAGGAAATGAGCACTTATTAAGCACCTACTGAGTACCAGACTTTATGCTAAGCTCTTAACAAATATCACATTTGATCCTCCCAACAACCCTGGGAGGTAAGTGTCATTATCTCCATTTTACAGTTGAGGAAACCGAGGCAGGCAATTTAGGTGCCTTGCCCAGGCTCTCACAACTAGTCAGTTTCTGAGGCTTAAGGTCAAAAGATCCCTCTATAAATGCCGATGTTACCTGGAGATGGTGGGCTAGAGGAGAATAGAGAGTAAATACCACCTATTGTTCATTATAGTTCAGATTTATAGGATCATGATATTTTTAGAGTGGGAAGGGAGATTAGAGACTACCTAGTCCAGAACCCTCATTTTAAAGAGGAGGAAACTGAGGTCTAGAAACATTACATGATTTGCTCAGTCACACAGGTAGTAAGTGGCAGTGGGTGACAGAGAAAAGATTTGAACCCAATTCCACCAGGGCTCTTCCCACTGTTAGGTTTTAGTGAGCTGTCTCAGAAGGTCTCAGGAAATGTCACACTGGACAGGCAATGTTAGACTGGAATTTAGGGATGGGGGAGACGCCTATGGAGTATAATAGGGAAGAATCCTGGGCAGGCAGGGAGCGATGCTCTGGAGTAGGGCAGAAATGGTTTAAAGTAAATCTTACCTACAGCCAGATTTCTGTGATAGAAGTTGATTTTGGAGAGGTTTACCTGAATCCACGGAGAGTCAAGAAAAATAGAATGGAAACCTCTGCTCTCATCTCTACCCAAGTGTTCCAGGCATGTAAGAGACTCTTCTCTCTCTCCCTCTGCTTCTGTTCTCCCTTGGGGGTGTAGGGGAGAGAGTGCCAGGAACCTGAGGTTCAGACAGATGCTGTCAGAGAGAGTTGTAGCCAGGTGCACCTTGCTGCTTTCTGGTTATAAGAAAGGGAGGTCAATGAGAGCAACCCAGAAAGACAACTTGCCTTGGGTTTGAATAGAATAGGGAGGAAATGGATCTCTTTTTATCGAGGCTTCAGTCTGGGTCTCTAAAGGCAAAACAAAATGTAGAATTGAACAATTATCTGGTAAATGATGTGGATAAAAAATCTTGCCATTTGATACATCAGAAAAACAAGAGGTAATAACCGCACCACTTTCCCCAATGTTCCTTACCAGTATAATTGACACAAATGCTTACTTTATCTACCTGTGTAGATTGGGCAGCCTTGAATAGAAGCAAGGATAAGAAAGTAGGGAATTAAGTCAGGGAGGCACGAAGCAGGGTAGAAGGAGGCATTCAGAAATGAGGCTAAGGTCCTGCCTACTAGAGCTGAGTTAGCAGGAGATAGCTGCCTAGGGATCACTGGGTTGACAGACACCAGAGACATGCATGTGCTGAGTAGCAAAAACGTAATTATCCTCAGTGTTAGCTACAGGGCTGTAATTGGCCCCCAGATACCACTCCTTTGAGCAAGATAGAAATGCATTAATAGGAAAGCAGACAGGCAAGAGAGAGGTCAGGCCCAGTCTGAGCAGGATGGTGAAAGAGCTGGACATAGTCACCTGTCCTGGAGCTCTTGACAAAAAAAAAATCATTCTCCCCTTCTTCTGTCTTCCTGATCAATTCCACAGCATGGTTCCCTTACTTCTTTCCTGTTGCATTAAGGATTCCTTCTATGTTAGCTAAAGGATGGTCAACTAATCAGAAATAAAACCAGGACTAGTGCCCCTGAGTAAACAAAATATTAGTCTGAAGAGAACTGAGCTACAAGAACTGGGGACTTCTTTCATTCATACAACTGGATGTATATTCTAGGTAAGATCCTTGAGGGCACAGTGCCTGGCACATAGTAGGCACTTAATAAACATTTCACCTACTGACTGACGAGATGCTTTGTGTGTTGTTGCCACACCTTGCCCTGCTTACCAGACCCATCCAGATGAAGGCCAAGAGAATCTAAGTGCTAGAGAGTCTTTATTGTTGTCTATGTTGTGGCTATGTAAGTCTTCTGTTGTTGTTCTGAACTATTGAAAGATTTATGAGCCCCTCTTTTGTTTTCCTGATATAAAATCCGAACTACCAGGATACCTATGTGAGTTAAGACCATCCTTGACAATGTGGATGCATGATATTGTATTCTGAGTCCTTCAGAGCCCTAGGGAATCCAATACTGTCCAGATATGGGAGTTTTCTCACACACAAACATAGGTTACATTCTGTAATAGGTTTAGCCTGATTCAGGTCTGATAATTCAGGCTCAAGATTGCAATGAAATGAAACACTTGTATAACATCTAGCAGTTAACTGTAACAGGAAAGTTATTTAAAGCAGAAAAAGGATATTTAACAAAGACAATTGCCAATTAGAAGCATGAGGGAGGAACAGGTGAATACTAATTCCTTGACTTTTTTGTAGGCCAGTAGGAAATCATGCCTACAGCTTGACTTTGCTCCCTGGAGCCAATTAGGAGTCGAGGATAGCTTTCATATCTTTTAAAGGAAAATTTTAAGGAAGAACTTTTAAGAAAATACAGGTCTGATAGACATGAGGAAGCCCAAATATGGGCTATAATAGGATAGGGTGGAGTTATGTTTAAAGGCTACCACATCAGACTCTTAAATTTAATTTCCTGTCCAAGTCTCTGTTTCACCTCATATTTAATCAGTTTGGATGTAGGACCTTAGGATATTGAGCTTACCACACACCCTGAGGCCAAAGATTACATCACCTTTCCCTTCCAAATCAACCAGAGTTCTCTCCTTATATTATATAATATATATAACATATATATTTTATATATATACATATATATGTATATATATACATATAATTGCTTGCACAGGGCATGAAAGCACCCAGATCATAGCCAACCTACATCTGGGTTTTAGTTTTGCTTCCCATTACCCAGGACCTCCTTCCTTGGGCATCTGTGCCATTAGCACTTACTGGTAAAATATGCAGAAAGTTATCATTGGTTATTCTTATTGTTGTTCAGATTTTACAATTGTGTCTGACTCCTGTGATTGCTTTTGGGGTTTTATTGGCAAAGATATTGGAGTGGTTTGCCATTTCCTTCTCCAATAACTGTCATTTGACTTGACATTAATAATATTTGGAGAGACAGTATGGCATATTGCACCTTGAAGTGAAGGATACCTGGGTTCAAGTTCCTCCTCTGACATATACTGATAATGTGACACTCGGCAAACCATTGGATCTCTCACTGCTCTGGGCAACTCTTGTAATGTTGCAGAGAAGCAGCCAGCCTGCAGTGATAGAGTGAATTTCCTCACCTAGGACTTCCCCTATAATACAGAAATTACAGGTGCAGCCTTTACCTCTTTAAACAACAGAAAATTCTGTAGTCTTCCCAAGACATAAAAGAGAGATATCTAAGATTTTTTTCAAACCTGATGACTTCTGTGTTTCTGGTGATTTTTGTGGTGACCAATATATTGATATAGAAGTAACATAGGAAATGCTATGGATTCTTGAGCAAGCAACTGGAAACCACAGGAACAAAGGCAGTGTTTCCATTAGTCTTACTGACGGAAGGCAGACACTTTGAAATAGAAAAACAGACCCAGTAAGCAAATAGAGGATTACAATAATTCTGTCTAGGAAAAGATTTATGAGCTAGGGTTTAAAATATTGGGATTCTGGGTCTTTTGTCAGGGATGGGGTGTAGCTATCAGGGGCTGGTTAAAATATATTTTCTACAAATGTGATCCATAGGGTTCAACTGAAAAAAAAGGGAGAGCAAAAAAATGCTTACATATATAATAAAATCAATAGCCAACACTTACCATAGTGCTTACTATGTTTCAGGCTCTGTGCTAACCACTTGGCAATTATTTGACTAAACTAGACACCATAGAAATTAGCTACGGTGTAAGAAAAGAACAGTAGTAGAGACATGCAGAAATGAAGAGGAGATAGAATCTAATGAAAGGATACAACAATAAAACCCATGGTCTTACACACGTGCATACACACACACACACACACACACACACACACACGAATCAGTAAACATTTATCAAATACTTAAGTGCCAGGGATTGTGCTATGACCCAGGAGACAAAAATAAAAATGAAATTACCTCAAGATAAACTAGAGATCCAAGAGGAATAGGTAAATTTGACCTTGTTAAGGTTTGATAGGACTAGGTTCGTCAATTAAGAAAATATAGTTGTGAAGAAATTCACAAGCCAAATGGTAGAAACATCATGAAAACATTGGAATGAAAATTCACAAAGGAAAAAAGGGAAGCAGCATTATTATAAAAAGCTGAACTAAAGTCTTTGGTCAAACTTTGGTCAAAAGGAGGAATTTCTCTCAATTGAATTCAACATACATATATTAAATATTTATTGTTTATAAAGAACTGTGTTGAGTGCTGATAATACAGATATAGCAACAATATGATCATTCAAGGAGTCTGCAAGGAATTTTATCAGGGATGGGGAAGGGATGATGGTGAGACAATATATACACATATGAGTATATTAGATGAGAGTTCACAAAAAGATCACCAACTTGGTATAGAGGTATGATCAAGTAGGGTTGTAGGACACTAATTATTTGCACAATTGCTAAAGTTGTTTCTGACCCACGAATAGCTAATACATTTGTGCTTGACATCATGATAATTACAGCTTTCAAAAAAAATGGAGGAAGCAACAAGGAGATCTATTTTAGATTTGATTCTTATCAACAGAGAGGACCTGAATATTCTTTCTTTAAAACAAAAAAATGTTTTGTTATGAATTTTAAATCATTAATAAGCACAAACATTTGAAGTTACAAAGAACAGGGGAAAGGATTTTTAGAAAAAATATATTCATATACAGATTCATATACAGATAAAGTTTAACAAGGCAGTATCTATTTTTGTGATCCTTTCTACATATCTTTTTTACCACCTTGGTTCAGAAATATCCCAGAATCCTTCTGGGATGGCTGGGCAAGAGGAAGAGTCAACACTATGTGAAGCACCCTCACATCTTGCTTTCCACCTTTATCTTGTCTTCTTGATTGCTTATTATGCATCTGATAGTATAGAGGAACACCGGGTCTAACCATCTGCTTTTACTGTGTCCCAAGGTCCTCTAGACTTTACCATCTGTCTTGCCTTCATGTCCCTTGGCACTGTAATTTCAACTACCTGTGTAACCTCTGGGTCTTGCCATCTGATTCACTGCTACACCCATAGAATTTCTGGGCCTTTCCATCTGCCCTGAAGTTAAACTTTCTTTTTTTTTTTAATTTTATTAAATTGATTTATTTAACTTTTTACATTCATTTTCACAAGATTTTGGGTTCCAAAATTTTCTCCCCATTTGTCCCCTCCCACCTCCCCAATACACTGAACATTCTAATTACCCATATCATCAATCTGCCCTCTCTTCTATCATCCCTCCCTTC
>CM053773.1:68068363-68094719 GCA_028658325.1 Potorous gilbertii
AAGAGAGGGCAGATTGGTGATATGGGTAATTAGAATGTCCAGTGTATTGGGGAGGGGGAGGGGACAAATGGGGAGAAAATTTTGGAACCCAAAATCTTGTGAAAATGAATGTAAAAATTTAAATAAATTTATTAATAATAAAAAAAAAGGTCCAAGACCTTGCTAAAAGGGAAAAAAAAATCATGGCTTTTAGATAATCCAATAATCCTTAAGTTATCTTTCCCAGATCTATTTTCCAGGTCAGTTGTTTTTCCAATGAGAAATTTCACATTTTCTTCTATTTTTCCTCTTTTTTAAAATTTTGTTTTATCATATATTAATCTCTTATAGAGTCATTAGTTTCCACTTACCTAATTCTAATTTTTAAGGAATTATTTTCTTCAGTGACCTTTTGTACCTCCTTTCTCATTTGACCAATTCTATTTTTTTAAGAATTTATTTTCTTTACTGAACTTTCATATATCTTTTCTCATTCTTTTGACACTTTTTTCATGATTCTCTTGCCTTATTTTCTTTTCCCAATTTTTTTTGTATTTCTCTAATTTGCTTTTGAAAATTCTTTTTAAGGTCTTTCAGGAGTTCTTTTTGGACTTGAGACAAAATTATATTTTTATTTGAGAGTTCACATGTAGCCATTTTTACACTGTTGTCCTCTTCTAAGTATGTACCTTGATCCTCCCTGTTATCATAGCAACTTTCTATAATCAAGTTTTTTTCTTTCATTTTTTGCCCATTTTTGTCAGACTATCTTGTGACTTGGTATTTTTATGTAGAGTTGGGCTCTGCTACTGCACTGTTCCAAGCTTCCTGTGCTGGGACTTAGGGGTCTTTCTGATATTTTTAAAAATTAATTAATTTTAGTTTTTAACATTCACTTTCACAAGATTTTAAGCTCTGAATTTTGTCCCCATCTCTCCCTTCTTCCCAACCTAAGATGGTGTGCATTCTGATTACCCTTTCCCCCAATCTGCCTTCCTTTTTATCTCCCCTTATTCCCTTCCCCTCTATTTTTTTGTAGGTCAAGATACATTTATGTACCCCATTGCCTGTATGTTTTATTTCTCAGTTGCATGTAAAAACAATTTTTAACATTAATTTTTAAAGCTGAGTTTCACATTCTCTCCCTTCCTTCAACCCCACTCATTCCCATTGAGAGGACTAACAATTCGATATAGGTTATACACATGTAGTCATTTTTTTGCTATCTTTTATTGGGTTTCAAGACGTTGCTCCTGGCTTGCACTGGAGAGGAGGGGCTCTCTACTGGCTTATACTGGAGGATGGGTTCTCCCTGTAGGCCTCCCCACCTGTGGGGTTTCCCCATTGGCCTGCCCTTGGGGTAAGGTCTTGCTGCTGGGTTTCTATGGAAACAGGGCCTCTCTGCTGGCTGCCTCCAGGGAAGGAAGGAACTGGCTGTTGGCTATGGTCTTACTGTTGACCTGTCCAGGGGATGGCGCCTCATTACCGGTCAGCAATGGGCCAAGGCCTTACAGGTGGCCAGTACTGGAGGTGGGACCACTGGGGCCTTCCTATTCTACACAGACTGCTGACTTGGCTCTGAGGCTGTTGTATTTAAGGAAAACAGGGCCTTGCTGGTGGACTACTCAGGGGCTTGCAGCCTTGGTGCAGACGCCCTGCTGTGAGGTTGGCTGCTGCTCTTGTACCTTGCTCCTTTGCTACTTTAGTGAGACAGACCTTTCCTGCAGAGATGGTAGCATGCTTTCCTGATGCTAAATCAGTTGTTAGGTAGTTTTCAAGTTTTTTTGCGGAGGAATTTGGGAGGGTTCCAGGGAGTTTCTGCTTCAATCCACCTCTTGGCACCAGAAGTCTCTACTCCATTTAATTCTAAGCTTATAAAATGGACTTTATAAATAGAATGTTTAAACTACAGTCTTGAAGTCAAACCAGACATTATAGCTCAACCTTCCATCCAATAATAGCTCACATTTATATCCCTTTTACAATTTACAAGGCATTTAAAACAACCCTGTAGGTGGATGATGTCCCTGTATCATTCCCCTTCTTAATAAAATTCAGTGGCTCCACATTAGATCTAAAATCCAATTCTGATTGGCATTTAAAGCCCTGTATCCAATCTACATCTTCTCATCTTAACACCTATTGTTTTCTCCTTCAAGGCATCTAGGTGGTGCTGGGGATAGAAGTCAAGAAGACTTGAGTACAAATACCGCCTCAGACACTCCCTAGCTTTGTGATCCTGGATAAGTCATTTAATATCTGTTTGCCTTGGTTTCCTCATCTATGAAATGAGAATAATACTAGCATTTATCTCTCAGGGTGGTTGTGAATATCAAATGATATATGTAAAGCACTTTGCAAACTTTCAAGCACTATATAAATGTTATTTATTATTATTATATTATATATTCATGCTCACTACTGTCCAGTCTAACTTCTCTCCTTGCTGGTTCCTTGCACTTGTTACTCTGTTTCCTGTTATGATAGCTTTGCATGTGGGCTAGCCCCTCTTGTGTGGAAAGGATTCCCTTCTTGCTTCTACCTACCTACTTTCCTTCGAGGCTCATGAAGCTTGTCCTTATTTCTTCCTTCACCCATTCTATCAGCTGCTAGGTCATCCTTCATCCTTGAATCATGATGTTTAGCTTTTTTTGTATCTACCTATATATGTACATGTTGTCTCCCCAGACTAGATTGTGAACTCCTTGAAAAGCGTTTTATTTTTTTTAATTTATGTATTCTCCACTGACTAATATAGTATCTGGCACATATACACTTAATAAGTGCTACTGACTGTTTGAATAAAGATGAAACCGAAACTTGGAGAGATCAAGTCACTTAACCGTCATCACACAAGTCAGAAGGGAGAATCAAACGCTAGTCTTCCAGTCTTAAGGTTCCATTTTCCATTCACACCCTCTGTAACATCCCTTGTTGTTCAGTTGTGTCTGACTCTATGTACACTTTATCTACAGGGTCTTCTTGGCAAAGATACTTGAGTGGTTTGCCATTTCCTTCTCCAGTGTGTCTCCATTTTACAATGAGGAGCTGAGGCAAATAGGGGTTAAGTGACTTGCCCAGGTTCACACAACTAATAAGTATCTGAGGTTGGATTTGAACTCAGATCTACTGTACCACCTAGCTGCCCTTACATTCAGTCAAACACCTGTTTGAATATCTCCAATGATAGGGAGTTTAGTACTTCTTAGTTAATTTTTTTGATGGGCATCTCTGGCCATTTATTCTTAAAATAAGCTAAAATCTACCTCCTCATAATTTAAGCTTACTAAGTTTAGTTTTGGGTACTGGATCCATACAGCACAAACATGCTGCTTCTTTATTAGGACAGCTTTCTTAGTATTTGAAGGCTTAGAAGAACTATCTCCTAGTTTTTTCCAAGTTAAAGAGGCACTGCTCCTTCAACTTTCCATCAATTACATGATTTTGACAGGCCTTCACCATCCTTTGCAAATCTCTGGTTACAGATAGTTTGTCAATTTCAACTCTTCTGAAAGGTAAAATCCCAAAATAAACACAAAATCTGGTTGACCAGAGTTGAGAACAGCACGATAGAATACTATACTATACTATACTATAATGTAACACAATGATTTAATAGATTGATTATCAAATAGGACAGAAGGAATGAAACCTGAATGGGAGGTGAGCACAAATAGTTCTCCTAAGATATTGGCTTAAAACTTGTAAATTTTTTTTAAATGTGGAAATGTATTTTCAGAAAAAGAAAAAAAAACAGGAAGCAGTTGCATAGCATTGATTTTTTTTTTAATTATTTTGTGCTGTGGTTTGACCACAGAGTCAAGAAACAAGCAGAAAAATCTGTATTTCATCACTAACAAACAGCATTTAGAGCAACATGTCTCTTTAAAAGTATTGCAGTTACAGACCTTAGGTCTAAGAACTACATCACCATTGCTCAGTTAAAAGAGGCAGATAACACAACAGCTGGAAATCTCTTCCTGCATATAACGGGGAGTTAGGCTGAAAAAGAAACCACAAATAGGTATGTTAAAGGAAACATAAGACTTTAACAGAGGCCATTCATTAGAGCTCACATGAACTATGAAAAAGTTCCAATACAGGTGTAAACGTTTTATTAGTAATCTGTTTTACAATAAAAATAAATGAACTAAATGTGGCGGATAGTATTTTACATCCTTTAAAATAACATTAAACTAGACAAGTATATACTTGAGAATGTGATTTCTGAAAGCCATGAAGTGAACAACAGTCCTATATCAACGAAGCAGATTAGAAATGAACCAATGTCTCAACAGCAAAACTGAAATCCCAATTAGATCAGTGTGGCACAAGGAAGCAAGGTTGTAAAAGTAAACTGGTTTTGTCTCGTATCTCTGGATCCTGAGCTTTTCATGATGGCTTTCAGATAGTCAGGTAACAATTTCCCCCCTACACACACCCCAAAAGGTTTGAACTATTCTTAATGTTTGGATAAAAATGAGTAGGATTAGCCTTGTATTTTGGGCTAGTCAGCAGTAATGTGACTGAAGCTCTTATTATCGAATTCTCTTAAAGCATCAATGCAGGCTACAGCACAGAGTAAACCAAAAAGTTACAAATTTACTTGAGATCCATATAGATGCTTATTAGATATTCTTTCTCTTTTCACTGTCCTTTCAAAGCAGATCACTGATTTAAAAGGAAAAAAATGGTTTTGGTCCATTCAACATATAAGGGTAGTTTTGTAATGATGCTGTTGGGTTTTTCTATACAGGGTTACTCAGCAAAGCTTTGCTTTTCATTAGAAATTTTTCAGAAGTGGACACTTTAAAAATATCACAATGCAAATAAAAC
Organism: Potorous gilbertii; assembly: GCA_028658325.1. NCBI lineage: Eukaryota > Metazoa > Chordata > Mammalia > Diprotodontia > Potoroidae > Potorous > Potorous gilbertii. The sequence continues at coordinate 68,073,179 of CM053773.1, forward strand.
TCTGGAAGTACTCAAACAGAATTAACATGTCCTCTGGGAGACTAAAGGAGAAATTGTGGAAACAGGAAAGCTATGTATATTTCCACTCAATGAAACTGAACCAAAAAGGACATGTCCAGGATACACTATATAGCACCTGGCTTCAGGGACTTTAAATCCTAATGAAGGCTCTAACAAATACAGTGGGGTGAAACTCTCAGGGGTTTTTTTCCTTTGATGACATTAAGATAAATAGGTGGATTTAAGCTAAATGTGCCAAGGTTACAATCTGACTTTCAGAATGGTGCCACCTTGCACACTCAACTACTGTCACATGCTGTGAGACTTGATTGGACATTTAGCTACAGCCATCTCTGACCTACCTATTCAGCAGTTGGCTATTATGTGTTGTAGTTCCTACCAGAAGCCAACAGGAGTAGAGAGAAAGTCTTTTGGCTCTTGGTTTCCATTACAGACATACTCTTCTTTTGACTGCTCTGCCAACTCCCTCCTAAAGATTGGGGGATGGGGAGGAGGAAGAGGAGGGAAAGAAATAGAGAACTTTGCAGAAATTCTCATTTAAATTAAGGAGGGATCTGTACTCTAAAATAAAAGTCTGTTTTTCCTGAGGTATTCTTTCTCTATGAACTATGTGGATTGCTCACAAGCTTAACAGCCAGAGCTACTTTTTTTTTTTGAGAAAGAAAAAGGCACAGAGAGACTTGTAACACAGACAGCCAAAAATGCTAGTTGAATAAAGCCCCCTGACAACAGGTTGATTTCCTTATTCTTCCTTCTCTTTAAAAAGTAACACACATACACATACATGGGTGTGAGTGCACACGCTTGCACACACATACAAACTCTTGGACTTTTCACAGGGCTTCGCACTTCCATTTGACAAGGTGGGGTTGTATCTTCTGTCTGATAAGCAAGTTGGGAAAAAAACCAAGATCTCCTCTGACCCAAACAAAAGCAGCTAATACTGGTCCACCTTCATAACAGCAAAATGGTGGCTGAAATGAGACACATTGAATTGTAACATTAAAGCTGTGTGTGTTTGTTTAAAAAAATCATCTTCACAGCAAAGGTGCAACAATTGATGGCTATCTATACACAGGCTGGTCAAACTGTCACTTGTTTTTTGGATTTTTTTTCCATGTGTTATAATATTGATATTTAATAGGAAAATAAACTACATAGACTTTATTTGTATGCATCCATTTGTAAATTTTCTTACAAAAGAGGACAAAGCACATAGGCATTCACAAATTCTATGCCATTTCTTTTAAAATTGGTATCACCTATACATTATTTTACAGTATTAACATTTTTGTTCTACCCATTGGGTAGGTAGGATATGTGCATAATATATTCAAGTTATATACAGCACCTTACAAATAAAAACAGAAGAGACCAACAACTGAAAAAGCACCATTTTAAGTGAGGCACGACAAAGGTGGGAGCATAGAGTGCAAGGTGGGGAACGGGGTGGGGGTTAGGTTCCTAATTCTGCTTAGACCAGAGAACAGGAGGCACCTTAGTTGCTTACAAACTACTAACATGCAGATTTCTTTGAAATGATATATGTATAGTGTGTCTATATGCAATGTCTAGCTATAACCCCAACCACACTACAGGATGGTCCAGCAAGAAAATGAAGCAAAATGCTAAAGGATGAAAGGGAGACAACTGCTTCCTAACCAAAACTCCTGCCCCTACCACTTTTTTAATTAGAAAGCTAACATACCCAAGCAAGGAAAGCAGCAGCAGCAGTAGCAGCAACAAGCAAAGGACAGACACACACATTGAGCTCTGGCAATAACTGATAGTGTGTGTGTGTGTTTAAACCTCACAGAGATGCAGTGCTTAAATGAAATTACATTAAATGGTGGTGCCTAAAACAAAATACAGACATTGCAAAGTAGAAGGGAAGTGGAAGAAGAGCCACATTTTCCTAGGGTGCGAGTTAGGGTTAGCTGTGGCCACTCTCTGGAGCTCCTTCAGACAGGTCCTGTTAGCCTGATAGCAGCAGGGACTCACTGGAAGATACAAAATGTAGGCGATACTAATTGCCACCAAAGGGGCTGCCTTAGGCTAGTGGGCACATGAACCAATGACCACTGTTGGGGGATTATGGTATACAGTGGATTCCTGTTCAAGAACACATTAGACTGAATGGCCCTTGGTATCCCTTCCAATTCTTACATTCTATGATTCTATGTTTCTGTGGGAAATGAGAACTGGAAAGTGCTATGTTCTCTGTAAGCCTCCTTACAGAAGGGCTGTTTCTCAAGAACATGAATGATGAGGTGTAGAACTAAGGGAATGAGAAGGTAGAAGAAAACTTGCTAATGACTACCAGCTTTCAAAATATATTTATTTGACCTGCATCAAGAAAATGAGGTGCAGGTAATGAAAAAAAAGAGGTGAAAAGGTTAGGTATGGGCCTGCTCCCAAGCTCTGCCACTGGCCTGAGTTTAGGCCTCCCTGGTATATAGCACAGGGAGAGGTATTTTGAAGAAGTTCTATAGTTTGCGATGGTTGGAAAGTTCTTCCCTTCCCTATACCGTACCACTTTTCAAACAGTTTCAGATAGGTGCAGGCTTTATAAGTCCTTTGGGTTAGTTTAGTAGCAAAAATGGAAAAGAATAAAACAAAAAGGCAACACCAAACATTTGACTTAACAGCCCTTCAGTCGAGAAGAGAACTGAACGAAGGACATATAGAATTCACCCTCTGGTCAGATACAAGTGCTGTTATTATTGACCCCACACTGGTGGTTTTTCTTTAGACTGAGACTGTGTGCTTTTGAGTTTCTTAAAGACTGTCCTCTTACCATGTAACTAAGGGAGTCCTAGGACTTTTTCTAGACACCTCTCCTTCAATTCCTCTCCTCCCCCCATCTCCTAAAAGGAGCAGTTGGATGGAAGATGCACTATTACTCTAACAAAGAAAACCATTGATATGGTAAGTAAGGTGGTTTGAAATCACCTTTCCTTCTTTCTCCCTTCCCTCTTTCTACTGTGTCCCCTACCAAGAGCAAAGTGCTTAAAATGTACTTTCTTCATGTGACCTTCTCATTCCTGGGATGATCAGAAAGGACTGTAAAGGAAATAGAAAGTAAGGGAAAGAATTGGGAATAGTAGAAGGTATAAGATGTATTCATTCACCTGTGCCCCAGGACCTTCCATATACACATAAAATCTGCACAAGCAACTTCACACATTCTTTGCATCCCTAATGATGGTGATCAAGGAAGCCACAGTTTCATTGGAGAGAGCATTAGACAGAGAAGTGATCTGAGTCAGTAAGTCCTGGGTTCAAGTCCCTCCCTCTAAACAGTATAGCTCAGTGACATCAATCTCTCAGTACTCTTGGGTAACACTCCAAGGTTGTAAGTTGCAAAACTGATGTCCTGATAGAAAAAAGTTCCAATACATTGATTGAATCAATGATCCAGATACCTCCTTCATTCCTCCTTGAATGTTTCATTAGTAGCCACTTTTTCCTATGTCACATGAATTTAGGCGAGGGACATGTCAAGCATACACCCGAAAAAAAAAGCTTTAAGACCATTATATCAACTATTTTTAAACCAGGTGTTATAAAGGACCATTTGTCTATTTTCTTTTAACCTTACAGGTTAAAACAGGCTTACTTTAAAATTTCCAAGTTTTGTATAATTCACGTTTTGTATTAATGTACTATTTTGATGTTTATAAGAACTGGGAATAGGCTTTAAAAATTAATTTCTGAAACTTCACTGGCTTAACAAGGGTGTGGGTTGGTGACAGGCAATTCTCCCAGCACAATTCAAGGCACCAGCCCCTAGAAGCTCAAGTACTAATGACCTTTCCCCAGAACTCTCCTCTCTACAGCCCAATTACTGGTCACAGAGATGGGCAGGCCTCAGAAGAGCTCTGGGTCCCACTCATGTTTCTTGCAAACAAAAAAACCCCAAACACTCAAAGCCACAACCATCCCCCAGAGCCCAAGGTCTCTTTGAATTGTATCTAGGGGTTCCTTGATAATAAATAGGGTCCCTGGTTTTTATACCACCTGCTTCAGCTTCTCTAAGTACCATCCAGGAGCCTAAGCTGGATCCCAAATTAAAACCAGTGATCTAAATCAGGGCTTTGGGCAACTGAAGTTTTAATATGTCTTTTTTTTTTTAGGCAGGGAATTAGTACTATTCCTATTCTTAAGTTTAAAAAAGTAATTTTAATAAACATTGACCATAAACCATTATTTGGATTAAGATCTATCTGAATTGAGAAAAGATAGTTTTGTTTACTGCTTCAGGCAGTGTGGCTCAATGAGAAGACAGCCCTAGACCAACAAGACTGGTTTTACATCTGGGCTCTTCTATTGACTCTCTCTGTGACCTAGAACGAGTCTTTTCACCACTCTGGGCCTCACCTTCCCCTTCTCTAAAATAGGGGTTGGAATAGATGACCTTTAAAATCCTTTCCAATACTGAATCTATGATCTTATAATCTGTTCTGATTTTCCAATTCAGAAGTTAATCCTAACGTCATTCTGGTGACCTCAAGATCCAGTAACTGAAAAATTGCTATTGCCAATCCCCTTTCTCCCCACTTATACACAGAAATATCTATTCCCAATTACCATTAAAATATCTATTCCAACGAGAATGAAAGGTTGCCATTTGTTTGCAGGGCTATGAATTAAACCAAAGGTTTATCATCTTAGCGCACAAATCCCAGAAAGTGCTGATGAAGTTGCTACCTTTGCAAATATTCTCTTGTGCCAATTAGAAGTAAATATTGCAAAACCACTCAGTATTGCAATGAGAAGTCTTTACTCCCTTTGCTGAAAATGACAGGAAATGTTTGGAATGCTTTTCTCATTCATGACTTTCTTAGTTGACTTTCACTCAGATCTCATGGGTGTCAAGAGGTACAAGTCTTTGACCCCACATGCATACCTACCTATATAATCAAACTAAATATCCTCTGACAGGATTATTACAGACAGAGTGGCTCACTATTTGTACAACAAATAATTATCTAATTCTAACCAGACAATTAGAATATGCTTTTTGCTATAGTAGACAAGTTATTCTTGGCATCTTTCACAGATAAAGCTCCAAGGTCATTTTAAAAAAGCTTATGGGAGCTAGAAATGATATAAACTCAAAACAAATGGGTTCTGAACTAGGAGAGTGAGGGGCATATTTAACAGCTTTAATCTTTCAGGAGGCCTCCAAAGCAGTAGGGAAGATTTATACTGGTCCCATATCAAGGCTCTCAGGGTATCATGCTAGGCATTATTGGCTTGCTCTAAGGCAGCCTCTTCAAAAGACTGCAAAGATGCAGTGGTGATTGAATTTGGTCTCAGAATCTCTAATATGCCCTCCCTTTGCACATTTCTTAGTCATGATTTTCAGCAGAATGGGAAATGGGGCTGCCCATCCTTCTCCCTCTCTTTTGTCTGGGTTATGCCAGTCTATGGGCATCACCAAAAGACATAGACACTAACAGAGGAATGTGCCTTCAACCCATTCTTGAAAAAAGAGCAAGGACTCCATGAGTAGAGTGGAAGGGTTAGGACCTCCTCCCTCTGCCTCTGTCACATTCCAGATCCAGAAATAAACAGGCTGGGATTAATAACAAACAGGACTTTAGATCCTAATACAGTCACTCACATGTTCAGACCTGAACAGCACAACTCACGACAAAATTACCTCCAGAGACTCACAAACAGCAAACACAAGTTACACATACGCTGATTTGGCATTAAAACTCTGCATAGATCAAATAGTCACTTTAATAATCAGGCTTTCAGTCCCATTTTCTCATGTGCAGAAGTCCCACAGAAATTGAACTTCCCCAAACCAGGAAGGGTGCTATCATTACAGTACTCCTCTACAATGCACTTGGCTGCTGCTGTCAGGAAAGAAATTTGTTTAAGACCACAGGAAAAAAGGGAGATGTTTTCCCCTTTGAAATGAGAAATAATACATGTAAGTATCTGGATTATTTAGACTAAGACTAATGCTACGGGTTCAAACTTAATTTCCTAATTGCATTTCAAGTGCATGTTGTGCTTTTATCCTGTGTTCTCAAAGTCACTACAGCCATCCTTCAATTGTCTAGTTATTGGCCTTCCTTCATGCAGGGGAAGTGCTGACTGAAATCCTGGGGGTGGGACAATAAGGGCATCCTTTACTCAACAATGCCTTTTGGAGACACTGTCAAAGTCAATGACTTTTGACCAAGACTACCTATATGACTTACCAAGGGCTGCCTGGTGAGTCAGCTTCGGTGGCTTTCCAAGCATATGTAAGCCCCTTGCCCACCTAATATCCTTCACACCCTCTGAGGACTAGGCTGAAGGTGGGGAGGCATGACTGCTGAGGGACTACTCATTTACACTGAGTCAGAAAAAACAACAAACTGTCCTATGATCCAAACCTATTACTAAGAAACACAAAGACCCCCCCAAACCCTTGCATTTTCAAGCAATTTATTGCATATTGTCAGGATATGTGACTAAATATATTTCAGGCTATGGTGAAGACAAAAGCTCCAAAGCCTCTTCTTTTTTGTAAGTGTACTGAAGATATTAAATTGTCCAAAAGAGGAGGGTGGCAGCATTTTCTCAAAGTTAACACAGAAATTTAGGGTCTGGTTTTCAGTTTTGTTTTTAATAAAGTATTCAGTCTAAAACTGTAGTAAGAATAGCTAAAACTATGTAAGTTAGAAATGCTGGAATTAAATTTTTGCTATCTTCCATCCAAGAGCCTCCAAGATACCTCAATGATGCCATGTCATTTTAATGTGTGTTATTGCAAGGATGGGCTCTATACATTTCTTGAAGTTGGTAGACAATAGGCAAAACCCTACAAACCAACCAACTCCCTTTCTCTTGAGGCTATGGGGCAGATACCTCTAGAGTATTCCTCAGGCCTAATATTTAATCCACAGGTGAAAAGACAACAGATAAAACTTCACATAAAACAATTCCCCTCATATATATATATATATATATTTTTTTTCTAACATTAAGATAGTGCAACTTTTAAAAACACATTTATCACAACACAAAATTAATTCCTTGCATTCATCTAATTTTTCCACTTTATACCTTGGCACACAGAACAGGAATTTCAATTCATATTTCAAAAACAAAACAAAACAAAAATTCCACACCCTGGGAGGAAAAGTAAACTGGCCAATTCTTCCCCTTGATCACATAGTAATACTTTCTTCTTTTCCCTCTGCCATTCAGTCAATAGAAAAGAGGCCCTAGTGGCCTTGTTTATGTGCTAAGTTTCCTTTTAGAATTAAATAATTCAAATAATCTTTGTGGGTTTTGTTTTTGTATTTTTTTAAAGTATTCTCCCTCCTTCCTTCCCTTCAGTCACCCCAACCCCTTCCCTCCCCCCCAAAAAGCCACTGTTCATGGTCAACCTGAATGGAAGTCTGTAATATTTCAATCCACTTTGCATGCAATTCCCCTGAAAGGAATCAGAAACAAAGAACACGTTTGCACATTTGGTTTTACTCAGGTGTACCATGTAAAACTTCAAAACACTGTGCAAAGGTGGCAGGCCTGGAAGGGCTGCCCTCTCCTATTGGCTTCTCTTCTCTTCCGCTCAAGTGCCCAGAGGAGGAAATCAGACAAGGTTCCCAGGTTTCCTGTCTTTGCCTTTGATAGGTACTACTGTGCTCTCTGAACTGTTCTGCTGTAACTGAAGTCTGCTTCCCCTCTGGGTGTTGCTGTGCTGGTGATGGAAAAAAGAGGAGCCTGGGTAATGACCCATCACCTCGCTGTAAGTTGGGGGTGGTCCTTCCATCCTTCCGTTACTGCTACAGTTGGTTGCACTTATGCCCGAATTGCTGCTTGGTGGGCATGGGCCCCCATTGTACATAGAAATATCTATTAAATCACTGTCAAATATTGTTCGGTTGGGTGGGGCCCTGACAGATTCTCGATTGAGTTCCATCTGTTGTTCAGGGTCTCGGAGTTGCAGGGTACAGGGTCCCTGGTATGGTGGTGGCTCCTCTCCGTCCGAAAGGGAGATCGTGGGAGGAAGATCAATCTCATGCTGTACATAAGGGTAGGTGGGCTGGAAGCGGCTGAAACGGTCCCTCTGCATAAATGCTGGGGTAGTAAATCTGTCCCTAGTCCGGGGAGCATACATAATCTGGAAGGGAAAGAAGCAAGCATGAAGAAAACTGTTGTTAAAGGAAAATACTACTTTTAAGGAAAAGGGAGAAAACAAAGATTACTCTATGTTCTAGCTAAAAAAATAGAAATATACATGTATGGAAAAATAGTATATAATACATGTATATGTACATTGTTACATGTAATTTACATACATATATACATGTGTTTATGTGTGAGTGTATATATACACACATACACAACACACATAAACATGCCTGTGTGTATGTAGGTAGGTATATGTTTATACATGTGTGTATGTGTGTATATTTATATCTATATATTTTTTCCTCTAAAGAGCCAAATACTTGGAACATGCCACTCCCCTACTGTTCTGAATAAGTGGAAGTTCTTATTTTGCTCTGATTTAACCTAGTGGGGAGCAGAATGGAGAGAAGTTGGTAGGAAAAGAGAAACTGCCATAGCTTCCCCACCTCTGAACTTTTATTCATACATATAAACATATGTATGTGTGTATATGTGTCTCTGTGCAACAGAGGAATGGAACATTCCAAATAATTGACTCTTTAGGTTAATTCAGTATCTCCAAATATAACATACGTGGATTATGGATAACTTTAATTTCATATCATACACTGATTACTTTAATTATTCAAGTATCTCTTACTTCATATTAATCAAGCAATCAATGTACTTATGATGCAGGTAGCTAAGTGGTGCACTGGATAGAGTGCTGGATGTAGAGTCAGGAAGATGTCATGAGTTCAAATCTGGACTCAGACACTTATTATCTATGTGACCCTAAGCAAGTGATTTGACTTTGTTTGCCCCAGTTCCCTCATCTGTAAAATGATCTGGAGAAGGAAATGGTAAAACATTTCAGTATCTTTGCAAGAAAACCCCAAATTGGGTCACCAAAGGTCAGACCTGACTGAAAAAATGACTGAACAACAAGTAGCAGTTCTTGCAAACTCAGATGAGTTACCTTAGACTTAGTTCTGTTGACAACTAGCAGTATGACCTTGACCATCAGCTCCTCTGAACCAAGAAGTAGTGTGGCGGAGTACCTAGAGTGCTAGGCCTGAAGTCAGAAATACTTAGATTTGAATTCTACATGTGTGTGACCTTGGGTTGCTTAATTTCTTTAAGACCCTCTTCCTTCATCTGTAAAATGAGTAGGTTGTGCTAGATGGTTCCTTCCATTTCTAAATCCATGATCCTATAAACAGATGATTCTCTAAAGTCTCTTCTAATGCTAAAATTACCCAGGTGAATAATTCTCTAATTTCTCAACCCATTTCCAGTTTGAGAAGACCTTGAAGGTGTCCTGTCTCAGCAGTGTCAAAAATGCAGCCCATCCTGAGTAAATCAGAACCACATAAAAATGTGAGCTAGGCAGGGTGAATATTTAACAAACATAAATAACTTGCAATATAATAGCAATAATGTTACATCATACATGCAGCCTGCAGAGATCTTTATGTACAGATTAGTGACCATCATTTCTAGCTGAGCTTGACATTAATTTCTACATAAATAGCCAATGACCAAACACTTCCGTCTTTTAGGCCCTTGTCATCACAATTCCACATTTATCCCTAGTGAATATCTTTTGTTTCTTCTTATTTCTGTATGCCACAAGTCCTTGGTGTTGCACTTGCTTCTTTATCATATTTGCATTGACTTATGTAGGTTATATATCAGTCTTTTCTCTGCTTGTATGTTTGTCTCCTGAGGATTTTGCTATGTTTAGTCATTTGTTATTTGTCAGTTATTTAAACCCTTTTTTCCTCTGCCTTTTTACCACCACAGGCTCCCCATAGTAGACATTGCTACTACTCAATACAGCCCATTACTCCCAAACAAGAGACTGAAAACCTTGCAAAACAATCTAAATACCATACCTCTGAAGCAGCCTGTCGTGGTACTGAGCTGTCTGAAGGCCACAAGCACCCTTCCTAGCAATGGTGAAGACAGAAAAACACACACACAAACACAGAGAAAAATGTCATTAATTTCTTACCAATCACCAACAGAAGCAAACTTTCATTCAAATATGCAAGTGTAATAATTATTTAGAAAAATAATATCTGTTAGAATACATATGATCATCAAAGGACTTTTTTCCCTTTCGTGGTTGAATTTGAACAGCAAAGGTTCATTGTGACAAAGAATATTGACAATTTAGATGCCATTTACGATACATTTGAAGTTAAGTGTTAAGTAAAAAATACTTTAACTTGGGCATACACACTCACCCTAAATACTTACTATTTTTGTCCACCAGTTTCTGGGAAATTCACATATTTCAATCTAGCACTGCTCAGTTTAGGGTTAAAGGTGGGAGAGAGGGGAAAAGAGAAACAGTCTTTTGTCACCAAAGTGACTAAGTACTTTACTTTATGTTTTTATTTTGTATAGAAATGGGTTAATTTATACAGAAGCAGGACTTCCTGAGACAAGAAAAAGCAACAAAACTTAGCTTAAGTAAGCAAGACTTTTATAATCTCTCTGGCTTTCAAAGTCACCATTCTCAAAATCTCAGTGTCTTACAAATATCTTCTAATAAGTAATCTTTTAATTCTATTTATCACAAGTCAGAGATGATATAATATCTCATGGCTAAAAGTGACACCTCAAAGAATATTACCAAATGAGAAATTGACATAAGTGACCTTAATTGACTTCTACTATGTGTATGATGAATGGGTAATCTTTTATTTTTTTCTTAGATTTATACGGCCATAGAGTTGGAAGGGACCTCAGCAGGTATCTAGTTCAATCTTTACCAAAAGAATCTGTCTCCTCTAAAATATCCTGGAAAATATCATTTAGCATTTCTTTGAATGTTTTATGTGATGGGAAATTTATTGCCTTGTCTATATAAGTTTGAATAGTTTTGCTAGGGAGGTCTTCCTTATATGTAGTTAAAATCACCCTCATTGTATCTTCCAGCGAACAATGATTTTAGTTATGTTCTCTGATGCTAAGCAAAATAAACCTAAAACTACTTTCATAAGAAAGTTTTTCTAAAATTTTAAAGACAGTTCTTATTCCTCTCCCTTCAAGTCTAGTGGAAAGTAAGGATACCTGGTTTCAAATCCTAACAAACACTAGCTTTTTGATAATGAATAGGTCACGTTCTCTCAGCCAGTTTCCTCATTTACAAATTGAGATCATACGAAGAAATTAAGCTATTTATAGTCACATGAGTTCTAAATCACCCTTGATTAGAGAAATGTAAATCAAAACAACTCTGAGATACCATATAACACCTATCAGATCAGCCAACATGACTAAACAGGAGAATAATAAATGTTGGAGAAGATGGGAGAAAATTGGAGTACTAATGCATTGTTGGTGGAGTTGTGAATGGATCCAACCATTCTGGAAAGCAATTTGTAACTAGGCACAAAGGGATATAAAACTGTGATCCAACAATACCAATACCAGGTCTGTGTCCCAAAGAGACCATAAACACATGAATTTACATATACAAAAATATTTATAGCAGTTCTTTTTGTGGTGCCAAAGAATTGGAAATTGAGGGGATGCCCATTAATTGAGGAATGATGGAACAAGTGGTGGTATATCAATGTAATGGAACACTATTGCTCCATAAGAAATGATGAGCAGGCAGACTTCAGAAAGTCTTATATGAACTGATGCCAAGTGAAATGAGCAGAACCAGAAGAACCTTTTACACAGTAATAGTAATACTGTTTGATGTTTAACTTTGATAGACTTATCTGTGCTTTGCAATTCAAGGATCTAAGACAGTTCCAAATGACTCATGATGGAAAATGCTATCCACATCCAGAAAAAGAACTATGGAGTCTGAATGCATATTGAAGCACACTATTTCCTCTCCCCGCACCCTTTTTTGCCCCTCATGGTTTCTCCCATTGGTTCTAATTCTTTTTTACAACATAATTAATGTGAAAATATGTTTAATATGAATGTATATGTAGAGCCTGTATCAGATTGCATGCCATCTTGGGGCGGGAAGAGATAAGGGATGGGGAGAAAATTCAGAACTCAAAATCTTATGGAAGTAAAGTGGAAAAAACTAAAAATTAATTAAGTAAAAAACTGGGATCATACCACTGGCATTCTCTATCTTACAAAACTGTTTGAAGTCAAACCACTATTTTGTTGCTTTGGGTCCAACTGGATACGAGATTTTGTAGGGAGCTCTTGCTCCAAAAGTTCCTTCTACATAAGGAAGACGATATGTAATTTACCGTCTTACAGAGTTCCATGGGAACTGAGTTAAGTGGTTTGCCCATGATTACTCAGCTAATATATGACAAGTCTTTCTGACTCCAGGGTTAGCCTTTAATCCACTACCCCTCTTAAAGGCAGTACATGTGGTGCAACAGATAGAGTGCCAGGCCTAGAATCAGGAAGAACTAAGTACAAATCTAATCTCATATATGTTACTATCTGTGTGACCCTGGGTAAGTCATTTAACTTCTGCTGCCTCTATTTCCTCAACTGTAAAATTGGAATATAAATAACACCCACCTCATGAGGTTATTATGAGGATCAAATGAGATATTTATAAAAGTGCTTAACAGTGCCAGGAACATAGTACTCACTATACAAATGCTTGTTATTTTCTTCCTTCTTTCCACCCATATCATTTTCAATGCTAAAGAGTTCTGGTTTCTTCATTAAGCCATATGATCACATTGAGAAGGCACCATTTATTGCTACCACAGCAAACCCCTCTTTTTAAAATTAATTAATTTATTTTTATTTTTCAACATTCACTTCGATAAGTTTTAAATTTTCTCCCCTTCCCTTTTCTCTCCCTCCCCAAGATGGCATGCAATCTGATATGGATTCTGCAATTCATTCCTATTAAACACATTTTCACATTAGTCATGCTGCATAGAAGAATTATAATGAATGGGAGAAATCATGAGAAAGAAAACAAAACAAAAAAGAAAAGTCTGCTTCACTCTGCATTCAGACTCCATAGTTCTTTCTCTGGATGCGGATGACATTTTCCCTCACGAGTCCTTTGGAATTGTTTTTTTTTCCCTTGCATCCCTGAGAAGAGCTAAGTCTATCAAAATCAGTCATCAAACACGGTGGCTGTTACTGTGTATAATGCTCTCCTGGTTCTGCTCATTTCACTCAGCATCAGTTCATCGAAATCTTTCCAGGTGTTTCTGAAGTCAATCTATTCATCATTTGTCATAGCACAATAGTATTCCATTACATTCATATACCACAACTTGCTCAGCCATTTCTCAGTGGATGGGCACCCCCTCATTTTCCAGTTCTTGGCCACCACAAAGAGAGCTGCTATAAATATTTTGTATTCCTATTTATATGATCTCTTTGGGATACAGCCCTAGAAGCGGTATGGTTGGATCAAAGGGTATGCCACAGCAAACCTCTCTTGTCTCAGTTCCTTTCAAAGGCAGTGGGGGACACTGGCAAAATGAATCCATCATAGAGCAAGGACTGCAGAAGATATGATTCTGCCTCTAAGCCTCATGAGAAATGAAAGAAAAGGCTACTGAAATGCTAGCAAGAAGGAAGGTTATTTTTGCTGGGCTATCCATGTCAGGGATACTATGGTGTAGAAGATGGCCTTAAAACCAGGAAGTTCTGAGTTCATATCTCACGTATGAAATATACTGGCTATGTGACCCTGGAAAAGTCACTTAGCCTTTCTAGAGACAACCCTCTAAGATGATAGATACAAAGAAGTTGCTGCTGAACTGCATTGGTAGAGGATGCTTCCTCACCCAGGAGTTCTCTATGCTACTGAAATCAGGAAACTAGTCTTTTCTTATGTCCAATTTGTATACATCTTATCTTTACTTCTCTCTACATATGTTGTTCTCTTTGAATAGAATATAAGCTCCTTGAGGACAGAAACTGCTTCATTTTTGTCTTTGCATTCTCAGTACTTAGCACGGTGCTTTGCACATAGCAGGTGCTAAATAAATGCTTGTTGAACTGGTTAACTAGCATTTATTAAGTGCCTGCTGTGTACACAGCACTATGCTAGGCCTTGGAGAAACAAAGAAAAGCAACAACATGTGCCCTGCAGGGATCTGGTTCTATTTAAGTTTGACACCATTGTCTTCTATTCCCTTTTTATTCCACAATTTATTTAGTCATTCCCCAATCAAAGGGTGTTTGTCAAGCAGTCATTTCAAACATACCATATTACATAAGAGACAGATAAAAGGACAGAACACAAACAGGGACAGTAAAGATTTAGAGCAGAAATGGACCTCAGAGATCATCTATTATCAGTGGTGGGGTAACTTATGGCCTCAAGGGCACATGTGGTCCTCTAGGTTCTCAAGTGTGGCCCTTTGACTGTGGCCTTAAGTCCACAGGTTATCCCACCCCTGATTCCAATTCCCTCCTTCTATAGATGAAGAAAATAATCCCCAGAGGTTAAGATTTATTCAAAGTCACACAGGTAGTAAGTACCAGAGTGGGAATTTAAAACCAGGTCACCCAAGTCCAAATCCAATGCTCTTTCTACAGGGTTAAGCCCTCTGTGGAGCACTGTCTCTTTCTCTCTTATTTACTTACTTTTACCAAGGACTTCGACAAAGTAGAGATAACCGCTATGTGTACAAAGCATCTGTTGACTTCTGTTTCTTTCCCACAGGCACAGTAGAGAGTCAAAATTAAGAAAGCCTACTATCCTTGAGTATTTGCTTCAAAAAATGGGAGTCAGCGTCCAGAAGACAAAAGAGAGGGACTGAAGAGCCTCTGGTAGTTAACAATGTGCTACCATCACCTCCTATAATCATATAAGGCTCTCAAGGAGCCCTACTCTCCTTTCAGCTGTTTAGGCCCTTACTTTGCTAGGTACAGATCTAGGTCTCTAAATCACCATGTAACAGGTTACCAATTGAATTCCAAGCACTTATAAGTGCCCACCAAGTGCAAGGCACTGTGCTAGCTGCAAAAGAGAGATATAAAGTAATAACAAAATAGTTCTTGCTCTTAAGAAACTTAGAGGGAGAAGACTTAGGGGAGGGGGTTGGAGGAAGGGATATGACAGCTGTCTTCAAGTATTTTAAGGGCTGTCATGTGGAAAAGGGGGTAAACCTGATCCACTTGAGCCTTGGGGGCAGAACCAGGGTGAAAGTAGCAGGAGACAGATTCAGATTTGATGTTACACTTCAAAAAAAAAGTTAATGATTAGAGTTGTCTAAAAGTGCTCTAGGAGACAGTGTGTTCCTCTACTAAATGACTGCTTTCTGGGAATGCTATAGAGAAGATTCTTGTGTTCAGGTATGAACTAACCTCTGAAGTCCTTTTTAACTGAGATTCTAAGATTGTGTTTCAATTGAGTGTCTTTCCTTTTCCTGCTACAACTTTCCAGAGTGATGTGCCACCCTAATTCCCTGCAGGGAATATTGGAAAATATTGGAAAAGATTCCATGGGGAGTGAGTCTTTTCATTGCCTTTTTAAAAATTAACTACTGTAATATTTGGCAGACCTCTTTCTGTCATGACTAAAAAAAAGTATACCTATGGTTTTCAAGGACTAAAATAAAACTGATAGTCATTGGTGTTCTTTCCAATTCTCAAACTGTAATTTTTGTGAAAGTCAGAGGTGAAAAATATGGAGTCAAATTTGAGAACGTATGTTATATGCATTGGGTAAATACCCAGTGGTAAAATAGAGGCAAATACAATATCTCTGGAAGACCACAGGTCTCATAGAATAAGAAGGAAATGAAAGGATTGTAGGAAATACATTGATGCAGATCCAGTGAAGAATACATTCTATCCTTATCTCTGAATGGATGTAAAGTACAGTCGAGGTTAAGTCAATTAGTGTCCACTAGTCTTGGAATACTTGTATTTCAAAGAATCTTAAATTTAGGTTATTTATCAATGTAACATTTGGAAAGTGTGCACAACCCATATAGACACACAACACACACATACAATACCGTTTATATGCTTCAGGAGGTGACAATCAGTCAATATTTATTTTTAAGTGCCACACACTGCTGAGTGTTCAGATATAAAGAAAGGTAGAAGATAACCTTTGTTCTCAAGAAACTCACATTTGAATAGGGAAGTCAATATGTAAACAACTATGTACAAACAATCTATATACAGGATAAATTGATTATAATCAACAAAGGGAGAACATTAGAATTAAGAGGGAACAGGAATATAGTGTTGAGTGGGAAATGGTCTAGTGTGGCAGAAATTTGAAATTTCCATTTTGTGTCTGATTCTGGCCCATTCTTTATCACCAGCATAAAAGCATGGAGGGAGGAGGAGATGCTGTTACCTAGAAAACCTCCGCTGAAATAAACTCAGGAAATCAGAACCTTCCTTCCCAAGGTGCAGGTTTTACAGACCGCCTCAACCACTCATTTCAGCAGTTCATAGCTATCAGGTCTTTCTTCCTAAATGCCAAATTCTTCATGTAGGATCTTACATCACACAGTTAATTCATGACAGAGTTAGGACTAGAATCACTTCTGGCATGTTCTTTTTAAGGCAGTATGATGGAATGGAAAACTTTTAATTTGGAATCAAGGGACCTGGGCTGTACAACCTTGAGTAAGTCACATATGTTTCTAAGCCTTTAACTTCCTCATGTGTAAAAGGACCGAGTTGGACTTGATGACCTTCAACACCCCTTCTAACTTTAATCTATGATCTTATGATACCATTCACAGAATCCAGAGTAGGAAGGAAACTTGTAGATTATTTAATTCAACATTCACATTTTGCAGATGAAAATAAAGTGAAGATGAAGATGAGTTAAAAATTATAAAGATAAAAATGAGAAAAGTGAACTACTCAGAGTCATGTAGCTAATTCTCAGCTGTCATGACCAGAAACCATGTTTCTTGATTCCTAATGATGGCTTGGTCAGCAAGTTTAAACAGTTTGTACTTGTCTAGGAATCCCTTAATAACATGCCCAGCAAATGGTCATCAGACTTCTATTTAAAGACCTCTGGTGCTGGGGAACTCACTCTTGCTTCAGGACAGTTCTAATGCTTAGGAAATCTTTCTTCACATTGAGCCAAAGTATTCTTCTATTACTCCCTCCTCTATCTTCTGTTTGTATTCTGGGGCCAAGCACATCAAGCCTAATCCCTCTTTCATGGTAAGGTTCTTTATATCCTTGAAAAAGCTAAATTTTCCCAAGACTCATCTCTTCTCTCATATAAACATCCCCACTCCCTTCAATCAATTCATGTACCATATAGCAATGGTTTCTAGTCCAATCACTATCCCAGTTTCCCTCCTCTAGATGCACTCCAGTTTTTCAATGTCTTCCCCAAAATGAATCATCCATAATAGAAAACCATATTCCAAATTGGATATGAACATGGATTTCTAGTTTTAATCTTCTGTTGCCTTGAGTCAAAGATGACCTTAGCATTCATTTTTGTCAACTCAAAACCTGTCATGAAAGATTTGTTGGGTCTTTTCTGTAGCTCTTCAGGTGAGGTTTACAGTCCATTAGCCCTTAATAGATCTATACATGCTTCTATACAAAGGAGGCCCTTAGCTTCCTCATTCTATGTGCAATGAATTTGGCAGAAGAAGTAGTAGACTAACTCTTCACATCTTTAAACTCTGCTTTGGAGTCTTTCATTAGGCTACTTTTCAAGCAAATTCACCACCAATGCTTCTTTATAGAATTGTTGTAGGCATACTCTAGCCCCTATCCTGAGATGCAGTACAGACTTTATGCATTCTCTCCTATAGCGTATAGATGTTTCAGCTTCTTCATGTGCCAAATATTAGTGATAATTTTTGAAAGAAGAATAGGAACTGATTACGTGTTGGCATTAATTCAAAAGGCAATGCTTCTAGAGTTATCATACGACAGATTTTTATCTCAACAATGGAAAACTATAATGTTCTTGGCCAATGCTTGCATTGTTATGTGTTATAATCAGATGAAAACTAAGAAATAAAAATTAAATAATATTAAAAAGGAGTTCATGGATTTGTTGTGGAGAATAGTAACAAATGATGGAAAACTGTTCTGCAAATACACAGATCTACAAGCATCCTCTCAAAATAAATTAACTTCCTTCCCTGTAGTAATATCTATAGCAATTTCATGCTTAAAAAATCTCTTGTTTAAGATGCCTGCCTTAAACTTTTCTAAATTATAAAATAATTCAGAAATAGCATGAGGCCTAGCTTTTACAAATTAATGATAAAGTACTTACTATATGCCAGGTATTCTACTAAGCCCTGGGGATACAAATACAAGGAAGCAAGATAGTCCCTTGCATTCAGGGAACTCACAGTCTAATAGGGAAAGAGAGCACATAGAGAAGTACCACAAAGTGGAAGTCGGAAGACATGCCAAGGACAACAAAGGTAGACTAGTTTGGAAATGTCAGGGATGTGTCATGGAGACCTGGTTTTGAGAAGGATAAGGAAAAGCTCATCCTTTATTTTCAATATCCTAAGCACCTGTTAACCTATTGTGTATTAGACAAAAACAAAACAGTCCTTACTATCAAGGAACTTATATGTGGATAAGGGTGGGTATAACATACAAATAAGCAATTTACTATGTCTACAAAATAATTTTAGAGAAATGGAGATTATTACAAACTTAAAAGGTCTCCAGTATAAGCTGAGCCTTAAAGGGATTTAGATGATGGTTTGTGTAATGATTCCATCCCTGGTTCTGTACATAGTAAGCTTATGCTATTCATTCATTCATTATTTATTACTCTGCTATGACATAGTAGATATTATCATACCTGCCATTTTTACGGCAATTTATGGATTACAAAGTGATTTGTTTATGATCTTCAAAAACAATCTTATGTAGTAGACACTGTAGGTATTCTTATATTTATTTCTACAGATGAAAAAACTAAGTCATATGAAAACCAAGTGACTTATTCAAGGTCACATAACTAGTAAACAGCAGAATTGAGCTTCGCACCTGGGTCTTCTGATTTCTGATGTTTAAAGATATAAAGAGTTCCCATCCATAAAATATTATTATGTATGAAATTTATCTTCGAGACTCCTATAAAACAGTATTGTCTGAAACTCCATCCCTTCATCTGCAAAATGATGAGGCTAGATTCAATGACATCTAAGGTCCCTTTTATCTCTAACTCTGTGATCCTATGTTTAGTATTTCTGACCATTATTTTCTTACCTGAAGTACCAACATTTAAAGGTATCATCATATTTCATGTAGAAAATACTCTCCACTTCATTAAAAGAATAAAATGTTTTCTCTCCATTAAACTCATTGTTTTTCCAAAATTTCCATTTATTACAACTCTGTTACCACAAGATTAAAACTGGTTTCTCATCTTGCCCTCAGTCAAACTGGTTAGCTGCTAGTTTGATATCTACCAGTGGGAGTTCATTTACTCTGCAACAGACATTTATTAAGCACTTTGGGATGAGAGTGACATAAAGAAAAAAATTAAGGGGCATAGCCAAGATGGTGGAGTAGAAAGACACACATATGCTGGCTCTCCCCACACAGCCCATAAAATACTTGTAGAGAGGAACTCTCAACAAATTTTGGAGTAGCAGAAGTGGAGAACAACATAGTGGAAGAGATTTCAAGCCCAGGGTGACCTGAAAGGCCCACAGGAAACGTCTGTTGCACCAGATGCGAAGCAGAGCCCAGGCCAGCCTTGGCCACAGGCTGGCAAATAGCCCTCAGGAGTGGAATCT
The DNA here is from genome assembly GCA_028658325.1 of Potorous gilbertii. Lineage (NCBI taxonomy): Eukaryota > Metazoa > Chordata > Mammalia > Diprotodontia > Potoroidae > Potorous > Potorous gilbertii. Next base: position 68,093,017 of record CM053773.1, read on the forward strand.
CCAGTCACAGTAGCAGTGGTTCACAGATCTCTCAACCCACAGGCACCAAAAGTCAGTGACAGGGTTTTTTTAGCTGGCCAGGAAGAGAGAGGGTCCTTCCCATAGCTCTGGCCTCAGGCAGCAGCTGCAGAGGCCACATTAGGCAGGCAGTAGCAGTTCCCACAGCAGCCCCTACAGCTGCCTGCATCCATTATTAGATCATAAAAATCGCCCCCCTAGTACTCGCTTGGTGGAACTGGAGGCCAGATGGCTGTGGAGAGGAAACTCTGCTAAGATTCTGGGCACAAAAATCTCTCACTGCTCCCAGACCAGGGTACATGCTTGATTGTGCCACCTTGGAGGAAATGAGATCTTACAGATTTCCAGAGTATACTCTACTCTTGACAAAGGACCCAAAAGTCAAGTAACTGATTGGGAAAATGCCCAAAAAAGGGAAAAAAATAAGACTATAAAGGTTACTTTCTTGGTGAAGAGGTATCTTCTCCCATCCTTTTAGTTGAGGAAAAACAATGCTTACCATCAGGGAAAGACATAAAAGTCAAGGCTTCTGTATCCCAAACATCCAAAATAAATATTCAATGGGCTCAGGCCATGGAAGAGCTCAAAAAGGATTTTGAAAATCAAGTGAGAGAAGTGGAAGAAAAATTGGGAAGACAAATGAGAGAGATGCAAGAAAAGCATGAAAAGCAGGTCAACACCTTGCTAAAGGAGACCCAAAAAAATGTTGAAGAAAATAACACTTTTAAAAATAGCCTAACTCAATTGGCAAAAGAGGTTCAAAAAGCCAATGAAGAGAAGAATGCTTTAAAAAGCAGATATTCAAATGGAAAAGGAGGTTCAAAAGCTCACTGAAGAAAACAGTTCTTTAAAAATTAGAATGGAACAGATGGAGGTTAATGACTTCATGAGAAACCAAGAAATCACAAAACAGAACCAAAAGAATGAAAAAATGGAAGAGAATGTGAAATATCTCATTGGAAAAACAAATGACCTGGAAAACAGATCCAGAAAAGACAGTTTAAAAATTACAGGACTACCTGAAAGCCATGATCAAAAAAAAGAGCCTAGACATAATTTTTCATGAAATTATCAAGGAAAACTGCCCTGATATTCTAGAACCAGGGGGGAAAATAAATATTGAAAGAATTCACTGATCACTTCCTGAAAGAGATCCAAAAAAAGAAACTCCTACGAACATTGTAATCAAATTCTAGAGTTCCCAAGTCAAGGAGAAAATATTGCAAGCAGCTACAAAGAAACAATTCAAGTATTATGGAAATACAATCAGGATAACACAAGATCTAGCAGCTTCTATATTAAGGGATCGAAGGGCGTGGAATAGCATATTGCAGAAGGCAAAGGAACTAGGACTAAAACCAAGAGTCACCTACCCAGCGAAACTGAATATAATACTTCAGGGGAAAACATGGTCTTTCAATGAAATAGAGGACTTTCAAGTATTCTTGATGAAAAGACCAGAGCTGAAAAGAAAATCTGACTTTCAAACATAAGAATCAAGAGAAACATGAAAAGGTAAACAGCAAAGAGAAGTCATAAGGGACTTACTAAAGTTGAACTGTTTACATTCCTACATGGAAAGACAATATTTGTAACTCTTGAAACTTTTTTCAGTATCTGGGTAGTTGGTGGGATTACACACACACACACACACACACACACACACACACACAGTCAGAGAGCAC
>CM053773.1:68095219-68161894 GCA_028658325.1 Potorous gilbertii
CACATTCGACTAAAGGAAGGAATAAAATGCCCGCTCATTTTGGTATGAAAACCTATCTTGCAATACAGGAAAGTGGGGGATAAGGGGATAAGCAGGGTGGGGGGGATGATGGAAGGGAGGGCAGTGGGAGGAGGGAGCAATTTGAAGTCTCTTGGGGAGGACAGGATCAAAAGAGAGAATAAAAGAAATGGGCGGCAGGATAGGATGGAGGAAAATATAGTTAGTCTTACACAACATGACTATTATGGAAGTCATTTGCAAAACTACACAGATATGGCCTATATTGAATTGCTTGCCTTCCCAAAGGGCATGGATGGGGAGGGAGGGAGGAAGAGAAGTTGGAACTCAAAGTTTCAGGAACAACTGTTGAGTATTGTTCTTGCTACTAGGAAATAAGAAATACAGGTAATGGGGTATAGAAATTTATCTTGCCCTACAGGACAAAAGAGAAGATGGGGATAAGGGAAGAGAGGGATGTTAGAAGGGAGAGCAGATTGGTGATAGGAGTAATCAAAATGCTTGGCGTTTTGGGGTAGAGGGAGGGGAGAAAAGGGGAGAAAATTTGTAACCCAAAATTTTGTGGAAATGAATGTTGAAAACTTAAATAAATTTAAATACAAAAAAACAATTAAGATAGTCCTTGTCCTCAATGAAGTTTATAAACTGCTTGTTCCTTTGCATACTGAATTTTTATAATTTATTTCACTAATATAACTTTTTATTAATGAAATCTATAATTATATCCCTCCAGGCATCATAATTAAGGTGTTCTTCATTTGGTATGAAGGTATTCTCAAGTTATCATGAAAGGAGTTAACAGGTTGTTTGGTGACAAATCTAGCACTAAAGGCAATTGATGATGGAGTGGAACCCCTTAGGTTACTCGCTGTTGTTGTGCCTAGTGAAAAGAGAAAGTGTTTTCATGAAGGTTTTGAATTTTCAACAGAGCTCCATAAAGGTTCTTTATTGTGTTTTTTAAGGGAACACAGAGTCTGAATGAAATAATCTGAATGGTAGAGGAATAGCTAATACCTCACATTTCCATGGTGCTTTGATATTTGCTTTATAACACATGGTAGTTTATAAAAATATTAAAGCCTCATTTTACAAAGAAGGAAGCTAAGGCCAGCAAGCTAAAGCAATTTGCTCATTGATATGAAAAAAAAATGCTTTAAATTTATCCTCAGTTTCTTCACGAAGTTTTTAATAAGCTGCCTTTCAACTGGTATCTGAATCCTGAAATGAGTCCTTATAACAAGATTGAACAGCCACAGCAACCCAGCATGCATGTACTTCTTATTTCAGCAAAAGCAAACTTAGAGGGGTTAGTAGGGTAGTATAGAAAAGGTTCAGGATTCAGATTCAGAAGATGGGGTTAACTGACTTACCCCAATCTCCCCGTACTCCCCACATACTTTGATTCAGTTGTCAGACTATGGGGTGAATCATTTAGCCCCTGTGTCTCAGTTTCCTCATCTACAAAGTCAGGATAAAAGTACCTGTTCAGGTGTGAGCATCTCAAAACACAGGTAGGACAGCTTTTTAAAACAATTCATCTATATCAAAGTTAAGAGCTCCTTATTTCCCTCTTCCTCTCTTATAGCCTCTTTTTACTATGCATTTTATTTATTTATCTATTTTTCAATTTGATTTTTAGTATTGCCATTTCTACTCTAGATGGCAGTAACAGACTGAGTTTAGAGGCTGGCTCTTTGAACAGTCTTTACTTCCATCCTTATATCTTAGTTTTACTTCTCTTTTTCAACATAGCATCAGACTGTTCTAATATATCAGTATATACCTTCATCTTAGACATGTCTCTTAAAAGAAGTAGTACAGCATGCAGGAAAATATGAAGAGAAAAGCAAGGCAATTCCTTATATTTCTAATAAAATACGTATTAATCTGGATGTTTAAAGAAATAAAGCATGAAAATGCAACTTTTAGCTAAAAATATTTAAGCTTAAAATGGGATTTTTACAGAAGTAAACTGATCAAATTATACATATATGTGTGTGTCTATATATATACATATATATATGAAATATATACACATATACATATAGGAGGGAGAAGAAAAAAGGGGAAGATGAAGAGAGAAGGGGAGGGAAAGAGAAAGGGACCCTCAGAAATTATTTAGGCTTGGCAACCCAAATTAGATTAAAAGAAATGAGAACTATTTAACAAAATAAATTAAAATTCAATAGAACACTGATAATATTAACATGTAGGTTTTCTATGTGGGCAGAGGTCTGGATCCTTATGTATAGTTGTGTGACCCCTTTTTCTCTTTCAGTTTGACACTAACACCTCAGACCATCACTTAAGCATGAAACCCTTCTCCAATAGCTCTGACAAGGAGTCATTTTAGCTTTTAACTGAATAGTTCATTCCTTTATGGATTCTGCTTGGCCCCAGAAGGCAAAACATGGGCAAAGGGTAGAAGTGACTGGGAGGCCTACTTCAACCTACTCATATCAAGCTTTTTTAAAACCAACCTTTCAGCTTCCTAATTGAAATATGCTTCCTTACAACTTCTATCCTTTGTTATAGATGTGCTTTCCTGGGTCAAGTGTTGTTTTTGTTGCTGAACTATTTTCAGGCCTGTCTAACTCTTTGTGACCCCATTTGGGGTTTTCTTAGCAAAGATACTAGAGTAATTTGCCATTTCCTTCTCCAGGTTATTTTTCAGATGAGGTAACTGAGGCAAACAGGGTTAAGTGACTTGTCCAGGATCTGAGGCCATATTTGAATTTAGGAAGATGAGTCTTCATTATCCCAGGCCTGACATGCTGTCTCCGCTGTATCACCTAGGTGCCCTGGGCCAAGTAGACTTTTTAAATTTAATCCAATCTCTCTTTTCAGGTGTCATTTTTTACCCCAAGGCCAAATTTACCCATTATTCCAATTATTTTTTGATTTCTTACTGTAGCGTTCCAGTTCCTTATGATGAATGGGACATTTTTTTTTTTGATGTTTTTCTACAAGATGTTATAGGTCTTCATAGAACTGATCAGCTTTGGTATTAATGGCTGGAATATAGACTTGTACTATTGTGATGCTGACTGCTTTGCCTTGGATTCGAACAGATATCATCCAGTCATCTTTGAGATTATATCCCGGTACTGCTTTTCTCACTCTTTTTGAAAGAGGCAAAGGAACTAGAGACCAAATTGCCAATATTCACTGCATTATGGAGAAAGCAAGGGATTTACTGAAAAAAACATCTACTTCTGCTTCACTGACTACACTAAAACCTTTGACTGTGTGGATTACAACAAAATGTGGCAAGTCCAAAGAGATGGGAATACCAGATCATCTTACTTGTCTCCTGAGGAACCTGTACGTGAGCCAAGAAGCAATAGTTAGAACTGAAAATGGAACAGCTGATTGGTTGAAAATTGGCAAAGGAATAAAACAAGGTCGTATGTTGTCACCTTACTTATTTAACTTATATGCAGAGTACATCATGCAAAATGCCAGGCTAGATGAATCAAAACTGGAATTAAGGTTGATGGGAGAAATATCAACCACCTCAGATATGCAGACGATACTACTGTGATGGCAGAAAGTGAAGAGGAATTTTAAAGCCTCTTGATGAGAGTGAAAGAGAAGAGTGTAAAAGCTGACTTGAAGTTTAACATCTAAAAAACCAAGCTCTTAACAACTGGCCCATCATTTCTTGGCAAATAGAGGAAGAAGAAATGGAAGCAGTGTTAGATTTTACATACTTGGGCTCAAAGATCACTGTACATGGTGACTGCAAGCATGAAATTAAAAGACACTTGCTCCCTGGAAAGATCTGGGCAGCATACTAAAAAGCAGAGACATCACCTTGAGGACTAAGGTCCATACAGTTTTTCCAGTAGCAACGTATGGCTGTGACAGTTGGACTGTAAGGAAAACTGAGGGCCTCAGAATCGGTGGGGCTGGCGAAGAACTTTGAGAGTCCCTTGGACAGAAAGGAAATCAAATCAAACAACATTTAAAGAAATTAAATCAGGCTATTTGTTGGAAGGTCAAATACTGATGCTGAAGTTTAAATACTTTGGCTACATAATGAGAAGATGGGACTTATTGGAAAAGACCCTGATGTTGGAAAAGATTGAAGGTAAAAGGAAAAGGGGACAGCAGAGGATGAGATGGATAGATAGTGTAATAGAAACAATGAATATGAATTTTGACAGACTTCAAGAGATACTGGAGGACAGAAGGGCTCAGTGTGCTATGTAATAGTCACAAAGGGTTGGACACTACTAAAGGAGTGAACAATAACAACTATTTTCAGGAAACACAAACCTTCAGCTCTTTAAAAATGGCGAGCATATCGGATTAAATTATTACACTCATAGGATTACAGATCTAGAACCATTTAGAGCTGGAAGGGACCTTCGAGGTCACACGGTCCAACTTCCTTATTTTATAGATGAAGAAACTAAAATTGAGATGATAAATGACTTGTTAGATCCAGGATTCTAATTCAGGTCTTTTGACTTCACTACACAAAGCTACTCCTCCCTTTTTCCATGGTCTCCTTTTTTTTTCAGGCTATATGTCCTCATTTCCCTCAAACCATCCTTTTATTGCTGAAAATTTATTTCCGAGTCAACTACAAAGAGCCCTGAGTGATTTTTAGATGTTTCCAATAATCAAATTTACCTCCCAAGAATGGAGATTTACAACCAATTTTTGCAAATAAAAGAGCCTAAAGAAAAGGTTCTGAGGGCAATTCCAAAAGAGAAGTTACAAAAAAATTTTGAGAAAAGGCGGTGATAGTCTTCCTAGTTTGTCTGCTTTAAAGGAAACAATTAATTTTGATATGCAATTCTGATAAACATGTTAATCAATTAGTTATTTAACTTTCACTCACCTACCCACCATTCAGATGAAACTCTGGATAGAATAAAAAGGGAAACTCTTTTCAGTTGAACTATCAGAGCACTTAACCCCCCATCTCTGTCACTCAAAGGGAGACACTGAGTTAAAAGGATGCCTCTCCAAGTGCTTCAATTAGGCCCTAATCCTTTGTGGATATCCCATTTAGAAGATGGAGATTTGCTGGATGGCCTGATTACATGCAAGCCTCTTGCCCAACTGGAGAGAAAGACAAGTTGAATATGATTAAGTAAAAATCTGTGCTTAATGTTTGTAGTTAAGTAAATTAAGGGCAGCTGGCATGGATAGAGTTCTGCACATAGCTCCTGGGAATGCAACTTCAGTGGCTCATGAAATAATGAGTAATCCAGCTGGATGAACAGAGATAACCAATAGTTTTGGAAATGATCTACTTAACCCATCCCTGGTCATGTGACTAAGGTCTCAAATTCCACTAAAGCAGAAATCTTCCTTCACAAGAGAAGGGCATGCAGCCCCCTAGCATAATACTTTCACTGAATTTTAGGTATGAATTTCCCCTGAGGGAATAAATGTATAAATTTAAAACAAAATTTACTACATACTTAAAATATGCAGAGAACTGTGCTAAAAGCTTTGATTCTGAAATTGGACCCTTGTTTGTTAGGATCCCAATAATATCATGGATCCTAATTGTGGTATCGAGACTAAAAATAATAGTACTTTGTCTTTTATTGAGATTCACACATTTCCTAGCACTTGCACATCTATTATTATCTCATTTAGAAAATAAACTCAACGAGAATAAAGATTGTTCCACCCTTTGAAATTGTACCCCAGCAGCTGGCACTGTGCCAGGCAGATAATAGACACTTGATAAATGTTTATTGATTGACTGATTAAGTCTCAGGACAAGCCAGTGAGAGTAGGACAGCATAATTACCCCAATTTGTAGATTGAGAAACAAAGGCACAAACTTTACGTCTTCAAAATCACATAACTACTTAGTGATAGAGCCAGGACTAGGTCCCAAGTCTTAACTTCTAAGCACGCATCTTTTCCATTAAACCATGAGATACTTCCATTTCTCTACCAATATATATCCTTGAATTATAAATGGACACTAGGAAAAAGAGGCTTAATAAGTTAGTCCCTTATCCAAATGCATGAATGAAATGCCTTCTGCTTCCAGTGCGAAGGAAATACCCAATAGCACTTACATTACTCTATTAAAGTTTCTTGAGTAGAGATTAGTTCATTCCCTGTTCCATTTCCAGCACTTAGTAGCATGCCTAGCATAAAACAGGTGCTTGATAAGTGCCCAATTATCTCACCATTTATCTGATTGTTTAACAAATTCATAGAAAAGGATTACTGGAAACGATCTCTGAAGTTTCCTAGGTCAACCAAGTCCTACAATATTCCTAACAAGTGGTCATCCAGCCTCTGAATTAAAATCTCCAGGAATGGGGAACTCACTACCTACCAAGGCAGCCCTTTTAAATTGTCAGCTGTATCTAATTGCACAAACTGTTCATGTTGAATTAAAGTCTATCTTCTTGTAATTTCCATACACTGGTTCTCATTCTGCCCTCTACTAGCAATCAGAATAGATGTGATCTCTCTTCCATAAGACAGTTCTTCATATAGTTGAAGGTCCTACTCACGTACTTCTTAAGTATTTCTTCTCCATCTTGACCATTTCCAATTACTTCCACCAATTTTTTTTGGCAATATAGTTCAAAGTCTCCAGCTGTCCTGGTCATTCTCTTCTCTACTATTCAATAAGTGAATAGTGGATTAAGAAATTGAAGGTTTATTATACAAGGAATAAATTGCCAAAAAGAATAACAAATTGAATTGGTTTCTTTACCCAAGTATCTTGAAACAAATATTGGTCTAATTTATGATCTCTCTGCAAGGCTGCTACAAAGAAATTATTTAAGTGATTAAAAATATATTTCATAAAAATTACCATTTAAAAATCAACTAAGTAGCATATAAAATCAGAGAATGCTAGAGCTATTGAAGGGACCTTCTCCTAGTTCAAATCATTAATTTTACAGATGAGAAAAGCAAGACTGGAAAAGTTAAGTGACTTGTCCAAGATAGTATATAGAAATTTAGGATTAAAAGTTAGGATTATCATTTAGCTCTCCTGTCTCCAAAGCCAGTATTAATTCTACTACTTCAGGCACCTCTTAAAAAAATACTTCAATCAAGGAAGATGCTTCAATTTAGATAATAAGACCAGATAACCATAATCCTATTTTTTATATTATTTTAGGGTCTACAAAGTCTACCAATACATGATAGCGCTTGATCCTTAAAAACCTTTTGAAGCAAGCAGGACAGATATTATTTCTGCCAAAGTATAGGAGAGGAAACTGAAGCTCAGAGAAGTTGTGACATCTCAAATCACAAAAGCAGTAAACAGAAGAGCCAAGGCAACAAGTATTGCGCTTTTTCCATTACTGCATGGAAAGAGTTAAAGAAAGGCTCTGATTCACTTCACTCTAATTCAGCAAAGAATTATTAAGTGCCTATCATATTAGAGGCACCATGGGGGACTTGAAGGCAGGAGTGTTTGATCCTTTCTGTGTCATGAATCCAGTTTAGTGAAGTATATGGACTCATTCTCAAACAATTTAAAAAATAAAATAAGAAATAAAGGATTACAATGGAGATAGTAATCCGCATAATTATGCTAATTTCAGCCGAACTGATGAAATAGATATTAAATTATAAAAAAAGTTGGGATGTAAAGATCCAAAAGGACACAGTCCCTGCCCTCAAGAAGTTTATAACTTGGTTGTTTGGAGAAGATATGTAGAAAGAACTACGATTCAAATTAGAATGTATTTCTAAGTGCATGGTTTGTTCTCCTGACGTGGAAATGATAGTTACACTAACAATATTTATAAAGCAATTACTATGTACTTGGCTCTGTGTTAAGTACTTTACGATTATTAATTACCTCATCTATACCTTTAAGGACCCCCGAACTTGAAATAAAAAGTGGTTTTGAGATCTGGGACTCTACTTTATACATTGCGTGACCCTGGGTAAGTCACCTAGGTGGAACAATGGATGGAGCGCTGAGCTTGGAATCAGGAAAATTCATCTTCCTGACTTCAAATCCAGGCTCATACACTTACTCGCTCTGTGGCTAAACAAGTCACTGTTCATCTCAGTTTATTCATCTACGCAATAATCTGGAGAATTAAATGACAAGCCAACTCCAGTTATCTTTGCTAAGAAAATCCCAAATGGAGTCACAAACAGTCATACACAACTGAAATGGCTGAACAACAATGGCGCTGGGTAAGTCTATTCACCTTCTTGAGCACATTTCTCCATTTGTAAAAGGCTAACGCTTTCTTACCTATTTCATATCATGAAGATCCAACCAGATAACGTATGTGAAAATGGTTTACATAGTAAAGCACTATACAATGATGTGGTATTATCTAACATATAATAACGTTTAGTTAGGGTAGCGTGCTGGACCTGGAATAAGGAAGATCTGAGTTCAAATTTGGCCTAGAATGCTTACTAGCTATGTGACCCTGGACAAATCACTCCATCCTGTTCACCTTAGTTTCCTCATTTATAAAAATAAGTTGGAGAAAGAAATAGCAAACCACTCCAGTATCTTTGCCAAGAAAACCCCCAATGGTGGTCATGAAAAATTAGACATGACTCAACAACAAAGTATCTTATTAATGGCTATTACTATAATTGTTAATCATCATGTATTCATCCATCATCATTTCTCATAGGTGAAGGATAACCCTCTATCCTCTGTGAAGAAAACATACAATCTGTACCCTAGCATTCTGCCCTCCTTTTTTTCATCCCTGGCAGTATGAAATGGGGTTAGATTGTGTATTTGACCACTGTGGTAACTCCTGAAGATGAAAAAGTTGAAGGGGTTACTTTTACATTGCAAAGCTCTATCTCTAGACTCTTATACTTATCCCCCCATTATATCACCCTCCTTGCCCACTCACTAAGTCAAACTCACCTTTTCCTTCAATTCTACCTTGGCACCAACTAGCTACCCACTAGGGGACCAGGGTGGGTGGGGATGATAGAACAGAAAGGAAGGTTCATCATGCCTTAAGTTACACTCATTATAGTGTTGGCATGAAACACTCCAATTTGCATATATCTCCAAGAATTATTACTGGAATATTCAAGTCTGCTATTGGAGGTGGGGTAAGAATAACTCCTTGAGCATACAAAGCAATAAAGCGAAAGCTGGACAGTCTCAAAGTGCAGGAATCTAATAAATGAATGCACTGGAAAACAAATAGAACTTAACGAAAGAACCAGTGCAACAAGAGTTACATCACTGAGTCATCCACTGCTGCTCTGCATTAAACATTTATTTTTCTTGTAATTTAATTTAGCCCTGGATTTCTATTTTTCACTTTCATCCAGAAATGCTTTTTCTCCCCACTAAATTCAGGGACAGTACAACACTCTCCTCACAGGGCTTTCCTGGAACTGTTTCTCAGAGTACCAGACGGGCATTATCAATGAAAGCTGACTGGCTCTAGCAGCTGGGCCTCCCGCTGAGTTTGGAAGCAGGGATGCTGGGTCCAAGTGCAACCTGTGCCTTCACTGCTACATCCCTCCTGTGGCATTCTGGAAAGGGATTACCACTGCTAGAAATGGGCCTGGGAGCAGAGACAGTGAGCAGAGCTCTTCCACTCCATCCTAATAAGAACCCATGGGAGAAAAAACGGAAAGAAGCAAATGCAACAACCTCAGAAGTTAATCCACATCTCCCCTATCTTTAGAGATGAGTCTTTCCACGTGCAAAAATATAGATATGGCTATTTTCATACTCCACAGATGGGTTTTCCTCACTCCAGTCTTCTTTTTCTTGTTTCTTATGGATAAAATCCTTACAGAGATCATTATTGGATCAATGGTACAATATCATAGGATTAATAAATAAATTTATAGCTGGTAGGCATCTTAGAGATCACTGGTTCAGCCCCTTGTTTTATAGATGAGGAAACCAAAGCTTAGAGAGATGAGATGTGACTCATCCCCCTGAAGGAGAATTGGAATACAGGTCTTCCTGAGTAGTACTATAGAAAGCGTAGTGGATTGAGGGACAGAGGACCTTCATTTAAATTTAGACTTCACTTCTTACTACGGTGTGACTTTGTGCAAGTTACTTCACTACCCTGGGACTTGGTTTTCCCATCTATAAGCTGACATGATTGTACGAGATGGCTTCTAAGGTGCTTCTCAGCTTTAAACCTCGATCCACGATATCACGCTGCTTGATTTTTCTCCCTTTAGAATGGCCTAAGACCTGTTAGTCACATATTTCTTTTATTCCTTTACCTTCCTCTAAAAGTATGTTTTTTAGAATTTGTTTCCTTATATGTAAATTCTTGTCATTGACTTTTTAGTGACAGCCTGGGAGTCACAAGTAACAGTGTTAAATTAAATGAGTGAAAAGCAAGATAACAGGTATCCACCCTCCTGTTATCCAAGTTAATTGTAAACAGGCAGGAGGTGTTATTTGGAGGTGTTATCAGGAAGGTGATGCCATGACTTTCAGTGAATTGGATTTAAGGGAGGGAGGGCTGTTGCAGAGTCACCAGCCTCACACTTTCCCCTCCGTAGTCATCTGGGTCCAGTGGCAAGCCATAGATCAGGACGACTGGAGATAGCCCTGGAACTGGTTCCATAAACAAGTTCAAGAAAAAGTCCTGAACTAGAATGCAGATGTATAGTCCTGTTCTACTGGAGAAGAAAAGTGATGCTGACTCCATCAATAACATTACACTTCCCCACCTTGCTCAGCAGGAGGCACCACATGCTCACTATGTTTCAACTGTAAATTCTAAGAGCCAATTGTCATATTTCAGTCCAGCCCTGGCTTGGTACAAGGGAGAGGTTCCCAAACATTTTTAGCCCACCATGCCCTTTAAAAAAAAAATTACCCACTGGCCCCCTGGGAATCTCTAACTCTTTAATTTTTTTTGAAATTTATATAATTTCAAAACTATGTAATTTTTTTAAATGACATCTTAAATTTAATAATTTATTGTAAATTTCCGGGGTTTCTTCCTGCATTGAAATTTTGATGATGCAATATTGCATCATGTAACTATACAGTATCGTATTGTAAACAAGTCATTACATGCACATATTCCTGCCAATTCATGTTGGACTTCCTGACAAGGTCTGACATGCTCGCCTGCCAACACCCTGCCAACACATGCTTGTTAATCCCTGACAGCAGACTTGACCACTGATAGGTTATAACTTGCATTTTGTGTGTTTATTTGCAAAATAATGTAATCCTTATATATCTAACTCCATTACACAACAGATGAAACATATATGAATAGGTTTTCATAATTTTCTTTTCTTCCCTTCTTTTCTTATGTTTCCACCACCCCCTTATTCTTATTCAAAGCCCCCAAAGTGCACCTTAGGCTACTACCACCCCCTGGATGGCTCCAGCACCACACAGAGGGCAGTATAACCTACTTTGAAAGTCTAGAATTAGCACAGACAAGGGCAAGAGAAACTTCAACACTCAACATATTCATTTATCTGTTGCTCAGTGAGCAACTTTGCTCCAAGAAAAGGAAGAGATTCTTTACAGACATTATTTCATTAGCTCTTTTAAAACCATGAGGGGAGGCTCATGAAAGCAAATTAGAATCTAGCTCTGGCTTCTCAAAATTAAAAAAAAAATCCTTAATGGAATCTTTGCCACTTGTCTACCCAGTTTTCTTTAGTCACCCAAAATAAAGGAGTCAGAAGCCACCAGCCTACTCAAAGACAAGTGGAAGCGGGGAGTTAGGGATAGGTTTGGCACTGCTCTGTGGAGTCTTCATTTCTCTTGTTCAAGGCATCAGTGGACAAACTGAGACCTTGGAAAGACTTTATCTTAAAAAGGCCAAGGTCTCCCACTGTATCTGGGGCCATTGCCAGCTATCCTGAAATATCTCTTGTCACTGGATCCAGATGGCTCTGGAGGAGAAAGTGAGGCTGGTGACTTCGCACAGCCCTGCCTCACTTGAATCCAATTCACTTGCAAGTCATGACATCATCTTCCTGATGTCATTAATCCTGGATCCTGATGGCTCTGGAGGAGAAAGTGAGGCTGGTGACTTCGCACAGCCCTGCCTCACTTGAATCCAATTCACTTGCAAGTCATGACATCATCTTCCTGATGTCATTAATCCTTTTCTAGAATGAAGGACAAACAGCTACAACAGACGTATGGGAAATGATGTCAGAAGGCAGCTAGGTGGCATAGTGGTAAGGGCATTGGCCCTGGAATCAGGAAGACTGGAGTTCAAATCTGACCTCAGACACTGACTTAGCCATGTGACTCTGGGCAAGTCCCTTAATCTCGGCTTGCCTCAGTTTCCTCTGAATAATAATAGCACCTAACTTCCAGGGTTGTGAGTTTTAATTGAGATAATATTTATAAAACACTTTGTAAACCTTAAAGTAGTATATCATCGCTAGCTATTATGTTAGGGAAGATAAAGGATTCCCACCGTGCCTCACTGCTTCTGATAAACTGCAATCCCTTGAACTTCTGAATGACTCCTACAGATGAATGGCCACAGATGACTGGGATTCCTCTCTCTGCTACATCCCTCTACCCCTGGTGCTAGGCAAGGGGTCCTAGAAAATACCCTACTAGTCAGCCTAAATAAAGTTGATGGGACGGACTTGCGGAGACACTATTACAATTTTTAGAGAATCTGCATGTTTAAAAGTAGAGGAAGGGAAAAAGCAGTCAATAGGTAGAAGCAGCTTTCCAGAGCTTGACCTCACGGGCAGACATATAGACAGGGAGGCTGGGCACTTTCCTGCCCAAATATAGCTTTCTATTGAATTGCTGAGATTTTTTTTTTAACTTCGCTTCAATAACAGCTAATATTTTAAAGGTCTGTAAAATACTTTACGCACTTTATCTCATTTGAGCCTGACAGCTACCTTCTGAGGTAGGGACTACAAATATAACTATCCCCATTTTACATCCAATCAGACTGAGGCTAAGAGAGATAAAGTGACTAGCCCTAAGTGCACGGACCAAAAGCATCTAAACCCAGGTATCTCCTTACTCCAAGTCCAGGCTCCTTCTTTACTGCACTATACTTTAGTTCTACCACATACGCATTAATCTGACAATCGCTATCATTATGAATAACCCCAGTAGTAAAACGTAAGCAGGAATGGTTTTACTATATTTACACAATTTAACGCAGTTTGTTAGTTATTTGTTGAACGCAATTGAAAAGTTTTCTGGAACAACCTTATGAAGTATAAGTATCATCATCTCTCTTTTACAGATGAGGAAACTGAGGTTCAGAGCGCATAAATGACTTTAGAACCACAAAGCTAGTGCGTAGCGGAGTTAAGTCTCTGACCCAGACCTTATTTTCCAAATCAGTGCTCCTTCAACTGGACCAGTCTGACCCATGAAGTAAACAAAAATCTCCTTTTAAAAAAGCACACAGCTCTGGGAGAATGAAGCTTTGGAATCTTAATAGCTTAGTGAGAATGTTTTCTTAATAGCTGACTGAATGGGAATTTTAAATGGCAAGAGAAGCAAAGGGTGAAAAGGGTAGGAAGGAAGTCAATTAAAACCAGAGCATGGAACATTAAGTGAGCATAGATATTTTCTATACTCTCCCTTCCTGATTTCCACAGCTTTCATTGGCTCCCTATTACCTCTAGGCTATGCAGTGAAAATTCTATGTAGATGGACAGTTTCCATTTTCTATAAGGTCTGGGGTGAAAAAAGAGTCACGATATCTGGTGGAAAATCTTTGTACTACATTTCTGGAACACCCAGATTGAGTAAGACTGCTTTCAGTAAGCGCAGTATAAAAGAGGCTGCAAGAGTCTCCTAGGGGAGGGGAGAATGCAGGTAGGGATGACTGGAAGATGCAGGCAGGGGAACGAGAGAGCAAGAAATAGTAGCCATGTCTAGCCCTTGATGTGAATGCAGACAGGGATGGCAGGAGCCATTCTAATGTTAGTGAACATGGAAAATTTGAGGAAAGAGATTCTGAGAGGTGCCAAATTAGCACCTTAGTTACGAAAGTAACTACGCAAAGACTGCTAAAATTCTAATCTCTAACAACTTGAGCTGATAATGTGATTGTGTCTTTCTTCCCCAATGTGGGGAGGAGTGTAAGGGCTTAATTGTGGAATGTTTACAACCTGATTCAATAACTAATTATTCACTTTATATTCTGATTTAATTAAATGACTTTTTCTCTCACTTAATAAATCATCTGGCATGCTTTAGCCCAGATTCACTGGTTGGGACTTGGATAGAGGGAAAACCAAAACAATATAATGAACTTGGTAAGCAGGGAGGTGTCCCAGAGCTGTGAGAAGCACTATGCTAGCATAGGCCTTTCGTGGAGGCTCACCTAGGAATTTTTTTTTTTGGTTGAATAAAGCTGTTTAGAGCACAGGATCAAATTAAGACTACTTATTTCTATCATAACTATCCACTAAAATTTTTTCCTTTTTATTTTTCCTAAGTTATAACTGACAGTAAATTTTTTCAACTCAATTCATATAGATCAGACCAGCTGTTTTAAAATAGCTGTTATTCTGTTATGGGGTAGAGTATCATTAGAGTTGGGGGGGGGGGAGGAATTGGTGGCAAAGCAGCATTGTGAAACTGTCACTGTACATTTCACATTTGAGTAGTGAACTGAATTATCACCATGGGTTAAATTCAGTTATTATCACGCTCATTAATAGGATTTTACCCTTATCCAAGACTGCTGATTTTGGAAAAACTCTGAAGGTGATGCTAAAAGAAAAGGCTCAACACCATGATGTGAACACTGGGGAAATACAAATAAAGATAATTCTTCTCAATAAGGGAAGATCTCTTCTATTCCTAAACCTTGTAGGAATATAGAGTCTTCATGGATGCAATAATCAACTCTTCAGCCTGGCATTTAAGGCCCTCTGCAATCTGATTTCAACCTATCTTTCCTGCCTTATTTCATATTAATTTCCTAATATGAAACATTTTATATTTTGGCCAAACTGACCCAAGATATGCCATAAAGACATTCCATCTCCTAGATGTGGAATGCACTCCTTCCTGACCCCTACTTCTTAGAATACTTAGCTTCCTTTAAGACTCAGTTCCGGTGTCACCTCGGATTGGAAAGTATTTCTGCTTCTATCCAGCTGGTATTACTGTTCCCCTCTATGATTTATCTTGTATTTACTTATATATGTACATGTTATATCCAGTCAATAGAAAATAAGCTCCTTTGTATTCTCAGCATTTAACGTAATACCTGGCACACAGTTGATGTTTAAAAAATGTTCAGTGCATGAATGGATGAATGGCCTAAGCCTTTGTAGGCTTTTCTGAGCTTCAGGTCCTAGGTGTCTGGAGCTAAGGGAGTTTGGGTATCAGGAAGTAATGAAGGAGCCAAGACACAAAATGGAAGGCTACTAAAAAAAACCACCTTTACCTCCTTCAAAACATTGCCTAGGGATAGTTGTGTGCTCATAAAAGGAAGCCTTATCTTGTATTATCCTCCTTCCCCTTGGAGTTCATGGCCTACCACCCTTAGGACTTAGAAATCAGCTAAAGTACTTACCCTATTCAATAAACTTTCATGGCTCCCTATTACCTCTAGATCAAAGATAAGCCCTCACTTTTAAATCTCTTTACAATCTGGCTCCCACCTACCTTTCTAGCTTTATTATATATGACTCCTGTACATGCACTCTCAAAGCCAATTTCCCTATATCCAGCCTATATAGCTCCTCTATGAAAGCTCCTCTAGGGCAGGGTCTTTTATTTTCATCTTTGTGTTCTCTTTGAATGCCTTTCTGTTCTTCATACAGAACACTCCACCTATCAGGCACTCCATGCCTTTGCGTAGGCTTTTTAGAATTTTAAGGTTCCTTCAAGTTCAGTTCAAATATCACCTTTTGCATGAAGTTTTTCATGATTCTCCCAGCTGCTAGGGTGTCCTCCACCTTCCCCAAACCACCTCGTATTAATTTTGCCTATCTTTATATTATGAATTTTTCTGTTCACCTTGCTAGGATGTTCCCATTCTGTCCCCAGTGACTAGAACTGTGTAGGCATTTAAATGCTTACTATTAAGGCTCTTATGATCTAGCCTGGGATGTTAAAAACCATCTATTGTACTGTTTCTAGTGAAAGTCTATTGTTGCTATTTTCAAATAAACTTTGGGAATATGACCCATTCCTAAACTGGAGGCCAGCTGTATTCAATTTTGCTGACAGAGAGAAATCGCCAGCTCAGAGCCAGCCTTTGGTGTCACTCAAAAAAGACAATGGTGACATATGAGGCAATGGAAAAAGTCAAGTGTTTTAAAGTTAAAGGATATAAAGCTATATCCTGGCTGTTAGCACTTACTATTTAATCTTGGTCAAATTATTTTACCTCTTGGGTCCTGTTTCCATATCTGTAAAAAGAGTGGCTCTGACTATATAATCTTTAAGGTTCCCTCCAACTCTAACTCTATGACCTTGTAAATACAATGCATAGGATACTCACTGATACTATAGAAAGCCTGAAACGCTAGGTCACCATGTTTTTACACAATTGTACGCATACAGTCTTTGCAAACAAATTGAAGCAAAGTTAAGACAAAGGTTTATTGGGCAAAGTTCATTACCTAATAGCCTTTTCTTGCCATGTAGAATGTGGTCAAGAAGATGACCTTTGAAACTGAAATATTTAAGTATACTCCAGAATTCAGGGATGGTGTGAACCATATAGCTCAATTTAGGCTATTATTTTTAGGCAAATACATCACTTCTTAGACTTTCTCAATCATAAATAGGGAAGAAATGTGATCACAAAGGTGGGATGAGTGTTGTCACATAACACTCTGTATGTGGCTTTGATGTCTGTTTGAAATACAATTAATTTCTGGGTTATTAAGTGTAATAACATTTTAAAAAATTATTCAACTACTGAGTTTCTCCATTAGTGTGAATATACGTAAGATTTGCTTGCGTGTTTCATTTCTTCACAAGACTATAATTCTGAAAGTGAGGTTCATGGACTCTTGAGGGGGCCCTGAGATCATTTCAGGGCATTCAAAACTATTTTTCATAATAATACTAAGACACTGTTTATTAAAATACTTCTTTTTCTAACTATATTATGTGTAAGGCTGGATTTTCTTCAACCAAAATGACATATTTCAACATACTGAATGCAAAATCAGATATGAGACTCTAGCTGTCTTCCATAAAGCTAGTCATAAGATTTGCAAAAATATATAAAACAATGCCATTTTTCATTATGTTTTGTTTTGGAAAACACAACATTTATCATAAAAATATGTTCATATATAATAGATTTATTACGGTTATTTAAAATGAATACTTTTAAATGTATCAGTTTAATTTCTGAGATGGTAAATGTCAATACACATAATCCATATAAACAAAAGGT
Organism: Potorous gilbertii; assembly: GCA_028658325.1. NCBI lineage: Eukaryota > Metazoa > Chordata > Mammalia > Diprotodontia > Potoroidae > Potorous > Potorous gilbertii. The sequence goes on from CM053773.1 coordinate 68,112,562, forward strand.
CTTGGGGGTCATCAATAATTTTAAAAAGTGTTTAGGGTTTCTGAAACCAAAAAGTCTGAGACCCACTGAACTCGAAACAAACTTGCCAGAGCCCCATAGCACTGTATGGATAGTCCCTTCACTAGGGTAGGGTACAATCTGTCCAGGTTTTACCTAATAAATAGTTTTCAGTCAAGCAATATAAACATTTAATAAGTGCCTGCTATATGGCAGGAACTGTGCTAAGCACAAGAAATAAAAAGAAAATCAAAAGACAATCCCTATCTTCAAGCAGGTCACAATCAAACAGGGAGAGTCAATCTATAAAAAGAAACTGAAAAGGGTGGGCAGAAGGGTGGGGAGTGAGGTGGGGGGAAGGGTATCAGACCAGAGGCATAATACTCTTGTGCGGGGGTATTATGAGATGACTACCTTGAGTTTCCTCCTTAAATGGAAGATCTGAGAGGAGTTCCACAATGCACCCTCCACCCTCTCCCTTTATTAAGTGCTTCTGTGGGAGAAAAAAAAAATCTGATTACACTTAGCTAGACTAGTCTTTTGATGACACTGTCTGTCATTGGACTTCTCCATCAAAGTTCTCTAGGTTGGTAAAATATATTGAAGTTCGTGCTCCACTTGTACGGCCTTTGGGAACCCAGGGATGTGGAAAGGCAGTGGAAGAAGATTTTGATGGAGGGAAAATAATAATAGATTTACATGGTGTTTCAGAGATCACAAAATACCTTTAAGATCATAGGACCATAGATTTAGAGCTGGAATCTTGGAAGTCTCTGAGTATGATTCCTTTATTTCACATATGAGGAAACTGAGTCACAGTGAGGGTAAGTGACTTGTCCAAGACTACATGGGTTGTAAATGTCTGAGATGGGATTTGAATCCAGGTTTTCCTGATAAACAAATTCAAGTAGATGGCTACATACACAACATGATACTTCAAATGAAAACCATCATTCTGATAATGTTTTACCCAAGACAAGGTCCAGAGCAGTCAGATTTACTGGGTGTCAGGTGTGTCAAAGTAGTAGGAGAGATGCAAGTGAGACCAGGAGATACCTCTCTAGACAGGGACTTTTAAACACAATACATTTGTTTTCAGGAAGAACCTCTAAAACTGTTCTTCTATGACAGCTAAAGAAGCTTGGTAGAATGAACTATGGTACTATGGTACTAATACTACATGAAACAGGAGTTTTCACAAACATTCCTTGGGTAATGTAGAATACTGATGGATGAACCATGACGATCCTCCCCTAATTTTCTCATGACAAGTTGTGAGAGGGAGGTAGGAGTCAAAAGTCACAGATAAAGTAGAATGTAGACTCCTGAAGGTCAAAGATATCTTAAGAGCTGAAAGGGACCTTATTGATCAGAGCTCAACTCTTTGCATGATGTATGAAGCCCTTCTAAGATATCCATGCTAAATGGATATTTATTCTGCTTTAATATTTATGTGACAGGAAAACTGGTGCCTTACAAAAGCAACCTCTCTCTATTTTGGGTAATTCTAATTTTTACAAAGTTTTGTTTTACTGTTCTCTAAAACTTGGAATCACTGGCACTAGTTGTGCCACGAAGGCCACAAAGAATAAATCTGTACTTATTCACTCTTACGTGAACATCTTCAAATATCTGAAGATAACCTATCATGTGTTCCCTGTGTTTATATTCTTTAGGCCTCAGTTTTCTTATCTGAAAAATGGAAATAACAGTACCTAACTCTAAGGGATATTATGAAGTTCAAAGTAATATATGTAAAACACTTTGAAAACATTAAAAGATGATATAAATGATGGCAAACATTTGGGGTATTATTCTTACAGCCCGGTTGTCTTGTTAAGTATTCATAAGAATTCTATTTTTTACTGTAATGATGTACTGCACAGTGGACCCTATTTCCCTGAATAATAAATGTTGATCATTAAGTCTAGGCTCTTTAAGGATAATGCTTTTGTAATTTCTCATGGCAATAAGCTGATTTGACATCTTAAAACCCCTCTGTTTCCACAGACAAAATACATATGCTTTGGCCATTTGATGCTTTTTGTTGACATACTGCTGATGAAGTTCTTGTGGATGTTGCCCATATTGAGTTTCTTTTGATGCTACTCGGGGATTTTAGTTGTATCACAGGTTCAATCCATAGGTCAGTCTTTACCACTGTTTGGCAAAGCGATGCCTGCTTATTTCAAAAGTTGTCTATAGGCTTAAAGAAAAATCTGTTTATCATGTGCTTTATCATTATTGCCATTTGATCCTTCATCATTCTAACAGCTTGATGTGGAACAGAAGGTAAATGCTCCATATTCTATAGGATAGGCGGCAACTAGAAACTCAAAAGCAACTTGCTGGCATTGGCTATGGTCTACTCTTTAACTTTCCATTAGGCTCTCTATGATATACCCTGACTGAAGCAGGCACCCTGGGCATTTAGTTCTCTAGTTCTAGCTTCATTCTTGAAATAAATGTCCTTCCAGTATTGCCTGAAACACTTAGGCTTTACTAATCCAAACATTAGCATTTTAGACATATCTACTGTGACAGAATCACAGAAGTTTAGAGATGGAAGGGAACTTCCACTTCCAACATTTCATTCAATCTCAACATCCTTATTTCCATGAAACAAATCTTGTATATATTCTTTGGGAACATCTCAGTACTGAACATAACAACACAATAGACTAGAGGTAACCAGTGTGTGATAAACATTGAACACTGAAGTTGGACAGCTCCCTGGAGTTGATATTTTACTATTTGGAAGTCTTCCTTCCAAACACATTGTCTGTGTACATGACTAAATGGAGCCAGAAGCCCGGACTTACCGGCTGCAAAGTGTCTTCTTGCCTCCTGTTCTGACTCTGCCGATTGATGAAGGACCGTGTGGAGAGCTTGTAGTGATTCAGCAAGCAAATGATCACCACGACCATCACTGTAATGACCACGATGATGATAACGATCTGGACGAACTCCAGTTCGGCTGAGAGAGAGAAAGAAGAAGACCCCTTTAACAACCCTCTCCTCTTTGTCCCTCCCAGACTCTTTCTTCAAAATGGTCACCTTCTTAAAATTCACCCAGACACAGCACACAAGACCGCTGCTTCACACTAGATACTAACATCTTAGTATCTCATATGAGATGAAGACACAGCACGGGGCTGTGAAAGGATGCTTGAACTTGGCCCAAATCCTGGCTTAATTATTTGCTAGCCTTGTGATCAGAAGAAAATCATTTAGCCTCTTCAAACTTCAGTTTCTTCATCTATAAACTGGGGATAAGACTACTTGAACCACCAACTTCATGAGATTGCTGTGATGGAAGCCCTTTGTAAAATTTTAAGTGCCATATAAATATGAATTGTTGTTAATAGTATGTTGAGTTTCTAGAAGCGGAGATCAGGGATTTTAATTTTTTTGTGTGTCATGGACTCCTCTTTTGGCAGTCAAGTATAACCTATAGATCCCTTCTCAGAATAACCTTTTTAAGAAATTCATAATGGAAGGAAATGCTAAATATCAGTGAGGTTACTGAAAATAAAGATCCATTTTTTTTCTACCCAAGTCCACAGACCACGCTAAAATCTATCTGGAGGTATGAAATCCATCCTTGGAAGACCCTAGACCCCCAGACTAAAAACCCTGCTCATGGCAGGGAAGAAGCTCATTGCTAAGTGATCTCTGATTTTCTGCTAAATGCATTTACTAATAATGCTTCTTATTCTAGGGCGGTAGGAGACGGGGAAAGGAAGCTTTATAATAACTAATTATCACTCATAAGCCCTCGGTGAGGTCACACGTGATAATCAGTCCAATTTCCAAAATGAAAAGTCAAGGTACAAGAAGATTAAACTGTCCAAACTCCACACACTGAAGCTTACCCCAGCTAGACAGCACCTCTTATGTTCCTTGGACTCTATCTTTCTTTGTTGTATTAAATAAAAGCACCATGTTGCCTGTGTCTCTCAAACAGTCAATCAAAAAGCCTTTATCAATCATTTGCTAAATTACTCAGAATCATCAAATCACAGAATTTTGAGAGTTGGAAGGGACCTCAGTGACCCTTTAGATCAATCCACTCATAAAAAGGAATTCCTACTATAACGTATATGACAAGTGGTTCCATCCTACTTTTCCAGTCTTCTTATACTTTACTCCCTACCACAGACTCTCTGATCCAGCCACGTTGGTTTGCTCACTATTTCTCACGTATGACATTCCATTTCCCATGGCACCACCTTTGCACGGGCTTCTTCCCTCATGCATGAAAGGCTCTTCTCCTAACTTCTGCTTTCTGGTTTCAAGACTCAAATCAGATCCTATTTTCTTCAAGAGGACTTTCCCAGTACCTTAGCTGCTAGGACCTTCTCTCACTAATAAACACACACACACACACACACACACACACACACACACACACACACACCCTTTTTATGTATCCAGTTATTTATTTATTTTTATCAATTTCATTAAAATACTTAACAAATGCTTGGTAATGCTTGGCTTTCTCTACTGGACACTTTCCAGCAATACATTTATATAATTATTTTTATTTCTTAAATTTTTTTTAATTTATGGAATAAATTAGTATATAGTAATATAATATAGTATAACAAAAAAGATGATTGCACATGAAACTACCAATCTACTATGTATAACTTGTTATTCCTTTTAAATATGCAATAAAATTAACATGTAAATTTCTTTATTTAAATAGTATTTTATGTTCTTCTTAAATTGTGATGTCAGAATTGAACACAATACTTCAGATGTAGTCTGATGAAAGAGTCAAATGGAACTATTACCTCTGTATTTTTAAAAGCTATGCCTCTCTGAATATAGTCTAAGAATGCACGAGCTTTTTTGCTTCAACATTACACTGCTAACTTTTAGCTAAAACTCCCAGGTCTTATTCAGAATAACTACTATCTTATATGATACTTGTTAAGCTAATCTTTTTTGTACCCAAATTTACGATTCTACATTGTATCCCTACTGAATTTCATCTTATTAGATTTAGCCCAAAGTTCTACTCTGTCAAGATCCTATATGTGTTAGCTATTCTGCTAAGCTCTCAGTTATCTGTAAATTTGATGAGCATGCTATCTATCTATCTATGTCTTTAACTATGTCACTATTTAAAAATTAAGCAATAGAAGGGCAGGTACAGATCCCTGAGGTACTCCACTGTAGACTTTGTGGTTTGTTGACAATGAATCATTAACAACTACCTTTTGAGTCTGGCCCCACATAACCAGTTCTGAATCCATTTGACTGTATAACTGTGTAGTCAATCCATAGCTCTCCATCTTCTCCATAAAAATAATATGTAATATTTTATTTAAAAATTTCTAATGTATAGTAATCAAGCTATAGTCATATAGGCATTTCCATATCTAGGTTAGTGATCTTGCCAAAAAAAAAGAAAGAAAGAACATTAGTCTGGCATGAACTGTTTTGATGAAACCATGCTGGCTCTTTGAAATCACCATTTCCATTATGAGAAGATGTTCAGCATCCTTCTCTTTAATGATACAATTAGGAATTTTCTCAGGAATTGAAGTCAAGCTTACTGGTCTATCTCTTGCAAACTGATCTCCCACCCCACACCCCTACTTTTTAAAATTTAGACATTTGCCTTTCTCCAATCCTGTGATACCTCTCTTGTTTTCCATACTCTTTCAAATACCAAATGACAAGTGTCTCACCAGTTGCATTTGTCAGTTCTTTCACTATCTTACAATGTAATTCATTTAGGCCAAGTGACATGAGTTCAATGGGGAAACTAGGTGCTCTCTTAGCACTTTCTTATTTATCATGGGTATCTATTCCTTATTGGTCATTCTTTGCTCAATCATCTCTCGTATGCTAAGTTACTCTCCGTGACTATAGGCTTTACTGCTCAGACAAAATGTATTCAAGACTATGCCTAAAAAGGTTATTTAAAGAAATCTTCAGGGACAAAAGTTCTGGGTCCCTCAAATGTTGCAAATTCTGCATAAGAATAATATTGCGTATTGTGAGCGTATAGTAAGAACTGAAGGGTGTGTAGTAAAAGAATAAGAGCCAGTGTAGCCTGCAGCTACTCTCTCTCAAACAAATGATCCAGTCAATAATGTTATAACTCTTAGAGATGGAGAGGTAAGCCAAAGATGTGAGAGCATGGACAAAACTTCAAGGAATCGCCACACAGAAGCCTGTCAACTTTCCCATTCTGAACAGTGGCATTCTTCTAGTTTGATGTTTGTGAGATGATCAGGATCTGTGCTTTTACCACCTAATATAAAGGTTATTCAATGTCAGATAATAAGAACTACCCAAATTACTGGCTTTTCTTAAGGTTTACAAATTGCTTTCCTCACAACAACTGTCAGATAAGCAGCACAAATATTATCTTCACCACACAGATGAGGAAATGGAGGCTTAGATATGAAAGGATTTGCCCATGGTCACATAGTTCTAGGCATCTGAGCCAACATAACAGTGAAGACTCTTCAATGCTCATACGACTGAAAGATCACTGAGATGCTGTCCGTCACCCATGAGGCAAAGCGGGAATTCATAAACCTAAAGTGAGATAAAATATATAAAGTATTTTGTAACCTCTAAAGCACTACAGACATGCCAGTTGTTATTATTTTCCTTATAAAAGTCCAAAGAGAAGGGAAATAAAACGAAAAGAATTCTTGAATTAATTTTACTTAGCTCAAAGTAGGAAACTGTGGTAGTACCAGATCAAAGTAAATATTCTGTCTTGCTTTACAAAAGGAAACATTGGAAAGATTATTTTTATTTTGCAAGAGAAAAGCAGTCAGAGCTTTTAAAAATATGAACTAGAGAATTGTAATTCTTTTCTTTTCTCAAGAAAAATTAATTGCTTTATGGATACTGAAACGGATGAAAGCTATGATTAAAAAATAATGGCAGTGTAGGTAAAATCTTCATGTGATTAATTCTCTTCTACCTGGAGGATGTCTTTCTAGGTCACCTTTTCCATCCTTGTGCATGGAAAACAATGTAGCTAATATTTCATTACTATCTGTAGTAAAGGAAATAAAATGGATGTTCTTATGTCTTTAGAAGATTTTCATTGTTCCCTCCCTCCTCCTTTTCCTTCCCTCCCTCCTCCTTTTCCTTCCTTCCTTTCTCCCTCCCTCCCTTCCTTGGTATAGGAAACTCCAAGATGATAGAAGTTCTACCAATGCAGGTCAGAACCTTCTCTGCAACTTAAAAACCTTAAAGAGTTGCCTAGAGCATTGAAGGTCAAGTAACTTAGCTCGAGTCATATAATTAGCTGTTAAAAGTGGAACTTGAACTCACGACTTGAACTAAGACCAATTCTCTATCCACCACGCCACCTCTCTATCCACTATGCCACACTGCCACTCCCACCATTTATTATTAATAAAATAACTCATATTTATGTAATATTTTAAAGTTTTAAAAATACTTCCTCCAAACAACCATATGGCGCATTTTCCAGTTAAGGTAACTGAGATTTTTTGAAAGGTTAAGGGGCCTGCCAAAATAACACTTAATTTTCTACTGTGTTGTCCTGTTCTCTAATTGTTTCACACGTCTTCCTGTTCTCCCTAATTGCACTCAAAGTTTTCTCAAAGGCAGAAACTACATTTCACACACACACACACCCACACACACACACATATATATACACATCCCCATTGCCCCACTCCCTCCTAGCATAGTGCTGAACATATTCATGTAATGGGCCTTCAATAAATATTTTCTAATTGACCTTTTCACTACAGGGTTATTCTATGCAAGGATTTTTTAGTTTGTTTTCACTTTTTAGTATTTTACTGCAGAGAAGGAGGGAAAAAGAGGTAGAAAAATGGTAAACATTGAGGAGCAGTCATATATTAAGAAAAAAAATCAACTGTGGAATTAAAAGACTCATCAGTGGGAAAACAGAAGCCAATTTGTACATGTGTCATTGATCCACCTTTCCAGGTTACTTATCTGTTGTGTAAAACAAAGCACACTTGTGAGAAAGCACATCTGTAGGAGGTGTTAGAGACGTGGCAGATTCCCTTTGGTGCAGGTACTATTTCATCTATGACAAGTGTAGAGCAAAAACACTTCAGGATAGCTGCCTGAAGTGTGAGTGTGCATTGCAATGCAATGCTTGCACAAGGGGATAAGCTGGAGACAGCAGTGGTAACCCAGGTGTCACAGTGGGTTTTAACAGGTCTCCTTTAGGCCTTCGGAGTTACCCTCATGTGAAAACAGGTCATCACTGTGAATTATTGCAAATGAAATAGATAGTCTTAGGAAAAATGTCAGTCTGATTTAAAAGAAATCCCCTTTACTTCTACAACTTCAAATAAAGTAAGATGCAAGAGAGAAACTCCTCTTTTTTTCAGACATAATTCAAGCTGCTCAACTACCTTTAAGCAATGAAGGCCCAAGTTGTTTCATTCTCATTTTCAAGCCTTAGGCTAGTGTCCTAACATAGTATAGACATAATCAAACTTTGACATGACAGCAAAGAGTAGAGAAAGGAACCAGGATAAATATGAAAATCATTTCATTATTGTTTCAGATTTGTATAAAATGCTTCAGAATTTGAAAATAACAGACTTTATGAATTTTATGACTTGTAAATATTATATAAATACGTATTCAGCCAGATAAGTCAGAACATATAAATTATTCCTTTTGAATAAACAGAGATGAAAGTAAAGATACAAATGAGGCCCTAGAAGAATGGGATAGTCTGTTTCAAGACACTAGGATACCCTAGTGCCATCGGTAGTTTGAAAAAATAAAAAGAGTTTGAGCAATATCATCCTTAATATGTGAGACATTCTTCCCCCCTTTTCTTCCTCTCTCCTTTCTTAACATCTTTATTCAGACTAAGTCTGGCTTAAATGATCCAAAACGTCTTGAGGGAGAAAAGGGAAATAAATGTCACAATAATACAACCAATATTCCTTCTTTTCATGGAAGAATTGGGGAGACTTTGGGTGGGAATGCTGCATTTCACTGCCAGAAGCAAAGACTGCATGATTTTATTACTTATTGTTTATCTTTGTTACAACGTTAATTTGAAGGATGAATTCCTTGACTGCTCCTTGAGGGCAGGATCCATATTCATTTTGTATGCTCCAGTGTCTAGCACACAGTAGGCACTTAACAATGTATTGGTAAATGGAATAAAAATTAAACCACAGGTTTTTCAAGGGCTTTTGAGGAGTTTGGCTAGAAAATGCATACAACCCATCCCGTTCTACTCACTTCTTGTTGACATAATCATTTTGTCCTGAAATAATTTCCTGTCAAATTAAAAAACCTCCTCTTTCCTTCTGCCCCCAACACATAAGCACACATGCATATGCTTACTCTCTCTACAACCGTATTTCTCTCTCTTCATTGTTCACAAAGCTGTAGGTTTTTCTGCTCTTGGAAAGCACAAGGATACCTTTTACAGATTCTCAGAAGGAATTTAGGTTTGATGTGCCCTGAAGAGGTATATTTATCCTAAACCTAGAGACTTTAATATACTTTGCTTCCAAAGTATCAGGGTGGCAAAAACACTGTACAAGATAGAACACAGTCTTTGTGTAAAGAGTTGACAATCTAAGTTAAGACAAATACCAGCTGAGACCATGGTTGAACACATGTACTGTGAGTCTTATTAATAGTACCTCCTTCATTTGGTCCTCCCTAGTTCCAGTCTTTGAAGCATTCAAGTAAGAATTACAAACCTTAAAAAACATAAATGTGTTTTCATGAAGGATCTGAAAGAGAAGTAGTTGTTGAAGGCAAGATTCAATAGATGGAACAATTCAACAATACACAGAGACCAGAGCAGGCAGAAAGGGAAGGAGTTGGATTTGGAGGAAAAACGAAAAAGAGAATGAATGCAAAATGTATCGTAAGGGAACATGAAAGGGAAAATGACTGGGGGGAGAAACAAGCCAAGAATAGTAGGGGCAGTCAAATAAAGAAAGAAATGTTTCATTATTCACTCATTTTCAAAATCAAAATATTAATTCTGAATACAGCCCACTTGTCAGTTTTCTTCAGGTAGCAATTCTATTAGCTGATGACGTCAACAAGAAAATGTCTAGAGGGAGGCCACCCAGAAAAGAAACTAAGGCTAAAGTGAGTGTTTCACACTCCCCCTCAATTTAAAGCGTTGTGGTTCATGATTGTATCATAAATGACTCATTGATATAAAAGTGTTGGGAAGTTAAAAATATATCTGGGCTCAAATTTAGCGTAAGGTAGCACAACCAATTTATTACAGCAAAACAGTGATGCTGGTGTCATCTTTGCCTTTATACGTGGGCAGTCCTCCAAAGAGAATTATGGGGATAGAAGAGGAGTTGAGACATTAGTTAGTCTGTCCTTACAGCTTATAATCAGGACTGAAGAGTCCCAGAGGAATGGATTTGGGAGAATCAGAACTTTGCTTTTCCTAAGGAATCATTTTAATGTGAAGCAACTCTCCTTTACAGGAAGATTTTCCTTATATTTGTCTCATATCCAACAAGGATTCTAAAAAACATTTTGTGTGAATTTGTCTCAGAGGTCCAAGAAGAAAGGTGATTAACACATTTCTTCTTGTTCCCTCTCTGAAGCAAGGACAACAACTGTCTCCCTTCACAGACCTGAGGACCATCAATCAATCTACCCACAGTTTTCCCTCCTTCATTTTTAGTGATTTCAGTTCTTTTAATCTCTCTGTATAAGGTCATATAAGCATTTTTCTGACCTAATTATTTTAAAATCCACATCAATATGACTTAAGCCCTTACAGACCCTGCAATGTAGAGAGGCCAAAGGCTCAGGGACATGCCTGATTTCCAATATTGTCAGTTTGGGGAAGACCTGGCATTCAAGATACTATTCCTGAAAAATAGCCCTGACATTCAAGAGAGCTGATGATATCTGAGCACCATCCAAGCACACCTTGACCTTAGTGTCTCATGGATAATGATCATGACCCACTCTTCCTATCACTTCTCAAAGAAGGCTAAAAATCAAACTTTTACTATTGCGCACATTTCTTAGACTTATCCAACTAATAAAACAATGCTTTAAGAATCCCTCCTTCAAAATCACTCCCTTAATTCAATGCAGTTAAATGCAATTCAATTTAACAAACAACTAATTGAACACTTCCTTTGTGCAAGGTATTGGTTTAGGTGCCGGAGATCCAAATACAAAAAGAAAATAGTTCTTGTCCTCTAAGGCCATGGATAGAGTGAGAAAGTAACAAGTACAAGGCTACAGCACAAAAGCAATTGAAGAGGGAAAGAGCAACAGTCAGGGAAGGCTTCTTGGAGAAGGCTGTGCCTAAACTTGGCCTTGAAGGAATTCTGAGAAGTAGATATGAAGGAAGAGCACATCCCAGACATGGACAGCTTATACAGGAGATGGAATTTCAGGATACAGGGGGTCTCACTATAGCCATAGGAGTAGGAGTGAGAGTGATGAGGAGCTAATTTTATGCTTGCCTTATGGTTACTTCCCATATGTTAGTTAAATATAGTGTCTATTCTCTCCTAATTGTAAGCAGTGTAAAGTGCTCCTAAGGACTAAGACCAATGGTTTCTCTTGAATTATGTTATTGAGGTGGGGGAGAAGAAAGGATATGTTTCAGTTCATGCATGATGTATTAAAGCAAGTTTGTAAACTTTCAGTAAGTTTAAAAAAATACAAGATAAAGGAGTACTTTTAATGAGAATGAGAAAATGTATAAAAATTGTATGGTAGAGGGAAATCAGTTTGCTATATGAATTGTTCATGATGTAAGCTCAAAGAATAAGACTTTTAGGTATAAAGTATATCTTAGAAATATCTAAACATAGTTTTAGCAGACATCACCCTTTAACTATTAGCTCCTACAAGACAGAACTGTAATCTGTTTAACTTGTTTCGTATAATGCCAAACATAGCATTATCTTTAGATAAGTACTTAAGAAATGACAGTGGAGGAAAATGAGAATTTGACTGCAAAATCTTGCCAAGATAGCTACATCTTTCAACACAATATACTAAGGAAGGGGTCTAGCCAGTACAGAGGAGGATAACAACTGGTGTTACTGGTTATATTACTTTTTTTTTAACCTACAATGTATAAGGAGCATCTCAAATTCAACATGACCAAAACAGAATTCATCTATACCTCAAATTCATCCTTCTTCCAAACTTTCCTACTTTCGTTGAGGGTATCAGCATCTTTCAGTCACCCAGGTTCTCAACTTTGGCATCATTCTTGATTCCTCATGTTCCCTTTACCTTACGCACCCAATTTCTCTCTCCATAACACAGTTTCTATCTGTCCCCTTCTTGCTACTCATAAGGATTCAAGCTTTTATAATAGCCTCCAACATGTTAATCTATTTTATACAGCTGCCAAAGTAATTTTCCTAAAGTGAAGATCAGGCCACATCACTCCCCTATTCAATAAACTCCAAAGCTTTTGGGGGGGACAGATATAAACTCCTCAGTTTTACTTTTCAAGCCCTTCACAACCTAGACCTAACTTACTTTCCAACCCTATTATATATTACTCCCATTCCTGCACTGTAGAGTCTAACCAGACAACACATTGTTATTCCTCATACACATAATACTCCATCTCCCAACACCACACCTCCTTCCTTGCTTCTACTTAGAATATAGTCTGCTTCAAAACTCAGCTCAATAGCCAACTTCTACCTATGGCAGTTTCTAGTGCCTCCCCTCCCAAAATTATATTGCATTCATTTTGGATATATCTTAATTATATATATATATTTTTCTCCTCTGAAAGAATGTAAGCTCCTTAAAAGCAGGAACTATTTAATTTTTTTTCCTTTGTATCTTCAGTGACTAGCATGTACCTGATAATAGGAGGGGTTTAATCACACTTTTTAATTGATTGACTGACTTTACAAAACAAACTACAAATGGAGCAATATTCTCTTTTTACAGATGGGAGAAGTAAGTGAATTGAGTGATGTAGCACAGAAAACTCTGGTTGCCAGGGTTGGAATTGAGAATATTTATTTGAGTCTAATTAAAGTATAGCTTCCTAGACGAGATACCAGGAAAGGCTCTAGCAAAAGGGCATCATGCATTGCCAATAGTATTGATTGTGGATTTCCCAGAATGCAGACATTGCTGGAATTACATGTCACTCTTACAAATACAGTATCAAATTTACCAAGATCTAAGCATTTCTTCCACAGGGCAAACTTTTGAGTAATTGAGGATCAAGCATTTCAAGATCTCTTCTCAAGGAGGTGCAAGTAAAAAAGAACATCATAGATGACCAAAAGGATTAACTGATAGAACAGTATTGGAAACTGCTGGAGTAATCCACAAAGCTTTTTAAAATGTATGCACCTACAGAACGTTACCAAATGCTTAATACATCACCAGAATCCCTTCTTATGGGGATCATTAAAAATTTCTTCTTATTATAATTAAGCAATCTGTTTCTAGGAGAAAATACAATAGTACAAGTAATATTGATTAACAGTCAGTAATAGTTTTCCCCAACTTCCCTTTCCCCTTTTTTCTCTTTTTCCACTCCACTGTCTTTCTTCTGTCATAGTTTTCTCGTACCATTTCTACTGTTAACTACACTGAACCTGAGAGGTACCTTCAATCTCCACCCATATCCCTCAGAAATCTATCTCTCCTATTAAAAGCTATACTCAAAAACACAAGGTGAGAAAAAATATATGTGGGGTAGGGAGTAATATAATTTTCTAGGAGTTTGGGAGCTCAAGTACCCAACGCTATGAAAAAGAAACAAACACTGTTTTTCAATGCATAATACCTCCAAAAAGAATCAATAACAGACTCTGAGGAGAATGGAAATGACTGAAAAAAACCTTCCTAAAGAGAAAGTTTTTTATACAAATAGGCTCACAGACACAGCCCCCTCCAGCGTACCAAGTGCCTTTCAGACGCTATCCAGTTCTCACTTTGCTGAAGTCTGTTCTCTAACAAAACTCAAAGAACAAAGACTCATCAGCATTCATTGAAAAATGTACCTTTTCTCAATAATAGATCTTTAAACTGAGCATCCTTCAGTGCGGTGGTATTAAGGTGATCACTGGACATAATCCTGTAGAGGGATCCCAGCCTTGGTGCAGTCCCCAAGCTTAAAGCATCCCTCTTCAGCTTCAGCTTCTAAGCAGTGAGGCAATATCCTCTCCGAGTAGCTCAGAATTGCACAATTATAGCCAGCTTGGGGTGTGCGTGCGTGCGTGTGTGTGTGTGTGTGTGTGTGTGTGTGTGTGTGAGGGAGAGAGAGAGAGAGAGAGAGAGAGAGAGAGAGTCAGTCTCCCTCTTTTTCTCCCTCTTTCTACTGTATCAGCAGGGCCCAACCCAGGTGCTAGACTCAAACGCTGTGGCTCAGACCGCAGACTGTGGCTACCAATTATCAACTGCCATCAACAGAAATCAGCAAGCAATGTGGCAGGAAACTGGTGGTGTCGTAGAAACAGATAACACATCCAGGGCCTCATATCTTCAGACTAGCTGAACGCACATTTTAGTTTGCAAAAAGACTTATTCTGTAATACCATGCTTTTCAAATTACAAATACACACACACAGACACACACACACTCACTCCACAGGAAAGATTCTAGACAGTTTATCTTTTTCCAGTATGTTCATTTTAGGACACTGGAATATCAAACCACACAAGGCAGAGAGAAGGGAATCTATAAATCCCAACAAAAATGTTCCTTCCCTTGATCTCTGTTGAAGCTTTCAGATTTGAAAAAAAAATGAAAAAGAGAGATCTTACCAATGCAACTGACATAAACAGGCTTTGCTCTTGAAACCAAAACCAGGGGTCCTTAATCCCTCATCCTTCTGTATTTCAGATTCAGTTTGGTGTGCATCATTCCAAGTTCAAAACATAGTCTCACTCACTCGAGTCAAATCTGTCTGATATTCCTGTTCTGTTTCTGCTTTTCCCAGAAGTCCAACTGATGGGAGTAGCTTACACATGCTCTTCTAACTAAACCCTGCATTGGAGACTGTCGATGTCATAACCACAGGAGGAAACTATTTCACAGCCTGCCTCTCCACAGCCCCCCCCCTTTGCACACACACACACACACACACACACACACACACACACACACACACACCCTCTCTTTCTCTTTTGTCCTTTCATCCCTCAGACCCAGACCTACTGTATGTTCACCCAAATATCACAGCTCACGAAAATCCTCTAAGAATTCTTAAGTGCCCTCCTTTGCTACAAGTAACCCTTTCCTCAACAGTTTTCCTTGTCAGCTAAAATAAAAAGGCACAGAAATACAGCAGGCATCCGTTGCAAAAACTCAAATAAAAACATAAACATGAGGATATTTCTTAGGAGTAAGTTCTTACATTTATAATGAACTTCCTCCCTGTCCTCTGTCCCTCTGTCTACAGTTTGTTTCCTGAGCATTCTGACACCCTGAGGCTCTGTGAAGACACTTATAAAAGCAAGCTGCCAGTCTGTCACGCAGTTTTCAGAGAAAATCATGGGGTGGCCACACTGAAAAGGGCAGAGTGTCATGGTAATAAAAAACTCCACCAAAAAAGACCACAACAAAACCCCCAAATGTCAGTCATAACAGGAACTTTGTGCTTAGAAAAGGCTTCAGTCCTTTAGATTTTTGGTTTGATTTTATTACCCCCACCACTACTCTGCCCCTCACCACCTCACGTCCCTCTACATCTAGGGCAAAGAGAAATGACATGTGACATGTGAGCCATTCCCATATTTTTGGTTATAGGAGTCGTCAAAGCAAAGTTAAACTTTGTATGTGTTACCATTAGTGTCCGAAATATAGCCAATGACGTCAGCAAGCAGCCAGGGCTGTCGGTGTCCCAAACACATCATCTGCAGAATGACAACAGTGTCTGGCCACTGATGTCACTGCTAGCATTTCAATTGGACTACAACATATATATATACTCCCTTGTACTTGAAATTATTTTCAAAAAGGGGGGAAAGCTGTTTAAATTTGGACCAGCAAACTCCACTAAGCTTTTTCTAAGGGGCCATATTGGCATACAGGAAGTAAGAAGGCCACAAAGATTTCTGTTTCTAATTTCATAGTTGGTATATGTTTTCATATGCCAGCCAAACCAACGTCAAAACTTGAACAGTTTTCAAGTTGAAATGTCCTTCTTGTTCTGTTTTGGTTTGTCTTTTTAGGGGTTATTGTCTCAATTTTTCTCTGCTCTAGTATGAGCAATTAAAATAAAATCACACTGGAATTTTGGGCAACCATATCATACTAATATTTCATACTGAACATGTAACCAATTAAAGGCTTATGTCTTTTTAGTGAGGTCGCATGAAAAAGCAGAGAGAATGCTAAACTTGAGTCAGGAGATCTGAGTTCAATTCTCATCTCTAACACATAAACTGTGTCAACTTGGGCAAGTCACAACCTTTCTGTGTCTTCATTTCCTTGTGTCTATAATGGAAATAATGATATTCAGCTAATAGAGCTGTTATGAGAAAAGAATTTTGTAAGTCATAAATGTCTATACAAATGAGTTATTTTTACTCTTTTTTTATGGTTTAGTATTAAGCCAGGTTTCCCTCCATCTTATATTTAATGCAGTTGATTTTTAACTGGTGTTGAGAGCTTTATAATAATCCCTATTAAATTTCATTCTCTTAATCTGTTTTGTATTTTCATTCTGTCATCTAAAACATTAGTTATGCTTTTCAGCTTGGAGTAATCTAAAATTTTGGTAACAATTTTGGATTCATGACTCTACTGAGTTTCTTATCTCTCGGTTAGAAAATAGCATTTGACTCAGACAGCAAGAGGCAGTCCTCAAGGTCCATGCATGTGTTAGGATCACAAAAGATTCCAAAATAGATGCAAACACAGAAAATTCCATTCAGTAATCCTCTCATTATCAATATCATGTGAGGCATAAACAAGGAGACAAGTATTCCAAGGAGGTTAACCACTGTCACTATCATTGAGGATATCCTGTGTAGATTGCAAATGGAGACAGTGTACTTCCTATAAACGGTGAGTTCTTGCAGATGCTTTTGGTTATAGATGATACTGTAGATACACAGGCAAAACAGCCCTTGCCTTCCTGGACCTTGTCTTCTAAAGAGGGATTTAATACATTTACCTACAATCTCTACCTTTGTAAGTATATATAAAACACACAGATAGAGGTATAAGTATATACTGATATATAAATTAGAACCACTCACTGTGGCCAATTGGAATGAAGGACCTCTATATGAGTTTGAAGGATTTTATACTAAAGACTTAGGTAACCAGAACTAAACCTAATGATAACAGCAGCTATATGATGCAATGGATAGAGTGCCAAGCCTGGAGTCAGGAAGACCTGAATTCAAATCTGGCCTCAGATACTTAATAGCTCTGTGACCCTAGGCA
Organism: Potorous gilbertii; assembly: GCA_028658325.1. NCBI lineage: Eukaryota > Metazoa > Chordata > Mammalia > Diprotodontia > Potoroidae > Potorous > Potorous gilbertii. The sequence goes on from CM053773.1 coordinate 68,129,966, forward strand.
AACACTTAACTCTGCCTCAGTTTCCTCATCTGTAAAATGGACTGGAGAAGGGAATGGCAAACCACTCCTGCCAGCCTAAAATAGTGTACAATCCCTCTTTTAATATGTATAACACATTTAAATTTCTCTTAATCCCCAAGAAAGTAGCAGTAGAATATGACCTTATCATTTAAATCAGAAGTTACAAGGAAGGAATTATTTATAGAATATAAATAGCTATGAATGCATGTGTAGAAAACATTTGTATTCTAAGGACATTTTTTTCTTTTTATTTATTTTAAATACTTTTTTTCTCTTAAAACCTACTCTAAAAGACCACCCGCCTTATATAGGCATATGGTCTTTTTTTTTTAAGTGGAATTTGGTTGTAAACTATTTAAAAAACCTATTAGAAGTTCACCTCTTTTCTGTGGTTCATTGTCTAAAACAAAGACTTTGAGAAGCTTAAGTTTTGCTTGTAACGAAGGTTCCCATAGGTAGCTACACTTTACAAATGATTTTTCATCAGGACTTTATGTAGTAAAAGTAAGCAACTGAAGTACCACTGAAACACTGTGCACTAGCTTCAATAACATTTCAAAGATTTCCTTCTTCAGTTCCTAAGGAGAAATATACTGTAGATTCTGTTATGTGATTCACTATAGACAGACGCAGAGTATAAGAGTGAATTGTTCTCAGATTCATCCAAAAGGGCTGCAAGCTTCGGATAGGACAGCAGCGTGATATGGCAGGGCCCCAAAATTTAACTTGATCTTAATTCAACTTTATCATTAAAATCAGCATCCAGGAAAAAGGAAAACAACAATTCTTAACATTATTCTGTGCTGATTAGAACAAATCCAAAGTACTAAGTTCAGTCCTGAGCATTGCATTTTGGAAAAGATATTGGCAAGCTGGAGAAGAGATTTAAAGCCATGTCCTACAAGGATTATTTGAAGGAACAGTAGATGTTTCTCCTGAATAAGAGAAGTTTAGGATGAACCACCATGGCTATCTTCAAATATCTGAAAGGCCATCATCAGGAAAAGGGATTAGACTTATTTTATATAGGTACAGATGGGAAAATAAGTACCAAGGAGTGGACACTGTGCTTGCCAATCCTTCCTAGCTTTTTCACTTTTTATGTAAATGCTCAAATGGGGAAAACACATATATATCTATATTTAGGTACATATAAGATATAAATAAATTACCAGTTGATAGAGTACCGGGCCTTGGAGGCAGGAAGAGTCATCTTCTTGAGTTCAAATCTAGCCTCAAACACTAGCTCTGTGACTCTAGGAAAATCACTTAACTGTTTGCCTTAGTTTCCTCATCTGTAAAATGAGTTGGAGAAGGAACTGTCCAATCACTCTAGGATCTTTGCCAAAAGCCTAAATGGGGTCGTGAAGAGTCAGATATGACTGAACAAGTATAAATCAAGTATAAATCAAGACTGAAGAGTAATCCTCTTCAAGAGGAAGAAAGGATGCTAGCCTTGAGTCAGAAAGTCATGGGCTCATATCTCGCCTTTAATATATTAGCTGTCTGACTCTGGGCAAATAAATAAATAAATTTTTTAAAATGACTTAAATTTTATGTGCCTCTAGATATTCTCCAGGACTTACTGTGGTAAAGAAATTCTTACTTGATCATTTACTACTCAGGTGGCCTCAGGTAAGTCTAGGACCAACAGAATGGTGCAGTAGGGTATTTCCCCTCATGTTCAAAAATTTGAGCTGATGAAATATTCCTGAGCATGCCAAATTCACAATAACCATGACCAACTTTGCCAGTTCTAATTGCCACTCTGGACTCACTCCTCAAGTTAACATCCTAACAATACTCTTTTGCTCTATCAGAATGACTGTATATTTTCTCAGGAAACTCAGTTATGCAGCAAACACAAATTCCAATGAAAACATAACCAAAAGATACTAGAGGGAAGAAGCAGATTTTTAATAAACTTAGAGTGCTCGTTGTATTTCTTTTACACACATGGAGATTGTCTAACTTGCATGGCTTCATTAGAGATTATAAATCTCCACATATCTCCTAGGAGGCTCTAGGGGTCATTTTATGTGTCTCATATGCCTATTAATGCAACTATTGTCAAGAATGAATGGCCACATCCATTATAAGTTCCTATTCTTTCAGGTTTATGACTACACTATAAAAACTTGCTCTAGGACGAAGTTTTCCACATAAAGATTAAACCGGCATTCAGCCTTAGGAAAAGAAAAGAAAACAAAAAGTACATTTTAAATAAGTTTTGTATTTTGTACCACATAATTTTTTTAAGACTGGAAAACTGTACTCCTGCAGATTTTTAAAAAATAGCTATGATATCTGTGTAATGTTTGTGGAAAATTAGTCTATAGTAGGCAACAACTACTTCTGTCTGAGTCCTTGTTACTGGGGGGAAAAGATCACCACAGAGAAATATTTATTTAGAAGTCTCAATGAGCCACATAAACTATTAAACTTTTAAATCTAGCATCTGGCTCAAATTTTAGTAAGAACAAGAACTTGGGGCCAGCGTGCTGACATAGGAAAATGCTGAGATTACTAAATACATTTTGCTGTTTCATTGTTATTGTTAAATTGCTTCTGATGATTTGTGGTTTTCTTGGTAAAGGTACTGGAGTGGTCTGCCATTTCCTTCTCCAGGGGAAAATAGAGATTAAGTGACTTGCTCAGGGTAACACAGCTAATTAGTTTTTGAGGCTGGATTTGAACTTAAGTGTTCCTGACTCTTGGCCTGCTGCTCTATTCACTGCACCTATTAATAAGTCATTTAGGAGCAGCTAGATGAGATTTGCATTTAAGTCCAGACTCAGAAACTTACTAGCATTGTTACCTTGGGCAAATCATTTAACCTCTGTTTGCTACTGGAGAAGGAAATGGCAAGCAACTCCAGAACCTGTGACAAGAAAACCCCATGAACAGAGAGGTCTGTGGGATCACAAAGAGTCAGGCATAACTAAAATGACTAAACAACAACAAGGTAAGCCACAACTTTCTCATTTTCTAAGACTCTTGTAAAGGAAAATTTCCTGGGGAACCACTCTTTCGACTAACATGGACATATGATGGATCTGACCTGAGTAACTCTCTGAAAATACACTATGGCTCAACAAATTGTGGTACATGAATATAATTCTGTTATTACACTGTAAGATACAATGAACAAGAGGAACTCAGAGGAACATGAGAAAATCCAAAAGAGCCATAAAAAACTAGATGCACAATCATATCTGAACATTTTCGAGGACCTCATTTGTGCTGCTGAAATATAAAAGTTAAGGAGATGCCTTCCAGCACTGCTGTCTTTTCCTTGAGTTTCCTGATCTATATATTATAAAGTAATTTTTATTCTTCATAAGAAACATCCCCATTCATTGTGTGGCTAGGTCTTTTGGTGGTCACTAAGCTTTATACAGATTCTATTCCTTCATTATTCTGTAGCTTTGTATTCTACTGCTAATACAAAAATTACCAACCCTCCTTCTTGTCTTCTCTTCCCACATTTGAATGATAATGATGATAGACAAAAATGCATTAAAACGCTACTGAAACTATTCAAAGTATTAGTGTCAAAGACTTATATTTTTAGAACTACTTGCCATCTTCTGGGTAAAAAGAATCAATGGAACACAGGTTTAGAAACTGTAGCCACTTAGGCATCATTGTACCTCTGTTGCCTCTAAGAGTGAATGAAATTTCCAGTGGTACCAATAAGATGCTTACATATTGTACAGCAATAAAATTATCACCAAAAATGGCCAAAAGGAAAATTGCTTTCAAGTTTATTAAACCTAAGCTTCTCCTTCTAGACCTAGATGTGTGGTGAGAAGACAAGGACAGAAGGACAGACATCACACAACTTGCAATTCAACCAAATAAGAGAGGCAAAGTCCTCAGGAAGTCAAGCCCCAATGCAAAAAAAAAAAAGTTACTCTAATTCTAAGGCTACCCTAATGTAGAACAGGGCAGCAGCAGAAAAAAAGGATTGAGCTATGGTAAGAACACCTGGATTATATCTTATTCTGACAATATTACTGATTCACTGTGTCACCTTAGGCAAGTCACATCACTTCTCTGGGTTTTTTCTACATCTGCAAAAGGAGGGGGTTGTTTAGATGATGTCTGAGGTCTCTTTATAGTTCTAACGTTCTGTGATTTCATATTATAATAATAGTCAAAAATGTTTTTTAAAAAAATCACCGAGGCTAAACCTTGACCTGCATGAATCACCACTCTCCTTAGCCTCACTCATTTTAACACAAATGATAACTCATTTTTTCTGACACTTTAAAATTCAAAAATCACTTTTTCATAAATTTAACAAGGACTGTTCCATGGGGCATGCTCAGAGTTTCCCCTCCTGGGACTACCTGACCCCATGAGCTATTTCAATATTAGGTTTCTTTGGGGATACTCAGACCACATGTGTGACTTAGCACTGAAGGATGTAGCACTGAAGGATGTCTTGAAATGATAATCTCCTGTTAATTACTGAGCTAAAACAGCAGATGATTCAGGGGATCTTTAAAAGAGAAGAAACTGCTTTTGGTGCTCTTTCCTCAACTTTCATATGTGGCCAAAACTACTCTCAGCCAATAAACTCTCGTGAGAAGGACGGAGGATGGATTCTAATGCTTCCTCCCACCCTGCCGACACTCCCATTTACAAGCATGGACTCAAAAGAGGAAGCTTATATCCCAGCTGCATTTTTTGCTGTGTTTTCTGAGTAGGTGACCAGCTACTGTTCTCAAGGTGACCTTGATCAGATTGGAGGTGGCCTTGTGATTTTGGGAGGTCCAGAGGTCCTGCATCCAATGTGTGGAATCGAGTGGTGACAGGCAGCTTCTATATTAGAGAAGGCAATCACTGACAGGAGAAGAAGCTCAAATCCCCAACCTGCCTTGTCAGTTAACATGGATTTTGAGGGCGACAGTGAGGAGATGAGATGAAAATACGCCTCATTATCACTCCAGATTCTGTATTACCATCAATAATTATCATAAATAACTGCTTTATGTTCTATTGAGATCTAAGTACCAGAATTCTCAAAGAATGCAATGTTAGGTCTATTTAAGTTATGGGATCCTGTTTTAAGCTGCTGTGACTAGGAGTGCTGTGTTTTGTGTTTTTTGGCATTTCTTTTATGTACAGGAAATAAATATTTGTTCCACACCCTACTTTATACTGTATGTTGTGAACCTTTTTATTCCGTATCCCTCCCAACTAAGGAGACCCAAAAATGAGCCACAAAATGAGATTTAAATATTTGTTTTTCTCTCTGAGACACTGGAATTGTAGGGTGTAATGAACCAAAGAGTGTAAGAAAATGAGTTTTTCTTATAAAACAAGAGCGGCCCCTTGTAGATGACCAGTCACCTTCTGAATTTAATCCAGTTGGAAAATATGCTTGGGTCCAGAGTGAATGATTTACTAATAGAAAGGGAATAGACATAGAGTCCAAGACCTTTGGGTCTAGAAACGGTTTCTTAATGTGAATTTAGCATCATAATCTCCATGTTATAGATGAAGAGACTAATGTTCAGACAAGTTAAATAACTTGGTCATTGTCACAGAAATAGTAAGTGTCCATTAGAACTTAAATCCAGAATTTCTGACTCCAAGTCTGGTTTTCCTTCCACGATGCCAAGCAGTAGCTTCATTTGCTACAACCAGCATAACACAGGGAGATCTGAAAAACAAAAACGAACTATTCTGTGTGTTTATTTCCCCTTCAAGAATTCTGACCCAAGGACAGCTTCTCAGTCAATAAACATTCAGCCCCTACCATATGCCAAACAGTATGCTGTGCCCTGGGGATACAAAGAAAGACAAATAGTACTTGCTCAAGACACTCACAATCACATAAATACAAAAATAAAACAAATATAAATGAATAAAAACCACATAAATCACATGAAAGAAGCTGAAAAGTTGGGGTGGGAGGGTAGGGAGAGTACCTGGAGGCTGGTCATGATGAAATCCAGGAGTGCAGCCAGGTGGGAAATGATAAGATGGTAGCCCTAATAATACCAACAGTATGAGTGCATCCCCATAATGCCATAGTTTCCCTTAGAGGTAGCCAGATGGCTCTGGATTTGGAGTCAGGAAGACCTGAGTTCAAATCTGGCTTCAGACAACTCACTAGCTGTGTGACCCCTAGTCAAATAACTTAACTCTGTTTGCCTCAGTTTCCTCATTTGTAAAATGAGTTGGAGAAGGAACTGAAAAACCACTTCAGTACCTTTGCCAAGGGATCCAGAAGAGTCAGGTACAACTGAAGGACTCAACAAGAGCCCTAGGCAGATGTGATAAATGAAGGATCTGGGAGGAACTTTCTACTATTCACAGACTCTATCCTCTCTACTCAGATGAAGGGAGGGCCCACACATAGAGAGTGCAGAGGAAGTGAGAGTTTCAGAGCTGATCTTCTAAGATGTAGAGATTCCGGAGGGCATGATGAAATCCTGCTGTATAATCAGGCAGGAAATGATTAGACGGCCTTCCTAGACACTTTCCTTAAATGGAGGAGCCCTCCACTGTCCGTTCTCCTACAAAAGGGAAGGAGGGCGCCCCAGGGCCCCTTCAACTTGTATGTGGGATACAAAGCAAAAACTACAATCTTCTGAAATGTTTTGATCTATAAACCTAATATTAAAACATTCAAAGAATAAAAGCAAAGAGATTACAAGAGCTGCCATTATTGTTACATTCTGTACTGATTTTGTGTATTTATAAAATACTACCTAACACTTATATAGTGCTTACTATGTCCTAGGTACTGTGCTAAGCAGTTTACAGTTATTATCTGCTTATCCTCACAGTTCTGGGAGCTAGGTACTGTTATCCTTTTTGTACAAATGGGAAAACTGAGGTAAACAGGCTAAGTAAATTGCCCAAGGTCACGTAGTAAGTGGCAGAAGTCATATTTGAATTCTGAGTCCAGAGTCCAGGTCTAGTATTCTTTCCACTGTACTACCTGGTTGCCCAACACATATGGGCACTTTTATACGTATACACACACATAAACATGCCTGTCTCCTCCATTAGAAGAGAAGCTTCTAATAAGGATTGTTACATACTTTGCATTTGAATCCCTAGCACCTCACATATCGTTCAGTTTGGTCAGTTGTCCTTTGTTGTCAGAGGACCAAAATGACATCACTATCTTAGAGTCAAGTTACCAAGATACCATGTATCAGACCAAGATGAGCTTGGAATGTTGTACCACAGGTTGAGCACAAATAATCTATGTGAACATTGGGGTGGATTCTCTAAATTGTACATCTGGAATTTCTTTTGTTCACCTTCTCTGATGAGGGCACATCATGGTGGGCAGCCCAGTGCCAGTGTCTCCCATGTCACATGATCAATTCCAAAGTTCTTAAGATAGACCTTGAAGGTGTCCTTGTATTGCTTCTTTTGACCACTATGTGAATACTTGCCCTGTGTGAGCTCTCCATAGAATAGTCTTTTAGGCAAGCATACATTTGGCATTTGAACAACGTGGCCAGCCCACAAGAGTTGGACTCTTCTGCAGTAGAGTTTGAATGCTTGGCAGTTTACTTTGAGCAAGGACCTCAGTGTCTGGCACCTTATACTGACAGGTGATCTTCAGAATCTTCCTAAGATAATTTAAATGGAAGTGATTACTTTGCTGGCATGGCGCTGGTATACTCTTCAGGTGTCACATGCCTGTGAAACCTAAGTACAGGCACTTAATAAAAATGTTTGCTGATTGATTGATTTTATATAAATTTTTAATAGGGAGGGCAGTTAATGAACCCAATCCTGGTAAATATGTGCAGTGTTTTCCCAACAGAGAATCTGCATCTAGACTTGTAGTAGCACCCTCTCCTGACTACTTGAAACTCATAGTTTTCTCTTTAAAAGTCATGTAACCCTTCAGAATGTCAGAAAATCTCTCATATTACAGGCTGTACAGGACTAAAAGTGACTTTGAATGTAAACAGATCATTGATAATTAATGGTTATTAGTTATTATAAACACTTGTATTTTTAAATGAGTTTATCTTGTGATATTATAGACCATATACTCAAGGAGAAATTACTCTACATACTATATTGAATACTACATTGAAGCCTCCCATGATTCTTTGATAATAGCTTATATGCTGAAAGAAGTGTGTGTGTGTGGGAAAGTACCTGGCTATTCTGTCATGGGAGTTTTAAGTATCTCTGACAAAAGACTTACATACAGAAATACAGGCAAAAGCTTAAAAAAAAGAGATCCATATATTAACCCATAATCCTAGGGCATGGATCTCATTCAGAAAAATGGCAGATACACCTTTTCTAGTTTCCTACCATATATACTGAGTATCTGTACCCCTTCCTTCTCCCTTTTTCAATTTCTTTTCTGATTCAAAATTTACTTTGTATTCTTGGAGGTTTGGGCACATTCACAACTTGCTCAAAACTGAAAACAAGTGTGTCATTAAGTTCAAGAGGTTACTCATCCAAGAGAATACTAAAACCAATAGATTATTTAGACCTACTTGTATACCTGTAAGATTTAAAGTATCTAAACTGGCTTTAAAAATAAAATTTCCTTCTACAAACGCTGGGAGGTCACCATACATAAGTATGAATGGTATGACTACCTGATAATTTAATATTAGACTGACAATCACTAGCCTTACCAGGCTTTAAAAATAACTCCTTAGTTCTCATTAATAAGAAAGGGTCTATTGACAGTCATGTTGAAACAGAAATTGCCAATTTTGAATTTCACTCCAGATACACACACACACACACACACACACAAACATGCAAATTCTATACATGCTTACATGCATGTAGTGTTTAAATAAATGTAACCACATGTATTTGTGTGATAATGTATGTAATTGTATGTAATGTATATATGTGTGTATTCCATATAAAATGAAACCGATATTGCCAATTTAGGACTTTGCAATTGATATGTATACATGTACTGTGTGTATATATGCACACATGTATTTATATATATGTACATACGCACATGATATGTATGTTTATGTATGTGTATCTATCCATCTATTGAAAAAGGAAATGGAAAGAAAACCCCAAGGACCGTAGTGCTATGGTCCACAGGGTCACCAGTGGTTGACTACTACTGAAAGACTGAACAACATCTATCTATCTATCTATCTATCTATCTATCTATCTAATTTATGTCAGCATCAACAGCCCCTTTCTTATTAGTGAGAGATAAGGAGCTGTTTTTATTTATACCCATATATATCCATGTATTAGTAGCAGAATCTTAAATTGATTATGTTTATATTATTTACATATTAATGTTACTTATAAATATGTGTATATAAATTACATGTATATTATGTTTATATATGTGTGTATGTATACGTATATACATAGGTATATATTTTTTCAGTTGTTTCAGTCACGTTCAACTCTTGACCCCATTTGGGGTTTCTTGGCAAAGCTACTGATTTGCCATCTCCTTCTCCAACTCATTTTTCAGATGAGGAAACTGAGGCAAACAGGGTAAAGTGACTTGCCCAGGGTTACACAGCTAGGAGGTATCTGAAGCCACATTTGAATTCAGGAAGATAAGTCTTCCTGACTCTAGACCTGGTGCTTTATCCACTGTGCCACCTAGCTACCCAGAAGTGTACAAAGACACACACACACACACACACACACAAGCACACACACACACAAATACAAAGGCCAAGCAGGTAGAGAGCCATGCCTCTTTCCCTTACTTTGAATCAAAATAATTTATATGCCAATCTAGGGAGAAGCTTAGGAATTTTAAAATCTAATTCAGATAGTTACTGAGACAAAAAATTAAGATCTCAACTTCAAGCTAAATGAACTAGAGCCTGGGGGAGCCATGACTGGCTTTTGTTACATGTGTGTGCTCAGATATAACTAAATAGCTAAATAGCTGTCAGCCAGACCTTATCTAGGTGGCAACTTACAGGGGCACTGTAGTCCTCTGAATATTTTGACTACACACTCATCAACAAAAATTGAATAAATTTAGTTATAAATAATATACATATACTAATATATTAATAGTTATGTACATTATAAGAATTAAATAAAATATAAAATAAAAAGATTAAATTTTTAAAAAATTTGGCCTAAGGCTAATAAAGGCAGCTAGGTGACTCAATAGATAGGAGTACCAGGCTAGAATCAGGAAGACTTGATTTCAAATTTGATCTCAGACACTTACTAACTATGTGACCCTGGGCAAGTCCCTTAACCCTATTTGATTCAGTTTCCATATGTAAAATGAGCTGCAGAAGAAAATGGCAAATGACTTTCATATCTTTGCGAAGAAAATCCAAAATAGGGCCATCAAGAGTGGACATGATTGGAACAACTGAACAATCACAAAGACCAATAAGGAGCCACTGGAGTTTGAATATCCTTTTGGCAGCTATGCTGAGGATAGATTAGATAGGGGAGAGACTTGAGGAAGAGAGGAATTTAGATAGCTAATTCAATAGTCCATAAAGGAGTTAATGAGGGGATGAACTAGACAAGAATGATGATTATATGAGTAGAGAAAAGGGGACAAATACAGAGAGATGCGGCAGAGAGAGAAACGATGAGTTTTGTCAACAGATTGGATATGTGGGGTAAACAAAAATGAAAAGCTTAGGATGACACTGACATTGCAAACTTGGGTGACTTGAGGAATCGTGGGGCCCTTGATAACAATAGGAAAGTTCATAAAAGGAATGGCTTTTGAAGGAAATATAAAGAGGTCTGAGATGCAGATTACAATTTATATTACATTTCTTCCCTGGCAATTCACAGTCCCACCCCAAAAGAAAAGTAGGGGGTGGACTCTCAACTCATTGGTCACTGCCACAGAGAGCCTCCCCCACTCCCGATGGATGTCTGCTGTAGCCAGGAGGTGATCTGGTGGGGAGGGAAAGGGGTAGAATTTCCCCAGTGGAATTCACATAGATACCACTGTGGGTGCCTGCTTAGCAGTTAGGTTATAAATAGCCAACTCATGGCTCAGAAGGTGGAGAGGTTGGAGCAGGGGTGACTGGGTGCAGACTTTTGACTGAGTCCAAGTTTTACAGAACAAATCCTTTTATTAAGGGGATTTGTTCTATGAAGTTTGGATTCAGCCAAAGAACCACGCTTGAAGACCCAGAGCACCACATTTGGCCTCAACGCCATAGATTCCCCACCCCTGGTGGAGCTTTCAAGCAAAGAGAATGGAAAGAGTGGAGAGTACTGGTAGACGAGAGTGTGATTATAGTGGAGAAAGACCTCCTGGATTAGCTCTCTCTGTGTGAGGGGGATGCAATCTACCGGCCCACAGGTTAATTCACACTATCCCTTTAGGAGTTTGCTGGACCACTGCCCTCACCAATTTGGAGTTGAATGACTGGCAGTTCAATCTGAAAAGGGGAAGCCCAGAAGCTGGTAGCGAATGGCAGACAGCAGAGAATACTGTGAAATAGCTTATCAAAGCAATGAAGGGCACGATCAGCAGAGAACAGTACCCATCAGCCAGCCAGAAGCAGGGCCAGAAAAGGTAGCATGGTGATATCAAAGACATGAGTTGCCTTTCCACGTGTATAGGCTATGTATATGCCTCTCACGCGATCCTTGTACTAACTTGCCCATTCTTCCTGCTGACCCTGGATCCAAAGGAAATATACTATTGTCTATTTTCTTACAATGTTAATTCTGTTGCTTCGAATTAATTTGTCTTCTGTATGACTAAGAAAAAATTAAACACTTCAAAAAACCCAAATCTTAAAGTACAGAACTAAAACTCTATAGACCCACAATACCTTGAGCCTAAATCAGCTATACTGGGGGTAGCCAAATTTCAGAGGGGGCTACCCCAGATCCTAAAATTAGATACCTAAAATGTGGACAAAGGAAGTTTGAATATTCTTTTGTGGAGACACAGAACATTCATTATTTGAGCTAAAGTCATCCAAATCAATTTAATTAAATTGGGCCTGAATGACAGTATGAAAACATACTGCAGGAATGAGAATGAAACAAATAAAAAGCAGAAAAGAATTGGTGATGTCTGTGTGTAAAATTCTAGCAGAGTGGGTCCTAATCTCAGCACTGACCAATAAACTGATAAATGCCCCCAAATAAAGAATTCAAATGAGAGCATCCCCAAAGAGTTGCTATTTTTAAAAAAATGTAGATCCTTATAGGAAAATCTCCCAACCAAGTCTATTAACAGTAATCTTCTTAGAGCCCAAATCTTAGTTGAGTATGGCTGTAGGGTTACAATTCTGCCACAAACACATTTTCTCTTCCTGGTGATCAGTTCAAGGAAATAGTATGAGCAAAATGTTGAACCACTTTGGTGTGTTCTCAGACATCGGACACATTGCTTAGAAGTGTTAACAGATTTCCTTTCTTAGTATCACCTCAAGCATTTTAGTATTGACTCATTTTGCAGTAACCACATACTCAACATTACTATGCACAAGAAAGAAGCACAAGGGCTACTCTAAATTAGGATCCACCAGTTCAAGAAATGAAATTATTTGTTGTTGTGGCTAAAGTACTCGCTACTATTGCTGTGTCTGGTACTAGATGTATGATCTTCAGCAAGTTATTTTACCTTTTGGGGCTTCAATTCCTTCACCTGAAAGTGAGGGGGTTGGATAAGATGACCTCTAAACCTTCTCCCAAACTAAAAGTCATTTATGATTCCATGGTCTTTTATTTTCAACAAGAAATTAAATTCATTCACATTTGAAAAATAGCATTATGTATTTTGACAATGACTATACACATGCTTATGCATAAATACTTTAAATATAATTTCCTCAAAAAAGACATATTTCCAGTAATATGATATACTGATATTTACCTATGATCTTACTGTACCATCAGTCATAGTGGCTAGTTTAACAAAGACAGTAATGGGGACAGTATGAATTTATCATCTTCTATCCAAAGAATATAAGCAGTAGAATGTATGCAAATCTCTGGAGAGAAGGGAAAGAGAAGAAACAGGATGACAAGATTTCCTACTATTGCCTCCCATAGGAGTCTAGCCCCCATGGCAACCTGGGGACACTTGACATAAAATTCACTTAGATTCACAGAATAATAAATTTTTAAGCTAGAAGGGACCTTCAAAGTCATCTAGTCTAACACCTAATTTTATAAATGAGCAAAATTAGGTTGAGAGAGGTTAAGTGATTTTTCCCTACATCAGCCAGGTAGCAGGTGGAAGATGACAGCTTAAAATCAGGTCTTCTGACACCACTGTATCATACTGTCTCAATTCAATGAGAATTTATTAACCATTTACTAACCATTTACCTAGCACTGAACCAAGAGTTGCGGGGAGCAAAAAAAATTATATCACCTTGTCCTCACACACATCTTGGGGAGTAGGATGGGATGTCACCAAGGCTTACTAAGAAGAAGCAATCAGAGATATTGACAAAAGGAATATAAATTAGAAACAAAAATAAGTTATTGTATATGGAGTGACTTGGGCCAGAAGTAGCTATCATATTCCTGTGGTTTTAATCTTTTCTTTTTCACCAGCTTGGAATCAGAAAACATTTAACAAACTATGATCTGTACATTTCATTTATTTCTAAATACAATCTACTTCAGTGACTTTGATGAAATTTTCCTTTTTTGTATATACTATCAGTCACAATCACATCCCAACACTTGCAACAGATAACCAAACCTCCTATTTCCCAGGAAGAGCTAAGTTCAAATAGTCTCTGATACTTAAGTAGCTGTATGATCCTAGCCAAGTCATTTCACCTTTTTTGTCTCAGTTTCCTCATCTGTAAAATAGGATAATGATAGCACCTACATCCCAGGGTTGTGAAATAATAATTGTAGGTGCTATATAAATGTTAGCTCTTATATGTCGCAGTATTACATGATCGCCCACCTAAAGGGGTAAGGCAATTTAGAAATCAGCTGAGCCCCAGAGAGAAGAAGTGACTTGCCCTCACAGTCAACTAGGGCACAAAGGGAAGTGTGGGAATTAGAATTCAGGTCATCTGACTGTTCTGCCCCTCCTGTCACTGTACTCTGTTTCTCCCAAAAGTCATCCATGTCATCCCTGCAATACTTCTATAAGAAGAGATGCAATGAGAAGGGGCTTGTTATTAGAAACCCTAGATTTGTGATAATATACAAATGTGAGTTCATATTTACATCCCTTGAATCCAGTGCCTTGCTGCTCCTGTTTACTGCCCTTTTGGATTATCTGGTATTACTGCCGCTATTATCTACTTGCTCTATTCTACCCTTCACCCTAGTGTCAAACAAATCTTTTTTTTTTGTAACTAATCTAGTCCTTTTTCTCCTCAAAACTCTTCAGAGGCAACCTGAGAAAAGTTCAACACTCTTCTGTTCAGTCATTCTTCAGTTGTGTCTTACTCTTTATGACCCCATTTGGGGATTTCTTGGCAAATATACTACAAGAGTCTGCCATTTCCTTCTCCAACTCATTTTACAGATGAGGAAACTGAGACAAATATGGTTAAGTGACTTGTCCAAGGTCAACAGCTAGTAACTGTATGAAGTCAGCTTTGAACTCAGGAAGATGACTTTTCCTGACTCCAGGCCCTGCCCTCTATACATTGTGCCACTTAGTTGTCCCTTGAGAATTAAGGCCCCTAACACCTGGCACTAGCCTATCATTCCAGGATGCCTTGCAGCTGAACCCTTCCGCATGTCTTTTCTTCCCCATTAAAATATGAGCTCGTTGAAAGCAGGGATTGTCTTATTTTCTTCTTTGTATCTCTAACACTTACCACAGTGCTTTGCACATAGTAAGTGCTTAATAAATGCCTTGTTCATTCATTCATTCAATATTTCCTATCACTTCCTGCCATGTGTTCTGCATGTCAGTCAACATTTTCCTGCTCTATGATTTTGTTCATGATGCTTCCTGTGCATCTGCTCTGCCTGAATTCCCATTTACCCATTAAAACCTAGCTCAAATTCTACCTCTTATAGAAAGTCCACATTGTTTTACCAGTTAGTAATAGTCCCCCACCACCACCCTGACCTCACAGAAAACTTTAAATAATTTTATTCTTTTATTTTGAAGTTAATATCACATAAAATAAGTACCTCCACACTGCAGATAAGAAAAAGATTGTATGTGAAACTGAAAATCTCATTTAGATATTCTTTTAAAAATATATGATAAACTCAACATGTGATTTCCAAAGGTGTCTTATTTATCTGATTCCTTTTAGCCTTTCTCTCTCTGTGTCTCTGTGTTTCTGTCTCTGTCTCTTCTCGATGAAAGGAGGAGAACCCCATCTCTACCTTCTATCTCCTTCCCCCATAAATTGGGGAAAAATCCTCTTGCAGCACTTTGATTACGCCTCACATGGATTTTTCTGTTATTTTGTAATATCTGTGCCCAAGTCATATCAAGACTAAAAGTTCTACATGGACAGCCACTTTATCTAAATTTTGTACTTCCTCTAGCATCCCGCACATGTCATATATTCACTCTGCATTTAATAAGATTTGTTGAATTGAGATGGTATGGAACTGAACCAGATAATCAAAAGAGCTTAAGCCATCACTAAACCTAGAGACATACCTCCTTATCCTGCCATAAAATAGTTTACTTTTAAGAATTTTTTTACTATGCAAGTTTTCTTTCAAACAGTGTTAGAGGCATTCTTGAGTATTTACAGTATGAATAGAAATTCTCTTAAAAGCATTTGTTATATACACAAAAAAGGAATATTCAGCACTTTTAGGTCATTTATGCCCAGCAGATTATTCACTTCCCTAAGAGGAACACAATCTGTTTCCTGGTTCTCAGAAAGAAAAAAGGTAAGAATCTGATTATAGAATGATAAACTATCCAAATCATGAATTCAGCAAACACTTCCAGCCAGATAGAGGGAGTCACAATTTTCTACAAAGCCAGCAAAACAGATCATTCTCTTTGAAATCTTTGATCTTTGATACATAGGATGCCAACATGCCAACCGAAGCTAAGAAATCAAGATTTTAAAACAATAAATCTGTCTCCTGTGGAACCTTGTTCTCTCACTGTTTCATTTTTAATCTCTCCTCCTCTACTGGTTGTTTCTCCTCCATGGACAAACATGCCCCCTCAATCCTAAAAAAAAAAAATTTAAAAAAAAGGTCTTCTTGTCTCCTTTCTGATCCTGTTGTTTACTCAAGTTCCCACCCCATCTCTCTCCCTTTCAGTGTCACACTTGAAAGAAAGAGAAATCGAAATTCACTTTATTTCCTTTGCTATTTACTCATATCCCAACCTCCTGCAATCATGCTATTCACGCTATTCTACTCAAATGTTTCTTTCTGAAGTCGCTAATGTCCACTTTATCATCAAGTCCAAAGGTCTTTTTTCTGTCCTCATCCTCCTTGACCTTCCTGCAGGACTAAACACTTTTAACCTAGCTTTACCTTCTTGATACTCTTTCCTCCCTTGGATTCTGTAGAATTTTATTCCCCTGATCCACAACTTTCATTCCTATCGGTCTCTCCTTTTTTGAACTTTTTTTGGGTCAATTCATCTACCTTCTACAGCTTAAATATGAGTGATCCAGTCTTCTGAATTTAACACCCCCCAAAATGAATTCATCATCTTCCCCAAAAGACCTGCCCTTCCTCCCAACTTTCTGGTTTCCTGTCATTAGAGTGAGAAACCCTGAATCTTTTCTCCCTACTACAACCCCTCTCAGTTATATCTCCAATGGAATATAAAGTAGTCCACTGTTACATATTTGTCTGCATTCTCAGCACCTAGCACAGTCTTTTGCATATGGTAAATATTTAATGTTTGTTGAATTGAATGAAATTTGTCACACTTCTACTCCTTCCTTTCTATTCTCACCACTAATACCATGCTAGATCAGGCATTCGTTACCTATGGTCCATATTATTTTTATAGCTTCTCTCCCTGTGGGATCCTGAGCAAATCATTCAACATTTTAAAACCCTAGGCAACCATCTGAAATGATACGTAAGTGGCAGAGAAGAAGCTGATCTACATTGGTAGAGGAAGTTTTTCCACTGGGAGTTCCGAATCCACTGGCAATTCCTAATATTCCTAATGAAATCATAGGTCCCTCTTCCCTATCCTTTTAAAAAATATTTTTATTGCTATTTATTTTTAACATCATCTCCATTTCCCATTGTATCCATCCCTTCCTCCTCTCAGAGATAGATCCTTTATAATAAAGGGGAAAAATGAAACAAAATAAACCAATATATTGAAAAGATAGGTTTTTTTTGACTGATCTACCTTGCTTGTCCCTCTCCTCTTTGCAACACAACCTTACATCATTGTTGAAGGAACCGCTCTGTAGCAAACACTTGAGTTCTCTGGTCAAAAACCTTCTGAGGTTTCCATTGCTTACCAAATACAATACCAACTTCTTGCAGCCCAATACTCAAAGCCTTCCACCAACTAGCTCCAACTACAGTTTCAGCCCGATCATATATTAGTCCCTTTAACACACTCTACAGTGTATTAAACTAGATTTACTAGCCATTTTACAACTTGTCCTGCCCTTCCTATCTCTGTGCCTCTGCAGATGCAATCTCCCTACCAGAATAGTCTTCTTCCACATCTATGCCTCTGAAATAATTTCCTTGGTTTAAAGGTTCAGCTCAGGTGCCATTTCCTTTACAAAGCCTCCTCAGATCTTCTCATAAGACTGTACAGAGTTCTATGTATTTATTACAAAATAACAATGGTTATATATTTGTTTTATTACATGCACCAGATTATATACTAAGATTGTACTTTGCTTCCTCTTGATGACCAGGGAGAAAATACAGTTGAAAGGGCTTCATACTTAAGTGAGATCAGAGAGTGATCCCACCAATGCAGAACTGTGTTTTTCTTCCTGTTTCACCATAAAGCTAAAAAGGATACAAGGAAAATGAGCAGCACAGCAGGGGTTTTCTAGCTGACCAGGAATGCCAGGAAGGCCAACTAAGGTTGTCCTCATTAGCTCTACCAGCGTAAGCAGAATGAATCGTCTGTCTGTGGGTATAATGAAGAGGGAATTCGAGAATCACACTCAGCAGGGGGAGATACTCATGCTGAGAGGAAGGCACATGGGAACTGAGCTCCTATGCCTACTGCCTAGCACAATGCGCTGCATGGTGTTAACACTTAATAAATGTTTACTGAATTGAATTGAATATCTTTTTGGTTCCCCTTCCATTGAATTTATGACTAATTAATTTAGTAAATGCCAAAAATTCTGGAAAGGTAAAGATTTTCTCACTTTTCTACCTCCTTAAAAAAAAAACAACTAGAGCAGACAGTTCAGTGATACTTAGAGATCTGAACCCATTAAAAACACAAATATTCACTCAGTGATGCTCATTTATTTTTTCACCACCATGCTTCCCTTACTCTGTTAATTTCCCTCAACCTTCACTTCTCCATCTTCCAGACTAATCCCCCTTTTTTTCCAATTCCCATCACGTTTCCCCTGCTTTTCTTTCTTCACCTTCAAGTCAAAGTCTGCCAACTACACTGAAATCTAAACTCTGGCAACAGAATCGATGGCTGTGGGGTTAGAGAGATAATAGTAAATGTAAGAATCCTACCTTATAGCAAGAGTTTAGATGCATATGAGCATAAAAATTGTGGTGGGCATAATGCAGAAAATACATCTGTGATTCTCCTGCTTGTGTCATGACCACAGGGATATGAATGACAGCATGCATGACTATGGCAACACAATCCATCATCAAGAGAAACAAATCAAACCATGTTAGGCAGATATAGAAGCCAACATTGCTGGCAGCAACATTTTTGATTGAGAAAAACAATGCATTTCTTGCAAACTCTAGATACCTGACTCTACTAGTAGGGTTGTAAAGCGACCATTTTCAGATCCATTTTATACAGGTGAATATTTCATGCAGGCCTGTCAGTGTTCATATTCCTTTTGCCCCTTCTGTTTCACTACGCATATATTCCCCAAGCACACAAACAGAGTAGGAAGGCTACTAGTGAAATTACCCCATTGTCTCACAGCTGCCTTTTCCTAACCCAGATTATTTTAAATAGATTAAAGAATCCTAGAGGCATGAACCAAAAATTTAAATAAATAAAAGACAGGGATGATTGATGATTTAGGAGAGGCTTCTGAGAGAGCCAACTGCTGGAAGTGAATACCACACAACATAAAATCAATTGTACTGTACTCTAGACAGTAGAGAATTGGGGGAGTCGTTACTCTGAAAATTGCTTACAACATGACAGCAGTATAGTAAAAAGAGCATTAGCCTAAGTATCGGAAAACTGGTGCCCAACCATATATTCTAAATGTGTAGGAACCTCAAATGTCACCCAGTCTGACCCATATTTAAAGCAGGAACATCCTACAGCACCCAACACATATCTAAAGCACAAATATTCTCAACACAGCTTCATCTTCTCCAGCCATCTCTGCCTGAAGACCTCTAAGGACAGAGAACTCACCGTGATTTTGGTCATAAACCCCACTGCCTTGTCCTTCATTCAGTAAATCATTTACCTCTTCCTGTCCTCTTTTCTCTTAAAATCAAGGGATCATAGAATTTAGACCAAAAGACATCTAGGAAAACTCAACTCTCTTCCAGCTCTTAGATTCTGAGTCAAAGATTCTTCTATATTGATTATGAATGGATGGCCTGAACTCATAACACTAAAGCAAGATAATCTGAAGCAAATAGAAGTAGTAAGGTTTTAAGATGTTTTGAAAAACAGAAGCTGCTCACTGCAAATGCCAGGTGAGTCTGCTACAAGTGGAACAGTGGGTGAGAAAAGGTATTTTCAAATTGTTTTACTTGTTAAGAGAACAACTGGATGTGTTAAACTATTCTGGAAAAAAATAAGGCAAGGTAGAAAAATGTTAATCATAAAAGAGACAAATGCTTGTAGTAGTTTGAAGGGAACTTTAACAAGAAAATATTTCTACCCCCAAAACCCTCTAATAAAGTTATTTTTAACATCTTCTTCATAAAAATAAAAAGTCTAGATCTATGCATACAAATGAAGGAATCTATGAATTGGTTTGTTTTCCATTTTATAATATTAGTTTACCTGTAAAATATGTAAACAGAAACATTCTGCTGTAACCAGTATATTCTGAGCACAAAAGATCTAAAGAAAGTTATTTAGAATGGCTAAGAAAAGGAAGCACCTGCCACAGAGTGAAAGAGAAACCATGCAGATCACTCACTTCCCATAGTCACATACCACTAGAAGTTTCAACTATGAGAAAAAGGAGAATCCGTCTCTTTCTAGTCATTTCATAATGCTTTGAAAATTTTTATTGGAAAGAGAAGACAAAAGACTGGAATGAATTTGTCTAGACCTAAGCAAGGTGGGCATGTGATTTCTGCATTGCCCCTAGAGAACACTGTAAACCCATGTAGAAGGGATTTCTTTTATTCCACATGTGAGGTTCCCAGATTACTAATATTTTAGTACTTGAGTGGGAATGGGATCTCACCTTCTGTCCACACCTTCGCATCTTTTCTGCTCCATGTCCTCTTGGAAATGCTCCACAAAGCTCTACTTGACCTACTGGAAGCCTTCCTCTTTATATCACTGGTGAGGAAGCAAATTCTTTCTTTCTCATAACTATATTGTTATTTTAGTTGTGTCTGATTCTTTGTGACCCCAATTTGGGTGTTCTTGGCAAAGATATTGTAGTGCTTTGCCATTTCCTTCTCCGATATGTTTTAGAGATGGAGAAACTGAGGCAAACAGGGTTACCTAACCTACTCAGGGTCACACAGATAGTAAGCATCTGAGGTCAGATTGGAACTCAGGAACTTCCTGACATTAGGCCCTGCATTTTATCTACTGAGCCACCTAGCTGTCCTTTTCATTATGTATACACACACAAATACACATACACACACATACACACATATATGTCTATGTATATATGCATATATGTATGTATGTGTATACTTATATACACATGCATGTATGCACACACGTGCATATATACATAAACATGTACATGCACACACTTGTATCCACACATGTATGTTTGTGTGTACTTGTATGTATGTGCTTGTATAAGTATGTGTGTATGTATTCACGTGGTTATATGTATGTGTGTATAATTTATGGATCTAGCGCTCTGGTCAATCTCCTTTTCCAGTAATATATCTCTGATTTTTCATGGTACCATTTTTGGCAATATACTGCAGGCTACTTGTACTCACTATGTGTTCCTTCTCCTTTACTCTTCAGAAACTATTTCTTTAGTACTAAGCACAGTGCTGGGCACAGCATCTGCCATTTAATAAATGCCTATGGAATTAAAATGAAATCTCTGATAAGCGATCCTACAGTTTCCCCCTGAAGACCTCTAGTCAAAAGAAATCCATACCCTCTTGAGGTAACCCATTTCACATTTCTAATTATGAAAAAAAAATTTTCTTTTATTAAATTGAAGTCTGCCTCAGAATTAGAGAGGAAAGGAGAAGAGAAATGTGAGCTATTATTAAATACTGAAGCAGTCTTCTTATGATCATTAGAACATCACAAATACGTTCTACCCAAAGGTGAACCCGTAATCTCTTATGAGCAGCAATCTAATTCCTTTCCATCTGCCTATATTCAAAGAAACCAATGCTCACGGATTTTCTAAGAGAAAAATCCTATTAAAACACAAAATGTAAAGTTTTTATCATAAAAGATAAATTAATGCAGTTTACAGTATTTATACTAGAATAGAGAAAAGCTTGTGAAAGATTTTTTCCTGATGCATTAGAAATGAGCCTCAATGACAAACCCTGTGCTCTAGCAAAGCTGATGTATTGACTAGACAGGTAGATATTAGGTACTCTGGCTGTCTGGGTGCTATGGAAATCACGTTGTGTGCAATTGACCATCGGCAATGGGACAAGACAAGTACTAGGCTCATTCTTATTCCAGCCAGCAAAGAGGCCTCATCTGCATTAGCCTTTTTCCTGAAAGGCTGCCATATTTGTCAGTTCGGCCGCATGTAAGATAAGCTCTTTCTCCGTTATCTAATATTTCACTAGGCAGTGGAACCAAAGGATAAGCAGAACCTAATAGCCTATGTGGGAAGGAAATTTTGAGTGCTGTCAAGCTTCAGCATAAAGCTTGGATGCCAGAGACAAGAGGAAGTTTAGAGCAGAAGTTAATCACTTCATTTGGAAGAAAAAATTTGAGGGATCTGAACAAATGGTTAGGACTTTTCCTGGTCCTACAATGACTAAAGAGAAAATTCATAAGTAATTTCCAATGAGATTACACTCAACAACATCCTTACACTCTGCTGTATCCCTAACTGCTTGCATTAAAATTAAAGTTAAAATTAACTGCAATTAAGGAGGTGGAAAATATTTACCTATTTACTCCAAGGTTATCAGAGATGAGATAAAATATACAAACAGAAAGATTTAAAGTTACATTCTCCGAGCTTGGCACTTTATGAAGGCTCACTAAACACTGGAATTATACAGATGAGAGATCTGGAAACTACATAACACTAACCCAGATACAGTTAGGTGGCACAGTGGATAGTAGTCCTAGAATCAGGAGGACCTGAATTCAAATCCGGTCTCAGATATCTATCTGCTGTGTGACCCTGGGCAAGTGATTTAACCCTGTTTGCCTCAATTTCCTCTATAAAATGAACTGGAAAAGGAAATGGCAAATCACTCTAGTATCTTCACCAAGAAAGCCCCAAAAGGGGTCATGAAGAGTCAGGCATGACTGAAAATGACTGAATAACAATAACGCTAACCAAAAAAAGTGTGGCATTAGTGTCTTGTCACTTCATCTTATAATGACAAGTTGTCTGCAGTGTATGAAGTCAAGGAAAGCACAACATGTTACAAGTGAGAAGACCTAAATTCTAGAACTGACTGTGCCACTGATTCACCGTATGATCTTGGCCAAGTCATTTAACTTTTCTGGGCTCCAATTTCTTTAATTAAAAAAGGAGCATAATAACTACTTGACTAATCCATAGGGTTACTGCGAGGTCAATAAGTATTTATTAAGTACTTACTATATGCCACACACTATGCTAAATGCTGGTCTTTCAAAAAGGGGCAAAACACATTCCTTGTGCTCAAGAAGCACACAATCTATTAGAAGAGACAACAAGCAAAGAGATGAAGACAAATAAACTATGTACAAAATAAATAGGAAATAATTTACAAAGGGAAGGCACTAAAATTGAGAGGGGTTGAGAAAGGCTTCCTGCAGAAGGTGGAATTTTAGCTGGGATTTGAAGTATAGCATTTTAATTTGAAGGTGACAGGGAACTACTGGTGTTAACTGAGAAGGGGTAGTGACAAACACTTTAGGAAAATCACTTTAGTGGCTGAATGGACGATGAACTAGAGTGGAAAGAGACTTGAGGCAGACAGATCTGTCAGTAGTCTTGCAAACGTCTAGAAGTGATGTGATGAGAGGCTGCATCAGAGTGGGAGCAGTGTCAGAAGACAGAAAGGGGTATATGCTAGAGGTGCTGCAAAGGTGAAATCAACAGGCAGTGACAACAGATTGGCTATTAGGGTGGGGGTGGGAGGTGGTGAGAGATGGTGAAGAGTCATGAATGACACTTAGGTTGGGAGCAGTCCACATTCATCTTTCCCTTCTCTGAATTCAATTAAAAATAATATTTATTAAGTGTTTGCTGTGTAGAGGGTCCTCTACAATATCTTATTAGGATGTCTCATCATGATTTAAGGGGTCCCTAATTCTAAGGGAGGTAAGTGGATATAGCCTAGAATCTAGAAAATCTGAGTTCAAATTCAGCCTCAGACACTTACAAGCTGTGTAATCCTAGACAAGTCACTTATTTACTGCTTGTCTCAGTTTCTTTAAATGGAAAATGGAGAAATAACAGCACCTACCACCCTGGGTTCTTGTGAGGATAAAATACATAAAATTCACAATGCCTGGCATATAATAGATGCTTAATAAATATTTGTTTCCTTCCTTCCAAGCCAGTGGAGCAAAAGTACCTAGATTTTCTTCCATGATCAGCAACAGATTGAATCTTCTTTCCAAGGTCTGGCCCAGCTAAGTATAGAGAAACTCACCACTAGTAGTGAGCCACTCAGCCATGAATTCTTTGGATGTGGTAGTCCATGAAACAAAGAAAATACAAAATGGTCCTCTGTCCTGTACAGCCTCTGTTTTCTTCTATAATGATGGTAAGAGCAGAAGAAAAGGGGAACAGGTGATGCTAAGACTACCTCAATCTTTAGACATCTCTAAATTTAAACTTAGTACTTTTACTTGTAAGATCTCTGTCCAATGACCAACAAACTGACATACTTTCAGAGGAAGTGAAATGTATCAATCTTAAAATTCATGCTATAAAGTAACTAACAGAAAGAAGGATGTCAAATCTACTTGGAAAAGCAAATAAGGGAGTTGGTTTTACCATGTATCCAAAGCTAGCATGAAATAACATCTTATCAAATATCTGGTCATGTCATATCACATTGTTAATAATAAGTATTTGAAAAAAAGACCACCATGAAAGTCACTATAAGTTACACACTACACCACATTTGTTACAGAGGATTAAAAGGCAAAACAATTATAAGAACTTGCTAAGACCCTCAAAATTAAATTAGATTATGCTTTGATGAGAGACATCATATGATATTGTGAATAGAGCCAGCTGGAGATTGAGAAAGATCAGAATTCAAGGGCTGCTTCTGATATATATTGGCCATGTGCCATAGGGCAAAGTCACTTTAACTTATCATCAATAACTAAGATTATTAGCTGTAGAGCAGGTGCCAACTTACATTGGGAAAATGTTTTCATATTCAGAGTTCCATATATTAATAAAATCAAAGGTCTAGCAATTTTCTATGCTCTAAATAATTTAATATTCAGTGACTTCAATATAAAGTCAGGAACAACTGAGGATATAAAAGAAATACATTGGAAAGAGTCTGAACAGGAATAAGGAATTATAGTACCCGAAGATGTGTACTACACAAAAACTTCATGTCCATATGTCATGAATACTAATTTTGAGGAAAAAGATAGCACTGGGCATGTCAAGTACAAAATAACACAAAAAAATTAAACTGAATTTTAACAGACAAAAACGTCAGAATAAATCCAAAAAAGCTTATGTACTGTTAGATCATGAATTTATTAATACAAAGATAAAAATTAGTATAAAGCTAGAAAAAAAATAAAAAAGGAATGTCAAGCAATGAAAATAATGCTATCTTGCCATATTTAAATTATAAATTATAAAAAATTATAAAAATTATAAAAATCATATGATTGAGAAAAAAGGTTCAAGAAACAGAATATAACAATTTAATATAAAAATTTAATCAGTGTCTGCTGCTATAACAAGGAAGCCAAAAGACCATAAAAAGGACTCTAGTAAGTAAATATGTGACTTAATTCTCAATGGAGCTCTAGGACATCCCAAGTCTACAACAATTTACAATATGAACTCATCTACAAAATCTTAAAGAAATGGATGATAGAAAAATATGATGAACCTCACAAAACAGAACCAGTTTAAAGAAGGCATGTCAATAGGCATAATCAAGGAAAGTTGTCTGGAGGGGCACTTACAGCTAAAAATGGATAGATAGCAAACCAATGAAAGATGGGAAAGATCTGTAAAGATTCTTTTTGTAACAAACTTTTTTTTTCAACATTGAGTATACTTGACTTAGCTTACTTGAATTCGAACCTCATATAGGTCCAGAGGTACTTATAAAGAAGATAGAAATGAAACTAAAGAAAACATATAAGATAAGCAGTTATAGCAGATTGAATATACGTAGATGAAGAGTGTGCTGGAGGTAATACAATTGTGAGGTTAAGATTAACTTACAAGATGTTTGAAG
Source organism: Potorous gilbertii (assembly GCA_028658325.1). Taxonomy (NCBI): domain Eukaryota; kingdom Metazoa; phylum Chordata; class Mammalia; order Diprotodontia; family Potoroidae; genus Potorous; species Potorous gilbertii. The sequence goes on from CM053773.1 coordinate 68,155,835, forward strand.
GAGGATAAGATATTCAAGGTATTAAAAAAAATTGACTGTTAATACTTTTCTTAAAAAGGTAAATGAGAGAATAAAGTTAGCATTTCTATAGCACTTTAAAATCTGCAAAGCATTTTACGTTAATTCATTTGATCCTTGTAATATCCTTAACAGGTAGATAATATTATTACCCTATTTTACAGATGAAAAAATTGAAGTAGACATACGTTAAGTGACTCGTGCAGGGCCACACGGCTTAGTAAGTATCTGAGGTTAGGTTTGAATTCAAGTGTTTCTGACTCCAAGTCCAAGGTTTTATTCACTAATAATCAAGCTATAGTCCTACTTTTCCAGCTACATAAAAATTTTGTCAAAATCATTTACATATGCATTGATGACTTCCTTTATGAGGGTAACGATGAAGGCAACCTTTTGCCGGTGATATTCGTGGTACATCACATCTTTGTTACTACACAACTAACTAAAAGATACAGAAAATAAAAGATCTCATTGTGCTCCTTTTTGTTTGCTGATTATAAAATAACATTTGCTTCTTTAAAACAAAATGCTACCTTAAAGGATTTCTTCTAACAAGGTGTCTTCCGTATCAAAATAATTCAAGATTTCTTGAATAGTAATAGCTCTTTAAGGTTTTCCAAGTACTTTATATATATATATATATATATATATATATATGTATATATATATACATGTATATATATATACATGTATATATATATACATATATATATATATATATATATACATATATATATATGATTTCATTCGATCCTCACAAAATCCCTGCAAAGGAAGGTACTATTATTGTCTCCATTTTAAAGTTGAAGAAATTGAGACTGAGGGAATTTCAGTGACTTACCTCAGGCTACACAACTAATGACTGGTAGGATTTGAACTCAGTGTTCCTGACTTCAAGTCCAAGTCTTGATAAAGATCATCTGATTGTCAATATCAAGAAAGGCACGAAATAGGAAAATATATGGTCCCCAAAGGCATTTACTATACTCACTAAGGAGGACTTGGTGAAAAGTCTACATAAAATAAAAGGATATAGATGCTGAGTCTTACAGTTTTCTAAGCATTGAGATTACTAAGTCTTTTAGAAGATCTGTTCAAAGATGTGAGGAAAGATGTAGAAGAGAAAGCCAATGAGACCCAAGGAAGCAACCTAACCTAGAAGCCACTCAGAGAGCTTGATGACTGGCCTCTAGCACAGAAGAGTTCATATGACCATTCTGTTTGTGTTTGATGCTTAAGTCCGCAGCATTCTGATGAAGGAAAACAATCTACAAGAAACCAAATTTCTGTGACTTATACGGTTCTCTTCAATGCTCTTTTAAAATCTAGCTTCAGAAATAAGGGTAGGCAAAACAGAAAAGAGGTATAAATTAAATTAGCTTTTGTCTATAAACTTAACCTGGTGAAGGTTAAGGTGGTTAACCACCTTAACACTGGTTCGACAATGCCTTTTTAGGACAACTATTTTATATTCTCTCTGAGACACCAACTTAAGTTACATTCAGTATGATTTTCCAACATCAATTTTAAAATTTTTGCATGTATTTTACTTGTATTGTATTTACATGTATTTATTTGTATGACAGAAATCAGAAGATCTGTTTGCATAAAATGTTTCTTTTGTCTCTTCCTCTCTTAGGGGAACCAAATGGATCATGAAAACACATACATGCATGCCTATAAAAGGCAAATAGCTCACTTGGTACTGGGAAATGTAGAAATATCCTCCCTTCACAACACCGTAAATCAATCCTGGCTACCTCAGAAACTACTCAAATGCCAATGACAAAGTAACTCTCGCCCCCTGCCCACAAACATGCCCTCCAAGATGGTCTTGCAATTTATATTTTTAACCACTGGGTAGGATTAGAAGCCAATGAAAACCACAGAACTAAAATTACCAGTTTCAAGTTGCTGGACAAAGTTTAGGAAAGGATGAATAGAAAATGAATGGTAGACAAAACAAAAGCTGATGCTAAGAGGCAGTTTTATAGCGGGGATGATCTCCAGTTTCTTTTTATAGCAAGATGAGCTCTTTTTTCATGTTCCCGAGGAGAAGACTCCAAAGAATTTAAGGAGAGTCTGTCAAAAGAAGACAGAATGCATGTAGCTAGGCTGCTTGAAATATTGTACTGTTGCCTCTAGATAGTATACCAAGGAGACAGAAACCCAGAGACAGACCCCAATAAAGACAGCACTACAGGCTACAATTCTGTAAAGTGGCAACATTTTAAAGAAACAGGCAGAAGTGGGCTGCAATGAACACAATTCCATACTTCAACCCTGTTGGCACCCTATAATTATCCAGTTTTCAAAATAGAAGTTGAAGTGCTATTAAAAAAAAAAAAGCCCACCTCATAACAGTTAAGTGATACTGTTTTTTTCTTTGCCAAAGACTCCCTTTGAAAAAGGAACTAGTCCCAAGACATCTTTTATGGGATCATGAATCCACAGAAACATACCAATTGTAGAATTAGACAAAATTTAGTTATCATTAAGTCCAGACTCCTGCCTCTGAGAGGGGTGATAACTGAAACTATCTAAGACAAGGCCAGGGGGTCCACTTTCCTATTCTAAGAATGTATCCAGCGTTGACAAGGTTATGTTTTCTTTCTGTTTTCTGTAGAGATCCTATTCGTTGCTTCCAACGAAGACAGTTTTATATTTAAATTCCTCCAAATCCACTTCAGTATTATCACCATTGTCAGTAAACATTTTCCATGCACTTAACATAGGGCTTCCCCGAAGTATGAGTACAAGTTTAAGCTTTAATAGTTTACCACTTTGTAGCAAGTCCAAAAATTAGCAGCTTAAAACTGAACTAAGAGTTTGGGGACACTCTGTATGTAGAACAGGTATCAGGGATACACTTATCCTGGAGAAACTTATAGTCTAGTTCGGGAGACTGGCATATATTTTAAATTACTTTTTTTTTAAATAAAAGGAATTATAGGCTAGTGCAAAGGTGGCTGGGGAAAGCTTCATGAATGAGTTATGACAAGAATTGGGTTTTGCAATCTACGGCAGAGACTGAAAAAGGTAGGCCAGGAAGGAACATGAACAGAGGTGGGAATGCTCATGATTTATTCAGGGAAGGACTCCCCCACCTGGGCTTCCATCCACATGAAAAAAACAACACAAATTAGATAGTTTTATCTCAAGGTCTGCCTGTTAAGCAAGTTTTCTGAATCTTGCCGGTGGCACTCCTATAAATATACAATCTCCTATTGTTAGCTTTTTAATAGCTGCACTCTATTACTGACTCATACTCAGCTTGGGTCCAATGTGCTCTCCAACTTGGAAAAACCCCCAAACTTGTACACCTGCCTGGTTGGCCATTCACTCTCTCAGATCTCTGTAAGCTCTGGTTGATCCCCAGCATTTGTTCCTGTTGAGTCACAGCTTTGCATCCCATCTAGAAAGCAAAGCTGCCTCAAATGAATGCACTGTCAATGAACACGTGAGTTAGCATTAATGATGTTGTGCTTTCTCATGCTACTCTATTCATAAATATGTAGATTGCAACCACACTTGTATCTCCATAACCCCACATAAGGACATTCTACTGTTGGTGGAATTTCCTATGAATTACCTATTTTCTATGTGCCTCCAACCTCATCCTCTAGCACTGAGCATGATTCTCTGTCTAGATTAGGCACTTTATTATTTTTTTTAAAGGCTCATGACAGGCTCCTTTGGGACTTGGGAACAGAAGGCAAAGACAGGAAACACAAGGGCCATGCTTAGAAATCATTCTGATCACTTGGGACACAGAAATACATGGACACTTCCAAGTACTGAGACTACTTTGATGTTTCATCACAAATGATGGTGATGTTGACCTCTTAAAAGTTTTGCTAATGCTACCTAAATTGGATTTGGTAAGGATTAGGGTACCACACACCAAAAATCCCAGTCTCCCTCTCTTCCTGCTGCCGTCCTTACTTCTCCCTCTTAGAATACATTCAACATTTGGTTTCTTTGCTGGGAAATAAATTTGATTTTTCATACTCTTGTTTTTAATCTGGAATGTTGGAAATGGGAACGAATAAGCAAGGATCCTTAGAGTGGTGCTAGACCCTCACATCTTACTTAATTTCATCTGTTCACTTTTTTGACCTATTAACAATAAAGTTTTCATAGTACTATTCATATATGATGTCATTTTATCCTCACAAAAACTCGGTGAGGTACACTTAGAGGTATTATTACATAAAATATCCCAAAAGTCTTAGTCTAAGACTTTTAGGATATGCTGTATATCCCCTTTTGTTATTATATACTCCCATCTAATTTATGATGCCATTGAGGTTCCAAGTTAGTCAAAGTCAGACTTCTTTATGGTCATTGTCAAAGGTGGGCTTCATACCAAGACCTTCCTGATTCCAAGTGCAATACTTCATCCATTATATACCACTGTTGCCCAAACAACCAGCATATTCTCTATTGATGATCTAAAGAGAGTCACCAGCACTCAGGCAAGGCAGCAGGGCAGTTTGATCATACTTCCTAGTGTGAAGACTTTCAGTACTAGAACTGTATGACCTCTAAATTTGAGTTTTCCAGAGTTATGGGAACAGAATTACTCCTTCTCCCCCACCCCACATAATCACCTTAAGCATCAAGCTCATTTCCTAAAGAAATCAGATTTCTTTCTAGTTAAGGCAGGAATGGTACTGTTTGCTTTTCCATATAAAACCTGGTGATTTTTCTAGCATCTCTGCTTCAAATCACATGGGCTGCAACCTGCAGAAATATTACACCATCCTCATGCAAATTCAGAAATACTAAAAGGACAAACCACAAGACAGAAAACCCTCTAGGAAATTAAATGCTAACAACTTCACTAGATAAATTTCAGGTCTAGATAGATATAGATCTACCACTTATTTACCACCTCTATGACAGGGGGCAAGTCATTTAACCTCTCTGTTCCTCATTTTATCATTTGAAAAAAAGAAGGGATTTGATTAAATGACCTCTAAGGTCTTTTTCCAGCTCTCAATCTAAGAATAATAACTAGCATTTCTATAGTGCTAAACACCGTGCTCAGCGCTTTCTACATATTATCCCATTTGAACCTTACAACAACCCTAAGAGGTAGATGCTATTATTATACCGCTTTCACAGAGGAGAAAATTGAGGCAAATGGAGGTTAAATGACTTGCTCAAGGTCACCAGTAAGTGGTCAAGACTAAACTTGAACTCAAGTCTTCCAGTCTCCAGGCCCCATGCTTTATCCATTGTGCTATCATGTTCTTAGGAAAACTTAAGATACCCACACACAAAACAACTGTTAAGTTCTCTTTTCATTCATTCCGTCAACAAGAACTTAATAGGTACTTACTATAGGCCAGTTACTGTGTTAGTTACAGTCCCCGGTATCAAGGAACTCATATTCTAATGGAAGAGATAATACATAAATAATCAGGTACATTATGGGGGGGGGGGCAGGGTCATATGTACACTTTAGGAAAATCATTTAGAGAACTGAGAAGGACATCCTGGAGTGGGAGGGACTTGAGTTAAGAAGTCCAAGTAGAGGCAAGAGGTGATGAGAACTCAAAGTAGAGGGGCAGCTGTGGCAGGAGAGAAGATGACATATCTGAGAGATGACATGAAGACTGGAATGCCAAGATTTTTATTTATTTTTTTTAAATGTTCTACAATTACTTCCTTAAAATTAAGATTTTATCCCCCCCACACCTTCCCCCCGCTACCCCTCCTCCCTCCCCATGACAGCATACAATTCTGTATAGGTTCTACATATACTTTCTTATTGAGCACATTTTCACTATAGTCATGCTATGTAGTCACACTAAATTAAATGGAAGAAATCATATAACAAATCAAAACATAATACACTAAAACCCCCATACACACAAACATGATCTGCTACATTCTGCTAATGACTTCCATATTTCTTTCCCTGAGTGTGGAAGGCATTTTGCCTTAGAAAATCATCATTGGGATTTTTTTTTCAGTAAGTTCTTGTGTTATTACAAAGTTCCAAGTCTACTAGAAAAAACTCTCGCACACTGT